>JAJSPD010000054.1:0-342062 GCA_021307315.1 Bisporella sp. PMI_857
TAGATTGGCTATCTAGAATGCCCATTATATAGTCAATTGAACGTATTTTGCATGAGTTGTAGCCATTGTAATACAGAAGTATGAATTTCGGTAAGTGTCGATCACTTCCGGCACGTGATTTGTACATTATCTGTGATGTCAAGCACTGACATACAAAACAAGAGTGGAATATCAAATCAGAGAACAGGTCTTCATATTTGTCGAAGTCACCATTACAAAGTCACAATCACAAAATATGGGTTGCCAGTTCAAATCGACTATCATTAGTAACCTATGCAGCAAGCACACAAGCCACTATAGGAAATGCTCGCACGCAACCTCTCCGCAAATAATCACCACTACACAACCAAAGTTATGATGCAACGACCATGCAGAAAAGGAAAGACATCGCAGTAAGGAAAGACCTCCCCAGTAGCTGCCAGCCATCCATACCACCACCCCCATCAACAAATATCGGATGTAGCCATACTGTTCCGTGTGAATGTAGCTAGCAAGAATCCTTGAATCGAGTTCAAAGTAAGATATCCTTGCAGCTGACCTTTTCATCAAGCCACACCCTCCCCCCCTCCCCTCCCCGGGCGTCCCCTCTTCCACACAATCGAAACATAAACAGGTAAGGAAAATGAATAGCAAGGAAAGAAAAGAAACTGTGCAAAAGTGTGATATATGACAGGTCTGCTCTGAACCCTAATGACTATTTTGAGGATGTCAAGGGGAACGAGCTTGTATGACCATGTCGCGCTTCTTCGGGACTTCAATGTAGCTGGTAATATTGATAAAGGGATATAACAACCCGGTGGGAGTTGAGTGCCATATCGCGTCGTGCTACGATGTTGCTTCGAAACCGGATGTGATACCGAATGATAACACATCGACATGCCGTTCGATAGCTGATATTTCGCACATAGAGCCCAACTATGCTGGCGGGGCCAGAGTGAGGTACGTGCTGAAACAAAAGCGGCCCGAGCCATGTAGAAAGTCGAAGAGTCGAAAAGAAAGAAAGCGATCCATAAGAGAGTTGAGATGCCCAGCCAATGCCCGACGTCGTAAGGACGATTAGGTATGGTCAGCGATTGAGTTGAGATTAAGCAAGGCGAATCTTCCATAAATCGAATAGCGTAAGTCGGAATCGGTCAAGGAGACTCGCCCAACGAAAATGAATCAATACCATTGCTGTCCAGTCTGATCCTCCCGCTTGGTCCGGTAGGTGCCAGAAGCATACCCAGTACCAGTTGCTGCACCTTTCGAAGCAGAGCGCAGCCTATTTTCGGAGACTATAGCGTCAGCCATCTAGTCAGCAATCTGTTCTCCTCGCGGCCAGCGTAATCGAAACACACTAAACGCGAAGAGGAAATTCCCTTACAAGGAACCGGAATGGCAAGAAACTCACATCCTATCACTTCCGCCGACGGCTCTGTTGGTATCTGGAGTGTCGACACCACTAACACCGCGTTCAATCACCTTACGGCGGGAGCCAGAAATGGCGCCTGGCTTGGATGAGCTTGATGGGTGTTGGGGGGTAGCGCCAGCAGTTGCAGCGTTGGTACGGGTGCGTCCAGCCTTCTCCTCCTCTTCTTGAGCAGGTTGTTGACCTGCAGCTTGGGCGATGGCCTGAGCATTCTTTTGGTACTTGTAGACAGTCCAGTCGAAGACGTAGTCGTATTGAAAACCCTCACGGACGAAGAGATCACGGAAGATCTTTCGGAGATAAGAATAATCAGGCTTGTCATCGAATCGAAGAGAGCGGGTGTAGTTGAGATAGATGGCGAACTCATTGGGGAAGCCGCGGCAGAGGACTTCGGTCGGGGTTGTCATCTTCTTCTCCATAATGCGGTCATACTTCTGCTTCTTGGTTGCAGCCTTCAATCCTTGCCAAGGAAGGGAACCACGACAGAAATACAACATGACATAACCAAGCGACTCCATATCATCCCGACGAGATTGCTCTGGAAACCTGTCAGTTTAAGACTGGCTTAAGTGAGTGTATGGTTACTTACCGACTCCTAGGTGGGTATTGATTGATGCATAACGGGCAGTCCCGGTCAAGTTCTTGTTCTCACGATACGGAATATGGAAGTGTGTCTTTGGGTCACGGTACTTCTTGGCCAAACCGAAGTCAATAACATTGACCTGGTTACCACGCTTTCCAATGCCCATAAGGAAGTTATCGGGCTTGATATCACGGTGGATAAAGGACTTGGCGTGGATGTATTCGATTCGGGAGATGAGTTGATCGGCGAGGAGAAGGACAGTCTTCAAGGAGAACTTGCGGTTGCAGAAGTTGAAAAGATCCTCCAGGCTGGGGCCAAGAAGATCGAGAACCATGGCATTATAGTCACACTCAGTACCAAACCAGCGGACAAATGGGATACCGACGCCTCCAGCAAGGGACTTGTAGACACGGGCTTCATATTCGAGTTGTGGGTGCTTGGCCTTGACAGACTCAAGCTTGATGGCGATTTCTTCGCCGGAGATGATGTTGGTACCGAGGTAGATGTCACCAAAGGAGCCGCTACCAATTTTTCGTCCGATGCGGTACTTATTACCCACGCGGAGATCCTATAGTAATAATTTAGCATTTTACATAAATAGAATGATATGCAAGGGGTGACGCGAGCAATGAGAGCTGTAGGAGGTACACTGCAAGGCTGTGATCCAGCTCAAAGCTGCCCAGTTGGCAACATCAGCAAGACCTTGACCCATACTAGCACCAGAACTACCGGATGGGGGTTGACAAGAATGTGCTTGCAGAGGCGTGAAGAAAGGGAGTATAAACCAGAGGATTAGACTTGGACTTGGAAGCGGGTGGATTCACCATAGTAGTCATCTTGAACGATCGACTCTAGGTATCGGGCTATCCGACACGAGAGTTGAGTAGGAGCTGTATTTGTGTGTAGGTATTAATTATCCGACGAAGACGCGAGTATCAGTATGCCACAAAATAGGTTCTGCGAGAGAAGAGATGTTAGTGAGGTGTTGTTGTGGTAAGGAGGGCGAAGTTAGTCAACGAGATGGAAGCGGTGAAGTTGCACAAGGCAGATACCATAAGCGGCTGAATTGAAAGGGAAAATCCAGCATAGATTGATCAACACCAGCAGTGTAAACCGACAAATGAGTGATCCGCTGCAGGATGTGTGAAGATATACACCTAAGAGAGAGCAATGCAATGCAGTGCTGTGATGTGTACGTACCTATTTGGTGCGTTCAAAGGCTGCACACTGCACTTGGGGGGAGGGGGTCCGACCGTGACGTGTCCCACGATGGCAAAGCGGGATAATGGGATAGGAAGATAATTCTTGATATGCCTCTAGGGAGAGATCAATTCAAGAAATCAATGGTAACTGCTGTGAAGAGGCAGAGGCAGTGGTGGTGGTGGTGGTGGTGTGAGTGAGATTTGGGGTTGATGGTGGGGAGAAGAGCGAGAACAGGAAGGGAAGACACAAGACCATGAGCGAGAGAGAGTGAGAGAGAGAGTCAGTGAGTGAGTGAGTGAATGAGTGAGTTGAATGAGTGAGAGTGCCAAGCCCCAGCCCGAGACCAAGATCGCTTAGTTGGAAAGGCCCCCCCGTAAAAATGGCTACAGCCCACTTCCAGTGCGCCTTAATTAATCACCCAAGTCCTGTACACTATGCAGCAAACTGTCATTGTTATACCTGATACTTGATACCTAATACCTAAAACTGATACCTAAAATACCCGAATACCTGTATTACCAGGGCCGTGTTTGCTAGGACTAGAATCAAAGGACTGCTGGTCACTTTTGTTCCTTCTCTTCCATCTGCCACCGCCGCTGCCGCCACCGTCGCCGTGAATGGGACCAAGCACCCTGGATCAATATCCTCTTCTTTGTTGGATCGCTCTTTATTTAACATAGACTAAGATTAGTCCTCCATGAAAGCCTGCAGTTAAAGTACATCGCTAGCCTTGCCGTGTCAACAGAGCCGTGTCCATTCAATCCTTGAGGAAGCAGCAGAGAGTGGCTAGGCAAAGCGACCTGCCGCTTTCATAATTCTGTTATGTAGTATATGGAATTATTGCGCGGCCTGTCAATATTGTATCAAAATCAGGACCTACCGATAATGCAATTTCAGATCATGGTCTCTGTTTGTCAGCACGACACACTGATTAGAAGGAAGGTAAATTTATCACGTATAGGAGAGCTGTCAAATACCCATTCATAATGCCTCTTCCTACATGTCATCTACTGTATGCCGCTCTGTTTTCAGCGAATCGGTCCTCTAATATGCCTGGCCGCCCAAGGAGGGGGCAAAAAGAGCCATCCATGGTCAGAGAGCCATCAAATAGGGAGGCAATGGCCCGCTGTTCAGCTGACTCTCTCCTCAGTTTTCCGCCCTTCAGGTCGCAGAACATCCTGCTCCCCGAAACACTGAGCACGGGACTTTGTTCATGCCTAGTTCTATCTTTCGCCCAACGTGAAGCCCAACCAGACCCAGTCGCCAATCCCGTCTTTGCCGAAGAAACCTTGCCTTCGCCAGCCTGGCCCAGCCCTCTTTTCAAGCTAAGCTTCAGCCTCATACCATCATGTTCACATCCACACTGACAAGAAGAGAATGAAAATACCTCACAAAGGGATTATTACCATGTTCGAAAATCGAATATGAATGCGCAACAGTGGCTGATAGTTGCAAAGTTATCGAAGCACGCTGCAGCGTTACATAACCTTCGCCTTCTCTCGCGCCGCTCGCGCCTCTCCCGCCACTCCAGCGTTTAGGTTGCGGAGAAGGTTCCACATGTGTTATCATGTCAAAGAATAGAAGCAAATTTGACATTGATTGATTTCGCACAGATTGATTTCGAGCAAGTGTACATGAGTCCATGTTACGGTCTCAATGGCCGGCCGATGTCAAAAGCCAAGCCATCTCAATCAAGATATAAATGGCACTTATCAAAGGACTCCATGGCTAAGCGTGACTACCTATACCTACCTTAAAAACATCAACTTACAGAACCTTTCTGTCTATTGGTCTGCCGAAGCTTCAAGCTCAGGATTCATGATCCATGCAATATCCACGTCTAATGGCTTTATTGCGGTGCCAATCGTGGGATTGAGGCCAGGCTTAACCTACATAGATGCACATCATTACAACATCTTATCCAATGATGGTTTTGCCCAGAATATTCCCCAATCTAGGCTAACCGTTAACTGCCTGTCAACTGTCTCCTTGGTAACTTCTGATAGAATGTAGTATCTGAACAACCTATATCATAAAAGTCGTACATCACCACGATATTACTAAGCACACCTTTCCATTCTAGATAAATTTCAATAATGAAGCATAGTCAACACTTCTACACCCACCTTTGCAGTGACAATCCATTTTTAGCAGGCTGATTCAGCAACATATCAACCCGCAAGCATTTCCCCTTTCTATTTCGTCGACGTCTTATAAATAGCCCCGCCCCAATTCCTACATCTCTAGTACCCCCCCCAAACCAGTCCTCAAATATCACCCATTCACTCCATGTACCTTCCAGTATTCTCACTCAACCAAACCATTATTCTACCAGTAAGTGGGGGTAGCGTGTCGCCAGTGGCTACCTCTCTTCGGGTAGACTTTTAAATATAGAGTTTACAGTCTTAAATAACAGGAGAGAGAATAGTATGAGCGCCGAAACGTAACTTGGTGCCGTAAATAGTTGGGAGAGAATGGTGAGGATGGAGTGTGGCTTGAATCAAAATATTACCCACGCGTTTTAGCCGCTGTGACTGTGAACATCGTAATGTCGTGGTCTTAGTGGCTACTTGACTCATCTGCTCTTCTCTTGTCTTGTCTAGAAGGGCTTTGGATAAATCTGATTCTACTACCTGTATAGTGCTAATGTATGTTTCATATCACAATCACATTGGAAGGATAGAGAATACGCTCATCTGCTCATCAACTCATTCCATTCTCCTTGCGAGACGTCCATCTACCAGCAAAGAACACTCCATGGTATGCTATTATTGTACATTATTCTTAGACAAAGCGCGGCCCTAGTATAGCGAGTGACAAGAAGGCATAACAAATTTCCCCGCACTCCACTTACTACTCAGTCAAACCATCAATCATCACGTATACGCAAAGTCGTCCAACCCCTCATACCACGTAAGGGAATTCGTCCAGAAAACTGGTAAGTAGAAAGCGAAATAGTGAGACGCGAAGGAGAATATGATCCAAATCAATGCCCGAATTCAACATAAATAAAGAAACGAAACAGAAAATAATGAACCCCTTGCCAAAGAATAAGTTCCTGAACTTCGTAAACTGTCCAAGCATCGCTCGCGTTTTCGTAGAAATTCATGCAGTCTTACAGGACATTAACCTGGCTTCCACCAGAGCTGACCTCCTTTCCGCTCGGACTCATCTCTCTCTTACCGCCAGGACTGGTTATACCTCGTCCAAGGATCCCAGGGCTGCCTTCGCTACCTTTTCTGCTACGTGCTACTTCCTCCTCTTGATCCAGCCGCTTTCTCCAGTCTGCGAGACTTGAGCTGAGCTCTGCGCCTGTTGTGCTTTCACCCGTCAGAGGCCCTTTCTCTGTCGGTCTATCCTCGAAGTCAAAAGCGTTGCTGAGGCGGTAATTCTTGTTCGTAGTCTCCCAGTGTGTTCGAAGTGTCTCTAGTTCATTGGCTAGACTATCCAAAGCCATCGAGTTACGGTTTCCGCCATCGCCATAGAGGGATGTCTCGGAAATAGACTCGGCACCCGAGATGGACCGTTGGTGCGCACCGCCGCCACTAGCTTCCATACGTTGCGACTGCCGACGATAGTTGTCAACAAAGGGTTCCACCTGATCCAAGAGGAGCGATACTTTCTGCTCGGCATCTTGGGCTCGTCTTTCAAGCAAGTGATTCTCCTGCTGTAGTTGTGTTAGATCCTCTTTCGCTTGTTGAGTCGAGCTTGCAAGTTGCTGCTGAATCAAGTCATTGCTCTCCTTCAGATGATTGCGCTCTTCTTGTACAGACGCAAGCTCCTTTCTGACATCGGCCATCTGCCGTTCAAGTTGGGCGGAAGCGGATTTGATCTCTGCCTGCAGTGCTTCTATCTGCCTATTTAATACTGCGCGTTCTTCTTCCCAGCCGTTTGGTGCTTGAGAAGCAGCTGTGTTCTTATCGTCGGCTTCTAAGAGTTGCTCTTTCAAGCGGGCGTTATCTGACTTGTACTTTGCTAACTCGTCTTTCATACGCTTCAGCATCTTCTCAGTCCCCTTGACATAATGCACTGCAGATTGATAGTCATTTTCAAGCTGAGAAAGTTTCTCCCGATAAGCAGCTTCTGCCTCCTGCTCTCGGCTCTCATATGCTGCCTTGGTCTCTTCGCTTGCCTGTACAGTTGCAGCTAGCTGTTGCTCAAGCTCACGTAGGCGAGTTGGATCGGGTGTGATTGAGCCAGACAAGGGAGATCCCATACCACGGGCTCGAGAAGCCGTGCTAGGGCTAATACCTCGTTCACCAAGAATGTCCTTCAGTGTGTTATGCTGAACGTGGACAGCGTTGGTTTCCAATTGCTGGTTCGCGAGCTGATACTTCATTTCAGAATTTGCCGCCTGCAGGGTCTGCACTTCACGCATTGTCGACTGGAGATGTTTTCGAATAGACATCCCCTCTCTACTTGCTTGCTCTTGATAAGCTTCTAAGCCCGCAATGCGTTCCTCAGCGCTGCGCAGTTTCTCTGACGCGGTATCGGCTGCTGCTTGATATTTCTTGACCAAAGCATTAGCCGCATGAACTTGGCCTTGAAGTGCGTTAACTCGGTCATCATTAAAAGCTCCCTTGGTCCCAATGTCTCGGCTCGCGATTTTATCAAGCCCAGAGAGAACCGTTTTTTGGTGAGTCCGAGCCTCGGTAGCATGTTGCTCTGCAAGCTCTTCAGCATCCCGTAATCTTCTTGATGTTGTTTCCAGTTCTGAGGTACGAATTTCGTGTTCTGCCTTCAGTTTACTCAACTTATTCTCAACCTTTTCTCTCTGGGCACGTTCTTCATCGAGTTTGCGCTCAAGGAGACTTCTCATTTCAGCGGATGATGCAATGGCTTCTCGGAGAGATCCGAATGTATCGCTCTCGTCCTTAGTGGAATCTATTGCCTCTTGGTAACGAGTTTCTAACTCGTCCCGGTCAGCTTGGATAAGATTAGCAGTCGCAACAGCCTCAGCACAAACGACTGCCTCCTCTCTTGATTTGATCTGCAAGTCATGAAGCTCTGCCTTCAAGCGTTCGACCTCTGAAGAGTTCTTCTGCTTGTAATTTTCTAAATCAGCCATTCTAGCGTTAGCAGAGTTTGACGTATCCTCTGCGAGCCTTCTAGCCCGCTTTTCCGCCTCAATCTCAGACTGAAGCATATCGACTTGGTTTTTCAGGTCTCGTTGGATTGCCAAAGCCGCTGCGAGCTTTCTGCTGATATCAGTAGACCTATCGGCTGCCATCATATCGAGATCACGAGAGTCACTATCGGGCTGAGGCGTGCTGCTTTGACTTCCGCTGTGGGCAGCAAGCTTAGCTTTGGCATAGACTGCTTCTCTGACAGCCGAATCACGTTGCTTCTCTACCTCTGCAATCTGCTTTGCAGCTAGTACCGCTTGTTTGTCTATCGACCCTTGAACATTTAATAGCTCAGCCTTCATCGCTAATAACGCCTCAATCAGAGGCTTATCATCGTCATCAAAGGATTCAGCAGCTCTTTGGTCAAGCATGGGGCTGCTGGATGGATTTGGTGTGTAGCCGGCTTTCCGGGCGAGTTCGAGCTCAGAGGCATACCATGCATTTCGATTCTTCGCCGCATCTAGTTCTTTCAACAATGCCACTGTTTGAGAATTCCTTGCCGACCCTTTTCGTACCAAAGGATTGCTATTTTGTCGAGTGGGGGGAGGAGGAGATGAGGAACGATTTGTAACACCTTTTAAAGGAGATTCTAGTGTGCTGTCAATAGATCCCTGTTGCCGAGCCGTTCTTGTTTTGGAAGAAGCTCTTGGGTTGCCAACATTGGCCATAGATTGAGCAGGAGGTTGTTCAGGGGAGGTTACGGACTTAACAGGCTGTTGTGCTTGCGTGGGTGTTCGTCTTCCATTTGTAACCGGGCTCTCTCGCGTCTGTGGGCTTTCTCTAGGGGTAGGAGACATTGTTTGATTCTGTGATGGAGTAGTTGAGACATTTTCTAGCTGCCGATTGACAACGGTGGTATCGACAGTAGGTCCATAACCACGCTCTGATTTGCCTTGAGGTTTTCCTCGCCCTCCTCCGACTGACCCAGCACCATTGAAGCGCGGAGTTGGCGCAGCTTGTTGAGGTGGAGGACCTGGCGGCGCCTGTGCCATTGAAGCTCTGGGCAGTTTAGATCCTGCCTGTGGTCCTTGAGGTTGAGCTGATCCAGGTGCTACCCCATTACTATCATTACCATTAATCCCAGGTTGGTTGTTCCCCCGGCCAAATGAATTCTGCCCCATTACACTTTCTCGGCCAGGCGGACCATTCAGGCGTTTTGGTTCAGGAAGAGATGAGCCGTCTCTTGACGCTAAGCCACGACTTACGCTCATGCCAGTTTTTTCTCCTCCGCTTGGTCTTCTTGTTCCGGGCGCGCGATCTCCTGGTGGATTCTGCTGCGCCTGTTGGTCGTTGGGATACCGTATCTTGCTTGTGTCTAGGACATATACGATCTCTAGATCTTGTACTTCCCTGGAAGCGGTGCTGGGTTCTCCAGCTAAAACGACAATTTTCTTATCGACAGCCGTCATGCTATGTCCGGATCGTGGCGAAGGCGATGGTCCCATATTCTGAAATGTGTACCACCGCCGCGAGGAGATTCTGAAAGCTGCAAGATCTCCGAGATCTGCCCCTTCTTCGGTCCTTCCACCAAATATATACATTACATCGTTCACAATAGCAGCCGCGTGGCCTTCTCGGGAAGCAGGAATATATCCAATACAGTCGAGCACGGTCCATGTGTTGTCCAAGGGATCATAGCACCAAACATCGTTGAACCATTGAAAGCCGTTTGTTCCTCCAAACCTAGTCCAGCTTAGCGATGCGAGCGAAGAAGACATGCGGACACTTACAGATATAACTTTTCGTTATATGTTACGACAGAATGATTCGTTCGAGCAGGAGGTACTTCCCCAGGCGAAGGTCCACCATCATCGCTATTCCGGATGAGCATTTCCCACCTATTTGTGGGTACCTGCAGCTGATTGAGATCAAAAGCAACTAGATCGTTCATAAAATAACCCTCAACTTGACCTCCAAAGACGTATATTTTCGAGCCGAGAATGTTCAAGGAATGCCCGTAACGCCCAGAGGGCCGCGGTCCGGCAGGGACGGCCCTTGACCATTGCCGAGTAGCTAAATTCATCAGCGATAGCCCAGTAATTGAGGTGCAGCACCATACATGTATTAAGAAGGTACAAGGTTTCATCCAGTACATCGGAGTCTTCCATCTTGGTATCTCCACCGTAGACAATAAAGGCATTCCCAACAAGCAAACTGGCATGGCCTACTCTAGGCCCAGGACCCTCTGCTGTAGTTGGGAGTGGAAAACATGCCATATTACTGTGATCCCCTGCCTCCACCATCCATAAATCTCCCTTTACTGTCGAACTATTGATGAGACCTCCCATAAGATATATGTCGCCATCTTTCGAGGCGACGGAGTTGACAGCCGCTCCATAGCGTGGGAAAGGGCTGGTATGCGATGTCTTGAAGGTCAATCTCCTCTGCGACCACGGATAAAGAGAGGCATTGGGGTTTGTGGTCATCGACTGAGCTGCACCGTTACGCATCTGTATATATTCATTAGTATACGTTGCAGAATGTCTGCAGAGTTGCGATTAGAACAGATAATATCGGACACGTACATTTGGATCTTGCGTCTGCTCTACACTAGGTCCTCGCCGTCCATTCAATTGCTCCGGACTTGGCGTGCCTGTTCCGCCTCCTTGCAACGAATTCAGCGAGTTATTGACGCTGCTCGCAGGCGTTGTTTGCTGAATTGCGCCTTTCTCATTTTGCGCTATCCGTCCATTTGAGCTCTGCAGCGAAGACGAAGACCCAATACCACCATCTTTTGCCGCTTGTGCTTTGTCTGCATTCTTCTTGCTCTTGAAGAGGAATGCCATCGTGCCATGGGCGACCGCCTCTGCAGATCCAAGACACCCTTGATTATTGCGGTATGCCTTAAGCGATTTCCTTGTCGAGAATCAGAGATATCGAAGGATTTGTGGTCGTGGTGAGAAAACCAAAGACTGAGCAGAGTGAAATGGCTGGGGATCCTCCTACGATTTGGTCGTGTTAGTAAGGAGGCTGACGTTCCATGTAACCAGAATCCAATCGGCGAATCTTGTAGCGAGTACAGGAGTGTATTGAGTGAGTAAGAGCGAAAGAGAAGCGCTTCGCAGTATCAGGACTGAAATGATAAGTAGATTATGGGTTTTTTGAGTTCCTGGATGTCGGGGTGGGGAACAGGTCGGAGCAGCAGTCCCAAAATTATTTTGATCTAGGTTTCGCTTCCCAATCAAAAAAAGGAGGAGGGAAGTACCATCAACCACTCTCACCCGTCTAGGTATCAAAACATCTTGACCTGGCTAGGAGTAGATAATTAAATGATGAAAGTGTGTCCGGAGACAGCATTTCTATGCACTCTACTTTCAAATTGTATTGGTATGTCCGGTCGCGGTCTAGGTTTCTCCTAGGCTATCACTATGCTCTTTCTTCGTTACAGGCGCTGGGAGGTGCAGTGCAGTAAGTACGGCGCACCTATTTACAGTACGGCAAAGGCGGGCGCAGGTACCCCCTGACATTGGTGTACTGGTGGCCATGTCTCACTGCCAATTTCACAAGCAGTAGCAGTCATCTGAAGATCTACCAAGCCCATCTTAAAGGGGGTATTGGTGCTGTTTCACCAACGGATTTGGCCCTGATATGTCAGGCTATGGAATGAAATACTGGTCTATAGTAAGCCCTTCAACACATCTATTTAGGATCATCCAGCACCGTGGTGGCATCTCATTGTCAAGAAAACCAAGTCAGCCGTTGCTTGGAAGTGTAATTGGAGTATCGGCAAATATTTACTCCAGGCAAGAAGACATCGAGACGTGTGAACACACAAGCCGTATGTAAGCTTGAACGGGCCAACTCGTAACCCTTTACACGCATTACTAGGATACAAATGGCAAGAGATCTCTTTGTGATATGGAATAACATGTTGAGCGAAGCACTCAACTTCTACTCTTGCATGTTGATATGCAGTCCGCCGGGAGAAGGATCTTCAATGCCTGCATGCGCCTAGAATAGAATCATCATGTACCGATGGAGATCACATACATATACTGTAAGACGAGTACGAAAGCATTTACAAAAGGTCGGTGGGATGGCGACAAAATTGTGATTTCGCAAAGGTTATTGCAAGACAGACTCGTAGAAATTGAACTTCAAAAACAAATATATATATACATCTCTCTCTCTCCCTCCCTCCTTTTTCCTTTCCCTCCTTCCCGCTTCCTCTTGTCTCCAGGGGCAGCAAGCAATATTACACCATACCAGCGAGGGTGGTGTTCCACTGTTTGGGCAAAAAGGATTGTATGTGTTGGTGGGTGTTCCCCCTTGAGAGGTGCTGAAGACGCTAGCCTCTGCCACTTGCTGCTTTAATCCTGGACGTATTATTAGTCAGCTTTTCAAAGAGCAGAGTCTAAAGTAACGGTGGAGAATAGTTTGGTCTGGGGCGATGAGGCTCACCACCCAATACAGCTAACATCACTTTAGCTTTGACGAAACAGAACAGCTGCCTTGTCAGCTTGCACACGCCCGCTAGATAATATTTAATAATTTCAACCACAGCCAACTACATTCTACTTCCGTTCCCGAGAAGGTATAGAACAATCGCAGGATATATTTTACTACCTCAGGATACTGTAGATGTTGGCTAGAAACAG
The DNA here is from genome assembly GCA_021307315.1 of Bisporella sp. PMI_857. NCBI lineage: Eukaryota > Fungi > Ascomycota > Leotiomycetes > Helotiales > Helotiaceae > Bisporella > Bisporella sp. PMI_857. The sequence continues at coordinate 12,919 of JAJSPD010000054.1, forward strand.
GCAGCTTACCTGATCAATACCTCACAACACCAACTTCCTCCTGCCCGCATTTCATGTTCGCACTTGAAGCTAGGAGAGAGGCTCCTCCTCAACCATAATAATCATGACAGCCATCGCTGTCCAGCATAACGGTGCCCACCACCAATCTCCACATTCTCCTAACGGTCCCTCCCCCCACCAATCTCGGCCACAAAGTTATACATCGCCTAGAGGTCAGATACACAGACAAGATGCCTCGGTACAGCATGATGGGAGGCAGGTGACAAGCCAGCGATCTGTGGACAATAATGAACGCATACGAACTATAAATGGTGGCGACTCTCCGAGTACGCGACCGGAAAGCGAGTCTTCAAAAGGAAAGCATATGCCGAGGAATGGTGATGGAAGAGACCGCAGGCTCTCGTTACAAGCTCAGGCAGCTCCATCACATGGCACACATGCGGAATCTTCACAAGATGAATCCGAGAGAGATGTCCCTCGATGGAGGCCAAAACCTTTGCTACAGCGGTCGAAGAGCGATTATGGGCCTCAAGGGGAGGATCGGGACTCGCATGAAGGAGAAGAAATACCTGATTATGGTGCACGGCATGGATTCGAAGGTAGGCTGATATTATTGATGTCTTTTCTTCCTTTTCGAATTTTCACGGTGGTGTATGCTAACTTTATCAGATCATTATGCTTCAGAAGAATATGTGTCGCAGCTTGCAAATGTAAGTTGCTCTTTCCTTAGTTGATTAGTGCGGTTCCTTATCTTTTCTTAAACAATATGTTCGGGATTCTCATCCTACATTGAATTGTTCATATTAAATATTTCTGATTTCTTGGAGTACGCATTTTCTCTTTTATCATGGATAGCACTCGTCGTAGAAGAAACAAGTCTGTCCAAAATGAGGATATATGGCCTCAATTAATTTTGGACTCCAGAGTTCGAGCGATAAGCGGCCTTTGGGATGAATGTGTTCATAACTCCATTTCGAAGCATGCTTGGGTTACTGCTAGAAGTCAATGGCCTCATGTGGCAGTAGTCGCTGACACTCGACAGAACTGGTACATGTACTTCACAGATAAGCGCCATGAAACAACAGGCAATCCTAAGGAGTCGCCCGAGGAGATACAAGACTGGCGAATGAAGGATCGATTGAAAACAGTCTCTGCTGCTTTGGCAATATGTTTGAATATTGGGGTTGAACCACCAGACCAGTTGAAGACTTCGCCAGGTGCAAAGCTGGAAGCTTGGCAAGACCCTACACATCCCCCGGTACAAAAAGCCTTAGAGACGATAGGGAAGTCCTTGCAAGCTCAATACGAAACATTGGCCATACGGACTAGATATAAACAATATCTTGATCCGTCTGTGGAAGAGACGAAAAAGTTTTGCGTGTCTCTTCGGCGGAACGCAAAGGAAGAGAGGGTGCTGTTTCACTACAACGGTCATGGTGTGCCTAAACCAACATCATCTGGAGAGATATGGGTGTTCAACAAGAATTATACTCAGTATATTCCGGTCTCATTGTTTGACCTTCAGGCTTGGCTTCAGGCTCCAACATTTTATGTCTGGGATTGCTCGGACGCAGGAAATATTCTCTCTAACTTTACCCGTATGGCTGACAAACATCAGGAAGAAGAAGAAAAAACCGCAGAGCTTGATCCAAATTATCCTATGGTTAATTACCGGCCATATATCCATCTCGCAGCATGCGGGAAGAAGGAGAACTTACCCACCAATCCTCAACTGCCAGCCGATGTATTCACGGCTTGTCTTACCACTCCGATTGAAATGGCGCTCTGGTACTTTGTATTGCAAAATCCCTTACCATCAAATTTATCACCCGAGCGAGCAAAAAAACTACCCGGAAGGTTGCAAGAACGAAGGACACCGCTTGGAGAACTCAACTGGATCTTTACTGCTATCACGGATACAATTGCGTGGACCACTCTTCCTCGTCCACTATTCCGACAATTCTTTCGCCAGGACCTTATGGTTGCGGCGTTGTTTAGGAATTTTCTCCTTGCCCAACGAATCATGTCGACTTATGGATGCCATCCTCAATCGTATCCAAAGTTACCCGATACCCATCAACATCCTTTGTGGGCCAGCTGGGATCTCGCCGTTGAAATGGCTTTGTCACAACTGCCCATGTTGGAGGAGAGAGAAGCCGGCAATCGTCCAGATTACGAGTTCCAGAACTCGAGCTTCTTCACGGAACAGCTGACGGCATTTGAGGTATATTTGCAACAAGGCGCTGTCTCACAGAATCCTCCAGATCAGCTACCTGTTGTTCTTCAAGTCCTTCTTAGTCAGCAGCATAGGGTTCGAGCTTTGATCCTCCTAGGCAAATTCTTAGATATGGGACCTTGGGCCGTAAATCTAGCATTGAGCATAGGAATTTTTCCATATGTGCTCAAGTTGTTGCAATCAGCAGCTCCGGAGCTGAAGCCGGTAATGGTTTTCATCTGGACGCGAGTTCTGGCCGTGGACATTTCTTGTCAACAAGATCTTCTCAAAGACAGTGGCTACAATTACTTTTCCAGCATCTTGAAACCCACTGAAGGACTGCCCGTCGCCAACTCTCTTGAGCACAAAGCCATGTGTGCATTTATCCTGGCTCAGCTTTGCAATGATTACAAACAGGGACAAAATGTTTGTAATCAAACTGATATCATGACATATTGCCTGGCACATCTCCAAAATGGGGAGCATCCGCTCTTACGACAGTGGGCATGTTTGTGCATCAGCCAACTGTGGAATGACTTACCTGAAGCCAAATGGAGAGGTATCAGAGAACACGCACCATCTAAATTAGCCACTCTGGTTCAGGATACATGCTGTGAGGTTCGAGCGGCCATGCTTTATGCCATGACGACTTTCTTAGGCATTCCTGATCTCACAGATGAAGTAGCACGAATTGAAGAAATGATATCGTGGACTGTGATCGAATTAGCTTATGATGGCAGCGCCATGGTTCGTAAAGAACTCTTGGTATATTTCTCTAAGTTTGTACATAGATACGAAAGCAGGTTTTGGGTTGCGGCGTACGAGCAATTACAAGAAGAGCGTGAATACCGACAACATCCACCTGCAGATGATGGCAATGACCACAAGATGGGATTGCATTATGCAGGTCCACAAAACCGCGATGAAGATGGCGCGATCAAGGCCACAGCGCATGGAGTCGCGCATAACTCAATTTATGCAGCTGTTTGGAAACATGTATACATCATGACTTCCGATCCGCACCCTGAAGTCCAACGTAACGCGACAATAATCATAGATGCGCTCCACATTTCAATGCTACAAGGGCCTCTGGGACCCCATACACAGGATATTTTAGATGGTATCAATCGCCATACAGCTCGAAAGCTAGCCCCTAGTCAGTCTACGGATCCGCGCCCAGGCACGCCAGCACGTCAAGATTCATCTGCTGTGGCTCCTGCTCCGCAACCGAATTTCTTGAAAAGAACTACAAGTTACTTGTTCAACATTCCTCTAGGTAGTTCAAGTGCTGATACTTCTCCGCAAAACACAATTAGTAGGCACCAGCCACTTTCGCCTAGCCTGCAGAGAAACCCAGCCAGAGCTCGGCCGGGCTTATTAGCTGAGTTCAACGCACCGCCAGAGCAGAATGATATTGCATCAACCCCGGGGTTTTATGGAGCCGCACCAGAGCCTATGTCTGGTGGTTTTAAACCTCGGCAGATGTCAGAAGCACCTGTCATTCCTCTCAAAAGTGCCTTCCTAAGGTTTTCAATAGAATACTTTCGCGAGCCGCAAATGAAGCCCAATGAAGCCGAAGAACCTGGAAGCACAGATTACAATGAGAGGCTTTGGAGGCGATCACGTAATGAAGCCATACTACGAGAAACCCAACCCCAGAAAGAAATAGCAGGAAATGGGAGATGGAACAATTCTGTGGGGTTCTTCAACAATCAAAGTCAGCCATCGAAAATGACGTTTCACCAATTTGAAGATCACCTCGCAGTATCTGATGATCGTGATACTATCTGCATTTGGGATTGGAAGAAGCACGACCGCCTAAGTCGATTTTCCAATGGTAACCCAGAGGGCTCAAAGATTAGCGACATTCGGTTCATCAACGAGGATGATCAAGCCTTCCTACTCACTGGTTCTTCCGATGGTGTAGTTCGAATCTATAGAAATTATGACTCTGACAAGAAAGTTGAGGTTGCATCAGCATGGCGGGCATTAACGCATCTACTTCCCAGCAACGTAAACTCTGGAATGGTGTTGGACTGGCAACAAGTATCGGGAAAACTCTTGGTAGCAGGGGATGTGAAGGTGATTCGAGTCTGGGCAGCGGAGCCAGAACTCTGCATCGTGGATATAAATGCTCGATCGGGATCCTGTGTCACATCGATCACATCGGATCAAATGACTGGAAATGTCTTTGTGGCAGGTTTCGGTGATGGTGCAATTCGAGTATTTGATGCTCGCAATCGTCCACAGGAGGCTATGGTCAGGAAGTGGAGAGATGCGTCAGACAAGGTATGGGTGAAAAGTGTGCATATGCAAAGAGGTGGCCAGCGAGAACTTTTATCTGCCTATCGCAATGGCAAAGTCAAATTATGGGATATCCGCATGGAAAAACCCTTAAGGACATTCAAGACCACGAACGATACACTGAGAACGGCAAGCACGCATGAACATCTTCCAGTATTTGCTGTGTAAGGTTTTCCGTCTAATGATGGCTTCCGATCGTAAATAATCTTGCTGACGATACTTAGTGGAACTGGCAACCATGCCGTCAAAGTGTTCAATTTCGAAGGGAGAGAGCTCTCAAAAGTTGAACCATATTCTAGTTTCCTACACCAGGCTCGTCAAGCACCCATATCAGCGACGGCATTCCATCCACATCGTATGATGTTAGCTTGTGCAGCGCGAGGTGACAATCATATTAATATTTTCACGTGTCAGGAGAAAAAGACTGGAGCACTAGGTTTAGAAATCTAAGCAATTCTAGACAACCGCCATTGTTTTGCGACTTTAGCTTATGTTCATTCGGCGTTGCGGACTTTATAACTCTGGGTATACAGGCAAAGTAAGGGATATATCTGCCCTCACAGAATTTTGCATGGACGGCAGTGATGCATTGGCTTTAGGGCCCTGTGGCATGGCGTTCAGGGAATTGGGAACTGTCGCTGGTACTATTACGTTGCCGCAGAATTCATGGCTGCACAAGTGAAATGTGTGTTGCCGTTTTAATGAATAATCAACTGTACATGATTACAGCATATACCATTCCATGACCTATGTGTTAGTTCATATATTATTTTGACCCTGGTAGAGAAATGCCAGCTCCTACCTCTCCGCAAGCTTTCGAACACTTCTCCTGTGTCATTTGGGTTCGATAGGAGCAGACACAGCAAGTATCATGGAAGCCCTTCAAGTTTTGTTCAGATCATGCTTTACTTCAGCCAAGAATCTTCGCCTCATAATATCTGCCTTGGGGTTATCTCCCTCAAAAGCTGCTAGCAGTGCCTACCAAACATTCACGAGGCTTTCGGAGGTCAATTGGGCTTAGGCTGTCCCATTTTGTTTACATTGATTCGCAAGGCTGAGGGGTTAAATTCGCTTAGCCAGTCAACATCCTGATAGAGTCACACCGGAACCTCAACCCCACCATGAGTCAACTCCAAGGCATATAAACATTTCACACCCTCCGTACAAACATTCTTGAGAACCAGAATAAAACCAACACGCCATGTCCGAAGAACCAAAGGAACTATCAATCAATCCTGCTCCTGCGGTGGCTCCATCTGCGTCGGAGGTTCCCGCAGCTGAGGGAGATGGAGAGAGCAAGAAGGGGAAAAAAAAGGCTGAAGCGAAGGCGAAGAAAGAAGCCGAGAAGGCAAGGAAGGCTGCTGAGAGAGAAGCTGCGGCTAAAACTCCGAGTGCATCTGCTGCCGGAGAAGATCTTGCGAAGGACAATTACGGCGATGCCTCGTATCCTTCCAAAATTACAGCCCAGGCTATTCCTTTGAAGGATCTGGCCGATGAACATGTGGGCAAGACTATCAAGTTTCGAGGCATCCTTCAACAATCTAGAAAACAGGGTGCAAAGATGGTATTCTTAGAATTGAGAGCATCAGGTTCTTTTGGAGCAAATGTTCAAACCATACAAGCGCTTGTGGTGGAGAGTGGCCACGGCGAGGTAATAGTTAGTCGACCAATGGTCAAGTGGACAGGAGGCGTAAGCCTAGAGAGTTGGATTGAAATACAGGTAGCCTCCACATATCCTGAAGTTAGTTATATGAACGGCTAGTGACTTAGAACTATCAGGCAATTGTGAAGAAGCCTGTTGAGCCTGTCAAAAGCGCAAGCATTAGCGAATTTGAACTACAAGTTCAAAAGATATATCTGGAAGCAGCAGCACCAACACAGCTCGGTGTCACTTATGACGCAGCCAACAGAGCAGCTGTAAGTTCTCTATACTAAGACTAACTGGCAAGACTAATGGGCATTAGTCTGGAAGCGGAGAGGCAGATGCTGCAGATGCTGCAGATACTGTGGAGACAAGTGAGACAAGCGGGCAGACTGGACCAGCGGTTGGGTTCTCTAAACTTTTGGATACTCCAGCTATGAGATTCCGCGCCACACTCAACAAAGTAGGACTTTTCTCCCTCAATTTACAGACTAAAGAAAGTTTGTTGATCTTGATATTTCTAGGCAATTAGCAAAGTTCGACGAACAGTAGAGATTGAATTTCGGAACTACATGGAGGACCATGACTTTGTGATATTTCATCCGCCTGCACTCATCGGAGCGGCTTCTGAAGGAGGAGCTAATGTTTTTGGTCTCAACTACTTTGATGCGAAGGCGTTCCTGGCTCAATCTCCTCAGTTCTACAAGCAGATGAAGATTGCTGGTGGTGAGCGAAGAGTCTACTGTATTGCCCCTGTTTTTAGAGCCGAGAATTCCATGACTCCTCGACATATGACAGAGGTATGTACAACTCGACTCTTATTAAGACAGAACTAACAGGGACAACCAGTTCATTGGTCTTGATATGGAGATGGAAATCGATGAAGACTACCACGAAGTACTACGTATGCTTCAAGGCGCACTCTTGCATATCTTCGGACGCCTGGCAGAAAAGTGTCAAGCCGAAATCGAATTCGTCCGAACAATATACCCATCTGAGCCTTTCCTTCTCCCCGAACCTGGAAAAGACCAGGAGTTGGTGCTTACATTTGCCGAAGGACAAAAGCTACTACGTGAGAAAGGTCCAAAAGAGTTTGCCAATGTCAGAGACGATGAGGATATGTCGACGCCACAGGAGAAGGCTTTAGGAGCTCTCATCCGAAAAGAGTATAATACCGACTTCTATGTGCTCGACAAGTTTCCAACTTCGGCTAGGCCTTTCTATGCATATACCGACCCAGCCAATCCTAAGGTTACCAATGCCTACGACTTCTTCATGCGAGGACAAGAGATCTTGAGTGGAGGTAATTTTCAGAATATTTAGATTAGCGGCGATTAGAGCTAATAGAAACTACAGGCCAAAGATACCATAAACCGACAGAGCTAGAAGAATCAATAAGAGCGAAAGGCGCTGATCCTAACAGCTCTGGTTTAAAAGAGTATGTCGATGTATTTAGAAGCGTGGGATGCCCACCACATGGAGGTGGTGGTATTGGGTATGTAATTCCCTTGGCGCATTTCATAATCCATGATATTGATATTACATAGACTTGACAGAATTGTGGCATGGTATCTAAATCTGCCCAACGTGCAAATGGTTGCCGACTTCCCTCGCACACCAAATCGGCTGTTCCCTTGATCCTTCTTCATGAGTCGAAATCCATTTGCATATGACAGAAGGGACGTGATATATCTCAGTAGACTGTACAGAGCAGCACAATGTCGCAATTACAGGGACAGCTGTCCAAAAGGGTTTGCGATCTCCATATACCACAGCTTCGCTCAATGTAAAATAAAGATGATGCTCACATCGATATACATTGGGCATTGCATTCACAGGTGCCACAATCTCTCTAATCAAAAATTTCCTTATCATTATGCTTTCATTCATGATCACCTGGGAGGATCTCAGTGTCTACTTTCTACAGGAGCAATATCTTGGCGGTAATCTTCTCGAGCAGGCTCGCTTACTTCAGGGGTAATTCTGTTCATTCCAGTACTCAAAGAGTAAAGAAAGAGGACTTGGCACATGGCTCCTCGTACAAGCCTCTTGTACATGAACAATATTACGGGAAACCCAGATCGACTTTTAATTCTCTTTATCCATGACCACGTGATGTCGAGTTCAGCTGTCGTTTTCTGTGAAACATCCCCCTCTTGCCCACACATGCTCTTTTTCTTCACCTTAATCAATTCCTTAGAATTTGTGATCCACCGAAAATAATCCCCAGCCTAAAGATTCTCAATCGAATTGCCTATCGCGTACACTACCTCCTCGTTTCTGAGAGGCTTCTGTAGTCACCTACATGATTACCTCACTTAAATTACAGCATAGCCATGTCTTTCCCACAATCTGCTGGATTCGAGACGCCGGGTGGGAAGTGGAATTTAGGCTCATAGGCATGGGCAGCGTCAAGATTCCTGCTGCGCAACACCTGGTGATTTGGGAGGGCGAGCGATGGAGATTTTGGAGAGTTTTATAAAGGTGCTTTGTAGGTTTCTTCTTTTCCTAGAGACGGTGCGAGGGAAAGGGGAGGACCTTAGGTGGGACAGAAGATTTAGGAAAGGGGGAGGGAATGAAACTAAAGGAAGCATGAAGACTAGCAAATGGGGAATAGGAATGTGAGAGCAGAGTGCAATGGACTCCCCGGCTTCGTCGTATTTCCTTATCAATATGCAAATCTTGTTAGGTGCTAGAAGCATAAGAGCCATCTTGGGAGCCGAGATACCGCGCTTAGCTTGCGTTCAAACATTAAAGATAGCCCCGAAGCTCCTAAGCTTGGACAAGACATTCACTTAACCTTGGTTCTGATTCGGTGCTAGGTTGAGACTGTAGTATGGACCTGGGTATTATGCTGCTTTTTTTTTACGGATCTAGCTGGCATTAATATGGAACATGTGTATTTCGAGCCTTATGATACTCGAGGCGAGAAGAACTATGCCAAACGAGTGCTGAACTTGCTGGTGGGTTGAGATGCCGGATATCCTTATGAGGTCGGTTGGTCCTTCCTTTACGCATGGAGTGTATGCATCGTAGATACTAAAATGTATTACCTGATATGCCTAAAAAGAGAAGTCTTACGACATATTTGACACATTGAATATGTCACTCAAGGACGATAGTGAGATGATCAGAACATAGCGCTTTCATTTTTGGTTCATTATATTCATACAATTCAGAGCTAGATGCTCCTCAAACTCCTTAGACCATGCTCAACGCCTCAAAATGCAGAGCTTCGCTCAGAACGCCTACCCTAATGTATCGATATAAGAAAAGTAATGCATCAATGCTGAACCGTTGCTTGATTATTGCTCCATCAGCTCAATGGGTGGTCGGCTGGTGTGTGCAAATATAGGCTTCTCGAACTCAATCGGGCTGACAATATTTTCTCCGGTGAAGTCCTCCACCTCAATCGCCGGAAGTCCAGGGCTGTTCCCATGTTCAGATGGGTTGTAAATCATTGTCGCACTTCCACTGCGCTGCCTGCCGTCTGAGACTGCACTCATAGGGCTAGCCGGGAGATCTGTTCGAGGTTTGTGGTGGAGCTTGGCCAAGGCCTCTGCTAAATCTTCTGCATGAACTTGCTTGTTTGGTGCATCTTCCAACCTGACTTCCCATCCATGAGGTGGAGATGGTGGTGGTGAGATGAAAAATAGCTTTCCTGCGTCTGGCAGGTTGAGATGCTCGTCCTTGGGCGCAATGGATGTTGGGTGCCCAAAATAGACCTTTACGCGCTCGCCCATTATCAGTTCCCCATCAAGGATCTTTTTGATCCGTATGCCCGCCTCATCGTCAAAGAGTGTGACTATTATTCGGCGGAAACTTTTGAGAGGAGCCCACGAGTGTATTGGCGCGGAGGCGTTGATGAGCTCTTTAATGGTCTGGATGTTGTCGGGGCGGAAAATTTCTGGATTGTTGAGGTTGGTAATGAGAAGGGTGTTAGAAGGAGGAGTGGGCATTTGAAACGGCGGCATGCCAGATAGATCTATCGACATTTGTGACCGTCTCCTGGAGGCTGGCCGTGAGGGATTTTGTGAGGATGGTGGGGTACTGCGATCAGACATGGTTGATGGTGATAACAGGTTCTGGTAGAGTTTGTCAGAAGGATGTAGGTGTATGCTGTGTTTGAAGAAGAGGTTATCAGTATGATGAGTATGCTGGATGGGCTGACCGATTTGCTGATCAAATAATCGATTCTGCTGTGATTTGCTTGGGTAGGTGATGGTTTATATTATGTGTTGGTGTCGGTTTGGATTTACCCAGTGGCAATCGAAAGCGGATCAGTGGGCAAACGACAAGGCTGCTGCGCCTCTCTTGCTTCTGCTTTCGCGCCTGTTCCCCCAAGAATGTTTTGAATTCCGGCGTTTCTTACCGTACCCGTGGACGGAATGACATCCAATTACCAAGCCACTGACCTCGCCATCGAAAACTCTGTCGTTCTAGCAGTATCCCGAGCAGTTAATCTCGCAGTGATCCGCAGGACTCGTAATGATAAGAGACGTGCGTCGTGGATAGAAGTTATGTTTTGCTGAGCCTCGCCAACACCCCCATCCTATGCCTGTGCCAAACAAGACAATTGACAACAACCGGGACTGCACTGCCTTCAAATTGAAAATGATCCGGGTCGCAAACGGGATTCCCCTCATTCCAGAAGTCTTGCCTTTGACCGCATTTGATCTACAGTTACACCACCCAACTCTTGGCTACTCCATAAACTCCATCTCGGCGCCATATCAAAGGATTCAGTCCTTCCATCTTGGGGAGGTAATGCAGAGGGAATAGTGTTGTTTGAGCAATCCCAATTACCATCAACATCGGGTCTCTTGGGGCCCCCGTGCTATACAAATTCTCAGCATCAACAAGCCCTTACTTACACTAGTGGTGCAAAGAGCTCTGACTGAGCCTTCAACATCAAGGCTTTTTCGTGTTGGGCTTATTAGAGATATCTCACTATCCACTATCTACCTCCTAGTCCATAGAACACTCTTCATTCCTCGATAGCCTAAAGGTCGAGTCGTCGGATTGGTTGCTGGCCCAAAGACCACAACACTATGGTGATAAGAATTCTGAGCTCGCAAATCTTCCCCGATTCTACCGCTCACCGACTCGACCAATATTGAATCATTTGTTAGCGTCCGATATACGAAAAGCACATGCGAAGCTCTTTCTGTCTGTGAGAAATAAGACTTGGTAAAGACGCGATAGGTGCTGTAGTGATTCTACTCAGCCTTCTCTCCGCTGTTAGTCCTACTTGGGGATGTCCTTGTCTGAGGCATTTACAGTACAGTAACCAAAATTCTTACCCGTCTAACTCACTGCAACAGCTTGACTCTTGACTCGTTGTGATTGGCTCTCCCCATCTGTCACAGTAGTGAATAGGACTTGGCTTAGTCAGCTTTTCTTCACCAATCAACTCCCCCCCCTTCTTCTTTTTTTTTTTTTTGCCAAGACTATAAGGCGGCTTTGCCTCTTCACCTCGTTCCTCAGCCTCATACCGTGTCTAAACTCGCCGTCAACTTGCAACCGCAGTTCCACAACGTCAATAACTATCTAAAGGCTCAGTACCAAAGAGGATACTCTCGTGACTACTCCTGCGCGTCTCAGCCTCGTAGTACCCCTCAGCCTTTGATATTGAGATCGTGCTTTCCTCATAGTCAACCAGAGCTGCCAAAACCTTATCGCCACCTCCGAAACGCCGTCATGGCATATCTTTCAGATGATACCATGATGCAGGGCGTGGATGATGGTCCAGCGGTCAAAATCACCGAGGTACCTTGGTTTTGATTCCTATTGTAATGCGCTTCGAAACTGATCTCCATACAGGCTGGTCTGAACCATGTACAGTTTCAACTCGAGAATGTTGACCTTGCCTTTGCAAATTCCATCCGGCGAGTCATCATGGCTGAAGTTCCTACCATGGCGATTGACCTAGTAGAAATTGATGTGAATAGCTCGGTGCTCCCGGATGAGTTCCTTTGCCATCGACTAGGTCTCGTACCTTTGAACTCGAAGAACGTAGACGATGTTGTCTATTCGCGAGATTGTGACTGCGATCAATATTGCGATAGATGCAGCGTCACCCTCAGTCTTCATGCTAGATGTACGGGCAACGAAAATATGAAGGTTTACGCACGCGATCTAGTTGTCGATCCAGCGCGCGCAAACCAGTGGGTTGGTAATCCAGTCATCACGGATAATGAGCAGCTTGGCACAGTCATCTGCAAGTTGCGAAAAGATCAAGAGCTTCGAATGAAATGTATCGCAAAGAAAGGCATTGCGAAGGAACATGCTAAGTGGGCGCCTGTGGCTGCAGTTGGATTCGAGTATGATCCATACAACAAGTTGAGGCATACAGAGCTGTGGTACGAGACAGATGCCAACACAGAATGGTAACTTTATATATCTGCATGCTTGATTTAAAATTAACAAAAGCAGGCCAAAGAGTAGCAACACACAATTCGAAGAACCACCGGCTGAAGGCGAACCGTTCAATCCCGACGCAGAGCCTGACAAATTCTATTTTGATGTTGAGAGTGTAGGAAATATAGAGCCAGACGCGCTGATCCAACAAGGCATCAGAGTCCTCCAGAGCAAGCTGGCTATGATTTTCAAGGGACTCGGTGATGAGAAGGAGCAAGCGGAGGCGGACGGTCAAGATTACCATCCAGAAGGTCCGGGTCGGCACGACTGGGCAGCGACGGGTTCTTACACTCCAGGCTATGAAGCTAATTATGGTAATAATATTGGAGGGGCTACGCCTTACTTGGGCACACCATATGGCCAGAATGGCTACTCCTAAGGTGCTTCTTGTGCGCGATGAGCTATGTACACAAGGTTAGGAGGCCAGGACCCTGGATTCAATTCTGGGATGGGGACTTTAAATGCTCTCTGAGCATACCCATAATATCTTCATATGTATCAATGTAAAACAGAAACCTGGATAATGGCGTTGGCGGGGAAAAAAGAGTCCTAACCTCAAGGTAGGAACAAGGATAGTCCAATTTAGACGATGCAGAATGATACCCTAACACTACATTACAAAAACGCCATGTTATATGCTTCTAAGTTCTTCGCAACGCCAAGCCGAATGCCCAAATTCATGCAGTGCCCAACGCAGGCTAACATATACAGTGTTCGATCTCTTCTATGTATCCCAAGTCCTTGACCTTCTGCCTCTCTTCTTATGTAACTCTACACTGCTCCTCAGGCCATCGGTGTATGTATTTTTTTGCGAAATTCTTGTCAACACTATCATTGCTCGTCGTCTCATTTTCAGATGACTTTTTCTTGTCCTTGCACGCCCTTTAAGGTTCTATAAATCTTCTTATGCTGCTCCAAGAACAAGAATGTAAAGATCGTTTGCGGACCCAAGCGGATGAAACTGGGCACCCAGCCTCTAAATACCCAGCCCACACCCTCCACCTTATACACGTCCGCCAACAGCTTAGCAAGTCCTTTACTCTCAGATGTGCTCATGATCCGCGTCTTGATCACGTCTACCGGACTACATACCGTTGTGGCCACAAAACCTGCAGCTAGTGAGGAGGTAAAATGCATTATGGTGCCGTCGTCTAGTGGCGTATATTGTAGCATGAGCCGCTTGAAGCCATCATATGAAGCGAGCTGAGACGTTGTCATGAGAACCGCGCGCATGCTATTCGGCCACACGCCACGGAAGAGCGACTTGAAGCCTTCTTCACGCGTCATGCGTATAAGTCCATCAACTGCATTCTTGTAATTCCGTCGCTCCCCTTCCGGAAGCGCGGCATCGTGTTGCATACGCACGTTTAGTACATCAGCTGGGTTACCAGCGATTCCGCCGAGGAACCCAGATGTGGATGATATAGCCATGAGAACCGGAAACGATGGGGCAGTGCTAGTTGTTGTGAGGCGCGATTTCATCTCTTCGTAGATGCCAAATCTAGTCGTAGAGTATGTTATCTGGCGTAGAAGGGAGGCACTGAGGCCACTGTAGAGCCCCAAAATGCCGTCTGATCTGAGTACGTGGGCGAAGGTTCCAATCATGGTTTTTGGCGCATCAGGGGCACGGGTTTGCAGGCGCACCTTCACTATGTATCTATTAAAATATAGTCAATTGCTTGGGGCCTTCTCAACATACCCAGATCCAAAGGATGCGTCACACATGCCGCGAAACAACTTGCACTTCCACCGAACCAGAAGGGATACCTTATAGTCGGCGGCACCGACTTTTTCTTTGCAGATGGCATCTTTTACTGTTGCTATTACCTAGGCATTCCCATTGAGCAAAAGCGAGCGCAGAAGCTGGAATCTTAAAAGAAATCCCAGCGGTCGACCGGCTGTACTTTTATTGCCGATGGGCTCAAAAGTGGGTCGCTAAGGTCAGTTTGCAATTGCGGAATTGGAGACGAGCTATATGTTGGTCAGCCATAGAAGTAATACAGATGTATTCAGCGAGCGTAGGATTCGTTCCTAGGTTGCGATTGTGCTCACTCGACAAATGTTACGGTCCCATTGATGTAGCTTATAAAAATTGCATACGAAACCGCACTTCCCTGCCCAGGCACAGAAAATTTTAGGGGCCACTGATATCACTCTGCAAGGCTTGGGATAGCCGGAAGGGAATATCTTAGAGCCGACCATAAACTTAATATGGTTCCAGCAACATCTTGTTATGCTTGTTCGCACGAGGCTACTATGTAAGTCAGATATATCGGTCATTTCCCCCGGCGCTTTCACACTGGGATATCAATTTTAAGATACCTTGCATTGATCTAGGCAGACTGTTGTGCCTGCCTCAATTGAATTCCGATACCCACGTCGGCTCAGAAGAACAGGGAGCGCGAGGGCAGATGCAACCTATCTTCACAATGAAGATTCCATCTAGAAGTGCTCAATCGACATTGAAGCAACACGCGCTGGCTTTGTTCGTTGGTTCTAGTGCTGCCACGTTCAAGAGCTTAAGAATCTGTACTCAATGCCGGCATAACTCGACAGGTTAGTGCGCTTCGAACATGTCAATTCAAGAGCTAACATGAGCAGCACAAAGCTCCGAGGAAGTAGAGTTAGCTGGACGGTCGTACTCAAAAGATGATTGGCATAATGTCCCATCAACAATCGCATCGTCAATATCCCGACGACTTCACATTCAAAAAGATCACCCCATTTCCATAACTCGAGCCATTATCGAATCACAATTTCCTTCCCCGACCTACAAGTACTATAATGATTTCTTCCCAGCAGTATCAACGCTACAGAATTTTGATTCTCTAGGGTTTCCAGCGGACCATCCGGGCAGAAGTAGAACCGATACATACTACATTAACAAAGAGACCGTACTACGTACCCACACGAGTGCACATCAAGCGGATGTCTTCCGTGCAAACGAGAGTGAAGGATACCTTATAAGCGCAGACGTGTATAGAAGAGATGCCATTGATCGAAGTCATTATCCAATATTCCACCAGATAGAGGGCGCCAGAACATGGGATCGCAAGAGGGTGCCAAATGGGGACCTTGCCGCAGCAGTATGGAGAGACTTAGAAAATCTACCTAAACATGACATAACAGTTGAAGACCCAAACCCCCCTATTCATCCAGAGCGTAATCCTCTACAAAGTAAACACTCAGCAGAGGAAGCAGAAGCAATTGCGGCACATCTCAAGCGGTCGTTGGAGTTGGTGGTGGTGGAACTATTTGCAAGAGCCAAGAAGGCAGCTATAGCAGCTAACCCGGATTTCGTAGATAACCCACTAAAAGTTCGTTGGGTTGAAGCCTATTTCCCGTTCACGAGTCCATCCTGGGAATTGGAGATCTTCTGGCAAGGTGACTGGCTGGAAGTTTTAGGTTCTGGTGTTGTGAAGCAGGAGATTATGACCAATGCAGGCGTGTCGTCACAATCTGGCTGGGCATTTGGAATGGGTCTAGAGCGCCTCGCAATGCTTCTCTTCGAGATCCCAGATATTCGGCTGTTTTGGTCGCAGGATGAGCGTTTTTTGGGACAGTTTAGAGGGGTGTCTGACGACTTGGATAATTTGAAACGATTTGTTCCGTTTTCGAAGCATCCCGCTTGTTACAAAGATGTGGCATTTTGGTTACGCTCTTCATCTAGTTCTGCTACAGGCGGAGGTAGCATATTCCATGAGAACGATATCATGGAAATAGTGCGAGACATTGGAGGGGACGTCGTCGAAGATGTTTCCAAGGTGGATGAGTTTACGCACCCGAAAAGCGGAAGAAAGAGTTTATGCTACAGGATCAATTACAGGAGCTTGGAAAGAACATTGACAAATGCGGAGGCTAATGAATATCATGAACAAGTAAGGAAGACGCTGGTAGAAAAGTTTGGGGTTGAGTTGAGGTGATGAGGGTAAGATTTGTGTAGCATACAATGATTGTATTCGCTAGTATTTAGCTAGGAGACTAGCTTGTGAGATTACAATACGAGATACCACTCATCTGATACCCCCATCTTTCTCCCAAGCTTTAGCATCGGGCATATCTAAAGGTCTAAAGTCATGTTCTGGGGAAAGGACAATGTCCTATGGGAACTAGGGCCTGGACGACGTCATCACATTACTTACATCGACAATTGACATGAAATCTTACACTTCACAGAGAACCACAAAGGAACATTAATAAGGCATAAAGTAATCATGTCAAAAGCAACAAACAACATAGTAGACGCCGAGCCAGGTGGAGAGAACTCACAGTATGCATTTTCTTCCTAACTACCAATTTTTCTCTCTACTACTTTTAGCAGCCACCTATGCATCGAGATGTTAACCTTTGAGGAATAGGTTCTAGTGCCGAAGAAACATCCTATGAGGATAGAGACAAAGCAATAAGAGGAGAACAGGTTGCAGAGAACATTCGGTACGGAGAATCGATCAGTGAGCATGGGTTAGGAGGCGAGAGACAGTAGAGAATAGCGGAAAGGTAGATGATTTCAAGAGGGGGGGGATTGGAGCATAGATATTTGACCTGGGACTGATTGGCTGGGTTTGGCTAGTGTCTACAGTGACGATTGTTCAAGCATCTCCGAAAGTGACTGGAGCAAAATATTTGATAAGTGTTGGCAAATAGGGTGACGGATGCGTAGCTGAAAGATGTCATCAACACCTAAGAAGTGATCAGCGTGAAAGTGACAAGAAGCGGGGTTGAACTTTTTCAAGAGCACTCTGTTTGGTAACCCAGCAAAGTCTTCCCAAGCTATTCCACATCCAATCACATTAATCTGTGATGTGATTCCTCCGTTTGGGTCGTCGTGTATGTATGTAAAGCTTCGTTTCGTACGCCTCTCCCTGGGCGGCGCAGGGGCCATGAGGGAGGCTGCAGCCTCATTTATTAATACCCCGCTTGATCATCTTCACCGAGGAAATCAGCACCAATTCGCAGTATACTATGTAAAGATAAATAACTTCGATGCTGTAAATAGTCCTCAAAATAAGCTTTAGGCCATGGCTATGGCTTCGGGGTCGAGGGGCCAGAAAATGTATAGGAAGGTATGTTAGGTCGCCCCTTGGTTCATTCATAATTGAGGTTACTTACTGTATGATGGTTGTTGGGTGGGCATGCAGAATCAGCCAAAATACAGCACAGTGCGTCGTATGTAACATTGATGGGGATCTTTCCAACACATAGCAAAGGGCTTGACATTATAGAAAGCACTAGAGAGGGCCCATCCACTTCAAATGGATCGGGGCTCGGCCATACGGCATGATTCCATTAAGCAGCTACTTAACTACATCACTCGATATCATGGAAGGGAAGAATTGATCACCACCTAGCTGATGCAGGTGGCTTCACACACACTGATGATCTATCTCTTCAAACAAAAGTCCAACAACACGCGCGGCAAGGCTGGATGGACAAACGGGCGGATGGCCCACCAGCATCATCTCCTTTAGCTAACCAGCCTTCACGCTCCGGGTTGCCGGGTGGTGGTGGTGCTCCTCCTTGCTCTCAAGCAGTGCGATTCCGGCCAACCATACCCGTTATTACTTGTAAGGGCTGGTTAATAGCCGGGGTAAATTTCCAATAGGGAAATAGAAAAATGTCTAACTAAATACAAAACACCCTTTGCCCCGAGCCTGACTTTTCAATTCACAACTGTGTCACTTTCCCTCCCCCAATCTACTGCTTTCCTGGTTCTTGCTGAAATCCTTCCCTCAAGGCATTGGGCGCAAATCCATAGGAAATAAATTGTTAATAAAAGAGGGAGAGCAACTTGTTCTGACCGACCTGGAAATTGACACAACACAAACCCCCCCACAGCCTCAATCCCCAATCAAAACAGCTCCCGAGATCCTCTCACCACGGTTGTGTGCTTTTATTTCAAGTACAGATCCAACCCCGCACCCTACCAGATCTAAAAATCATCTGAATTCAAACTAGAAGATTGAACGAAGGGATATTCAAGATGTCCGAAGGAGCAGTGAAGCCATCGAATCCGGTGGTGGCCGAGGCACATGAGGTCGATACATTTCGTGAGTTGGAAGTCCGAGAAAGAAGGCACGGGATGTGAACTAATGATGAATAGATCCTCCGAAGAAGATGTTTGCAAGTATGGCCGAATAACACAATTTTCCGCATCGAAATAGAAGAGCCAGACTAATTTTACCTCATTTAGAGCATCCAAGCAAACCTCATTTAAGTGGTAATACCCTAATGTATCGATTTGCTGGGGTAAATTTTAACTGGAGCAGGTCTTGAGGAGTACCAAAAACTTTACAAAGAATCCATCACCGAGCCAGAAAAGTTCTGGGGTAGAAACGCTCGCGAACTGCTCACATGGCAGAGAGACTTCCAGACCGTCCATACAGGCACATTTGAGAATGGCGATAATGCCTGGTTCTTAGAAGGCCAACTTAACGCCTCATACAACTGCGTCGATCGTCACGCGATCAAAAATCCAGACAAGGCCGCCATCATCTATGAGGCCGACGAAACTGGGGATGGTCGCACCCTTTCTTATGGCGAGCTTTTGAGGGAGGTTTGCAAGACGGCTCATGTGCTCAAACAGATGGGTGTCCAAAAGGGTGACACCGTCGCCATCTATCTCCCCATGATCCCAGAGGCACTTATTGCATTTCTAGCCTGCGCACGCATTGGAGCTGTTCATTCCGTTGTTTTCGCAGGCTTCTCCTCGGACTCACTGCGTGATCGCGTGATCGACGCTCAATCGAGAGTTGTCATCACCACGGACGAAGGGAAGCGGGGTGGAAAACTGATCGGAACCAAGAAGATTGTAGACGATGCGCTGAAGCAGTGCCCAAATGTCACTCACTGCTTAGTTTATCGCAGAACTGGTGCGGACGTGCCCATGACGAAGGGTCGTGATTGGTGGTGGCATGAGGAAGTTGAGAAATGGCCTGCGTATATCGCTCCTGAGCCTATGAATTCGGAAGACCCCCTTTTCTTGCTATATACCTCTGGTTCAACGGGTAAGCCCAAAGGTGTGATGCACTCGACTGCGGGGTATCTGCTCGGTGCGGCCATGACTGGTAAATATGTCTTTGATATTCACGACACAGACAAATTCTTTTGTGGCGGTGATGTTGGATGGATTACGGGACACACTTATGTCGTCTATGCTCCTCTACTTCTTGGTGTTGCGACCGTTGTGTTTGAGGGAACGCCAGCATACCCTAACTTCTCGAGATACTGGGATGTCATTGAGAAGCATGAAGTCACGCAATTCTACGTCGCTCCGACAGCCTTGAGACTTCTCAAACGAGCAGGTGACCAGCACGTTAAAGGACAAATGAAGAATCTCCGAGTCTTAGGCTCGGTTGGAGAGCCCATCGCAGCCGAAGTCTGGAAATGGTATTTCGAGACCGTTGGCAAGGAAGAGGCGCACGTTGTAGACGTAAGTTTCATCCCTACCCCAAAACTGAAGGAAGAATCTCCCTGATGCGA
This sequence comes from Bisporella sp. PMI_857, assembly GCA_021307315.1. Taxonomy (NCBI): domain Eukaryota; kingdom Fungi; phylum Ascomycota; class Leotiomycetes; order Helotiales; family Helotiaceae; genus Bisporella; species Bisporella sp. PMI_857. Next base: position 32,979 of record JAJSPD010000054.1, read on the forward strand.
TATAGACGTACTGGCAAACCGAAACAGGCTCCAACGTCATTACGCCTCTAGCAGGTGTGACACCTACGAAGCCAGGCAGCGCCTCGCTCCCCTTCTTTGGCATCGAGCCTGCGATCATCGATCCCGTATCCGGCGAAGAGATTCACGGCAACGATGTCGAGGGCGTACTTGCTTTCAAGCAGCCTTGGCCATCCATGACCCGAACAGTTTGGGGCGCTCACAAGCGATACATGGATACGTATTTCAATGTCTATAAAGGCTACTACGTGCGTCTTTCACATAAAAAATTTTTCCTATTCTTTGCATTATAATACCTACTGATCAAAAACACAGTTCACTGGTGACGGGGCCGGCCGTGACCATGAAGGCTACTACTGGATTCGCGGGCGTGTCGACGACGTCGTCAACGTTTCCGGGCACCGCCTCTCGACAGCCGAAATCGAAGCGGCTCTCATCGAGCACCACACCGTCGCCGAAGCAGCTGTCGTAGGCATCAATGACGAGCTCACCGGACAGGCAGTCAACGCCTTCGTCGCCATCAAAGATGGCAACGAGGTCAATGATCAACTACGGAAGGATTTAATCTTGCAGGTACGGAAGAGTATTGGGCCGTTTGCAGCGCCAAAGGCAATATTTGTGGTTCCCGATCTGCCCAAGACGAGGAGTGGGAAGATCATGAGGCGAATCTTGAGGAAGATTTTGGCGGGTGAAGAGGATCAGCTGGGGGATACCAGTACCGTAAGTTATCTTTTTTAGTAAGGTCAGTTAGTGAGAAACTGTATTGACAGGAATTAGCTTTCGGATCCCAGCGTAGTTGATTCTATCATTCAAACAGTGAAGGATACAAAAAAGAAATGAGGGACAACTTGGAACTAGATTGATCAAACGGGGTCACGGAGACAGGAGTCAATGGAGGTCTTATTGGTGGGCTACTCTATTCTGCGTTCAAGTTGCTGTGTCTGTACGGAGGTCAAAATCCGATCTCAAAATTGAAGGTCCTGCAAGGAGACAGTCTTCATTATATACTGAATGGATAATAGTGCTACACACTGGATTGGTTCTGGCCCACTCCTCTCAGGATGTATAACTAGTCCTTTAGGCTAAGTAACCCTTGTCCTCTTATAAGTTGTTATGATGAGCTGCTCTGTTGCCTCAACGGGGAAATCTTAGATTATCATCTGTAAGCTCCATCCGGAGGGCTATGCCCCACCGAGGGATGATCTGTCATCTGCTAGCAAGTTGCAACCCTTTCGTCGTTTTTAGTATTGATATTTTCTTTACGAAGCCGTTTTCTATTATTAAGCGCTCTAGCGAAGCCAAAATATTGGAAGCAGAGATTGTTGACTACCTCTGTTCTTCCGATATGGGAATACTCCGTGGCCTAGCTAATTGCTCTAATAATGTCTGTCTGTATGGTCTGTATGGTCTAGACTCTCCGTAAGGGTGATGACGAAAACCTCATCTATCGAAGTGTGTACGAATTGACGAAGCTAAGCTAGGATGAGTGGAGATATAAATAATCAGGTGACAGCGACGAGCAGATCCACCTTGAAGCAGGCTAGATTCGTCTCTTTGGTGATCGTTTGCAATAATGGATATAGCTACGGATAGTCTCCATTAGGCATGAAGGTGTACATACCCCGTCGTATGCCTCTTCCTCTTGCATGATGAGTTTCCTTCCTACCAATTTCCACCTCACAATAGATAATCATTTGATATAGTGCATATTGTAATATATCCCAATACTTCTAATCGCACTAGCTACTGCCACCAAGTTCCCTTGCGACACGCAGGAGACAGAGGGATGTGGAAGCGAAGTATTCAAGGCTTCAGCTAGTATCACAAGTAGACCATCAGCGAACTTTACTCACGAGTAGCCATAAGGGAAGTTGCGAGTATTAGGCTAAATCATACCTTTTGTTTCATGTGCGACCTTGAACATTTAACTTCTGTCCAAGTCTGCTTTTCTGATAAATGCCATGACCTTTTGCGCCTTCCCTTGTTTTGGTGGCTCCCCGCCCCTCCTCAGTACTGGCTCAGGACGCGACAGCTGTGCTGGGTCTTCCTGCACAGGCAATAGCCCCGGATTACTTCTGGCTTTGGGCTTCTTGGTCGCAGAAGTGCTAGATTTTATGGATGCAACCTGAGAACTGGACCTGCGGGCCTCCTGTGGCAGGGGAGGTTGTCTGTGATCCTCGCCTTTTCCAAGTAACGTTTTGGGCAGCAGCGGCACACTCTTCCAAGACTTCTTGATTTCCTCGGTTTCCGCCGCTTCACTCTTCTCCTCGAGTCCCTTTCTCACGGATGGATCCACCTCTCCTCGCTCTTCCGCTTCCTTCAGTCTGCGCGTTTGCATCTGTTCTATGGCTTCAGATGTAAGCTCTTGCCGCATCATACGCTCGATCACGTCCCTCTTACGTGTTCGCTTATCGCCTACCGAAATTAGAACACCACCCATAATATTGCACGTAATGCTGAAGCAAAGTATCACAGTTGTAAGCGCGAAGGGCCGCTTTTTGTAGTCAATGCCCCATGTACATGCCCCAAGAGTGATTTGCAACGCAGAGTGGAAATCAAGTACAATGACTATGGCAACAAGGAGTTTGAGCGGAAAGGCATAGTGCGTTTCTGTCTCGTGGGGTTTGTAGAAGGTGTGACTTTTGGAGAACTTCCGCTCGTGATATTCGAGTTTAGTTTGCTCTTCTTCCGTTAGGACACTATATTCATATGATGAGGGGTCAGCTTTGCTGTGAGCAGTGATTCTTTGAACAAGTATCCTTGGTATCCTCGGCGCAATTCTCCGCGCTAGTCTACGGGGTATCCTTCGAGCAACCAAACTCTCAAGGTCAACCTCGACGGGCTCAGTCTTCCGCTGATCTGGTAGATCGTTATGGTCCACCAGCTCCGGGAGACCCAGTTTCTCGCGTCTTTTCCAAGTCTTGCGGTGGTAATGCGCAATGTAAACCATGTGATATGTGTCGACTGCGCGAAAGGGGGCCAAGCCATCACCAACAATTGCGAAGAGGGCTACTAGAACATAATCAACAACGTTGATAACGTAGTCTTGCTTCGAGCCCAGGGATATCCACCCAATGAGGAAAAGCACCCATGCTGCGCCAAATAACGTAATTAAGGTAGCATAAACTGTCACAAACAGTCCAAGGGCTGCAGCAGTCTATTAGTCAGAAAATTCAATGACGGATCGAAGAGACAACTTACGTCGGCGGACATACTGCCCGAAGCCTTTCACTGAACGTTTGAATCGTGCTCGTCGAGAGTGAAGCATATGTCTTACGAGATCGTCCAGCTCTTCTTTGTCCTCACGTGTCCAGTCTTGGAGCCTTTTGCCATCCGGTAAGAGAGCGTACTGCGCTGTGCTGAGTGTCGACGTGATACTACTGGACCGGGCTAGCGGCACTGGCCCCTGCGGTCTCTCTAGCTGTAAGTCATTCCCTCCCTCGTCTGCTTCCTCCGCAGAATTTGGTTTGTTTCGCAGCATAGTTTTGAGCCTGTCGATTGTGCGGTCTTCTACAGGCCCATCGGAAAGCCTATACGCCGGCCGACGATTAAGGATCTTCCCAATAGATGGAACAAAAAGCGAGTTTTGAACATTTGTAAGGGTGGAAAGCCTGCCCGTACGTAAAAAAAATCAGCACTGCAGAGTTATAAAAGGTGCGAAGATGCTCAAGAGGCTGGAAGCTATTTTAATGAACCAGTAGCTGGATCAGGTCTGGTTCCCATCATTTTGCCGGCCCCTCGATCAGCTTCCAACTCTAGGGTTCAGAAAGGACAACAAAAATTAATTATAAGATTTTGACGAACGTAGATACTTCTGGGTCTGCAAAGAGTTAGTCTCCATGCCTCATGGCTACCCTAACTATACATACCAACGACATCTAATATGTCCACTATGTCAGAGTCATACTCATACTTGTGCGACTCATCATTAGTAGCACCCTCCCCATGACCAAACAGTGACCGAAAGTGACTAGCAAACGTATATTGATTAGATGCTGGGACAACCTCTGCGTGAATGTTGGGTCCTCGTGATTGTCCATGAGGCGGTAGGTGAGGTTGATATTTTTCTGCAGTGCTTTGAGATGCAGATATGCTTTGTAGATTCGCGCTTGATGGAGATTTACGTCGTATTCGAATACTTGGCCGCTGGTGGGAGCGAAGTGCCGACTTTACCCTTCGTCCTACTGCTACAATCGGATTATCCGTTGTCGAAGATGATGGCAGGGGCTCTGATGACCCAGGCTGAGACATCGTGCAGATGGATGTTCTCGGTTGATGTCTAAAACTGCATCAAATGAAGAGTGTGCGCAAATCTGAAAACGAAACATGGGCTTCGAGGTCTGCAAATCAACAGCAGGAGATGCAAGTGAGGGTTCACTCACGAGCAACAGAGAGATGCTCACGCCAGAAGATGCACATGGTGATAACACAGAAGATATCTAGAATCATCTGTGAACGTACAATGGCACAATGTGCCTTACATATTAGAGTAGATCGATGGATGGACTGCATTTTGCAAGGAATACAAGCCTGTTTTTTGGTTGACAGAATACCTGGGTAGGCGCCATCGATGTCATTTCGCAGATGAGATTAGATCTGGATGCGATCCGCGCCAATGTTCCCCATCTTTTGCAGGGGGTTATTACTGTACAGTAATGCGTTTCAAATGATGGCTGAATGATGGCTGGTTGATGCCTCAGGCTACAACACTTGTGATTAGCAACAACGTATTGAACTGCACTGAAAGCAGGTTTTCCACCTGCGTCAGACCTGTAGTGCATCCAATAGCCAAATCCCAATAAATTATACCCCGAAATCACACACTTTTTGAGGTATGTTCTAGGAGATTCCAGAACAGTAAATGTGGCTAGAGACATTCAACCTATCGCCTACATCCCAAGCTTCTTCTTTACCAGCCAGAAAACCCAAAAAGCTGCCTTCACTCCAAAGTACGTCGCAGCAGCAAGCGCCACACTTGTCACGACCAACGAATACAGATTTCTCCGCTCGATGCCCTGTGGCTTGAAGCCTGATGAATTGTACTCGCCTAGTTCGGTTGTAGTGGTGCTGTAGTTGGGGATATATTTGAATTCGAAGTTCGTTTCTGAACCAAGGCCATGATCTTTGCTCTCGACTATAATATGGTAGAGCACTTTCCGCAACTTAGCAATCTTCATCTTATCCAAGTACTCGAAAGAACGGTAGGTATAACATAGCCCGCAGAAGAAGATGCATTGACCCGCGACGAGAGCCCAGTAGTAATAAGAAGGATTGCCTAGTCCCAGGGCATCGGAGAGATCTTTCCCGTTAAGCCAGCGTGCGGAAGCGTTGAGAAAATCGTGAGATGCGTAGGCGGGTGGTTGCGCTTGAAGGGAAAGGATGATGTTGTTGGCGAGGATTTTAGAAGTCTCGGATGGGTTAATCTCGGAAATGAAGATACTTTCCATGATATTTCGCGATTGTAGAGACGTCGCGAAGGAGGAGGTAGGTGTCCCGAGATATAGTGCTATGAGGCGCCAAAGGGCAAGGTAGTCTTCAATCTCTTGCTGTCGCAGGAATATGCCCTGGCGTGGAAACCCGAGCCATATAAGGGTTGATGAGAAGGTGGATATTGTCGCTATAGAATCCAGGTCGTTAATGGGGATGCCATATTTTTCCACCGAGTAATATGATGGCTTGTCCTCTGCGAGCTTCATGATTCGGCGACGCACAGCCGCATGCAACAGCCTTACTCGGATAGATGATTGTTGACCTGCGCCCCCCGGTTTAATTGATTCTAGAGACCTGGTTACTTGAAGGATATGCTGTGTTGTCTCATAGAGCCTGTGCTTTGCCACTTTGGTGGAGAAACCACCGGTTCTGGCAAGCACTTCTGTTACTCGAGCCGCTCCCATTCCACCTAAAAGAGACTGATACGTGAGCTGGATTTATTAGTTTTTAACCACCGATCCATGGCAATTTTCATACCGCCGTTAGAGCAACCCCAGCATATCTGTAAAATACTTCTTGGCCTCGTGCAATTTGATCCCAGTTAACCCATTCTGGTATCGTGTTAACTTCATTCCATAGGCCCAACAACTTCTCGTTTCCTTTCTCATGCCGATGATCTCTTATCAAAGCATAGAGGTCCCGCTTAGGAGGCGCTGCATCTTTCTCCTTATATGTTCTTGGCTGATTCCGCGGGAGCTCTCCAGAGACAGGTGACGATATTTCGTCCAAACGATTCAAACAATCTTCCCCTAGAACATCATATGTGAACTTCAAAGGATATAATTCTTCCGCCGTAGAGTGATTTGGCGTCCACTGAAAAGTGTAACCCCACACATTTCTAGTATTTTCGTCCTTGCGTCGGAACGGATTTGGCCAAGCCATCATATTAATTGGATCTATGAAAGGAAACGGCTGAGATAACGACACTGTTGGAGAGGATTCAATAATAAGACAATAAGTAGCAACGAAATAACAGTCAAGTATAGTGACCTGCGCAAAGAGAAGATATACTGAAGGAGGACTACCCCTCGGCGCGCATTATCACATGGTAGCATCATACATCTATGCCCCCAACTGTGCATTCTTAGCGGGCCAACTTGACCTCGAAAGACTCTTATCTAGTCAGTTCTTGTCAGAAAGATACGAAAACGACCAAAGGTGGGGGCACTATAGATTGCTTGGAACAACCACAGGCTATTCATAATGTGTCAGTTTATGTTGATACAGAGATGTTGGTTGGTAATGATTTTGTGTCTCGTGCAAGATGCGCTATTATGTGAGGCCACACCTTAGACACTGGTCCAGCAGAGAGGTGATTAGTCATTTGCTAATCTAGAGGCTCTACCAGTCGGGAAATAGGGGCCGATATTTTGCAAACTTTACAACAAATAAACAATCAATTTTGTACCAAAGCAAAGTTGCTTATCATTTCAAATTAATAGTATAAAATATTTGCATGTCAACAACACTTTTTCCAAAAGTAGCATTTATATCGAATTGTGGAAGCGGACAAGCCTGCTTGTCGCATTTCTGCCTTACTATTCAGGGTGTCACACCTCACTCGACTTTTTTTCAACCGCAAGACCCTCGCAAACTATCGACATGTGCAGAGATGCTTTGCAGATGTACCTCGAACCCTCTTCAATCATTCATCCGGAGTCTGGCTCAAGTTGATTTGGTGGCACCTACACACATTACCGGGACTGGCAGACAACTATCAGGACGCTCAATACAAAACCATTCGACTCTTACAATACCAGAACGGCAACATACACATCTCAATACACAAAGAAGACGATTGTCATCGCAGGCTCTGACGAATAAATATGGACGTCGCCCTGAGGGTGGTTTTGTGGAATTTTTGCCAGAAGCGGTAGACGAACTTACGGCAGAGAAAACAAAAGGACAGATCTCGAAATCCTTTGACATTGGGGCCGTTAGGCAAAAGTGTGAAGAAAAATATGATAAAGAATTACTTGGAGCAGTAGCAGACAAAGCTACTAAGTCTCTACCAGTAACCAATCTGAGGTCACGAACTTCGCATGGAAAGCACGACACCAGCTCGAAGAATGAATCATGTCTGAAGACAACCTTTCGACGAACAAAGGTCGAGAACACGAGCTTCAAATTACATTACTCCTCTCCACCAGCTTTACCAAATGCGAGATATGCTGAAGCGGCACATCCTTGGGCCGCCGAGAGAGCGAATGTCAAGTTCTCGGATCAAGGGAATCGAGACGATCCTGGAACTGTAGAGTACTTGAACGTAAAATCATCAGATATTAGAAAATCAATCAGGGACGAATGGGTACCGCCACCCAAGGAGACCTGGCAGATCAATAAAGCAGCGTTAAAGGCGAAATTTCCAGAGGGCTGGAAACCACACAAGCGTCTGTCTCCGGATGCGCTAGCAGGTATCCGTGCCCTTAACGCTTCCATGCCAGAGGTATATACAACTGCGGCTCTCGCCAAAAATTTTGAGGTGTCTCCAGAGGCTATTCGCAGGATATTGAAGTCAAAGTGGAGCCCAAATCCGGAAGAAGAGACGGACCGTGCAAAGCGATGGTTTGAAAGAGGCAAGAAGATATACACGGAGAAGGCCGCGGCTGGTGAGAAGCCTCCTAAAAGATGGAGAGATGAGGGCATTGGGGCTGGCAAACCAGACTGGCTCAAGGAGAAAAATGCGCGAAACAAGCTTATCAGGGCACCGAAAGCACCACTTCCAGCACTCATCACCACCGCCCGAAAGCGCGAAAAAACGGATCCGTCATCTTTGGCAGACAGGATTTTATAGACTGCGAATATCTCACCTGAGGTTATTTTGGGGGGGGGGGATTGAAATTGGGTGCAACATAGTAGTGAGGAATATTTGTATTATAGGAGCTGGTCGATTGCATAAAGACCAACAGATAAGTGTATGATATTTGGTTCAATGCATGGAGTCTGACCAGTGTTTCTTGAAGTCATACTCGTCCAGAGTCACTTTCCTCTCTGTTATGAGAAAGTTGACGACTGCGCCCGAGATATGTCTCCGTATGATATAGGGGTTGGTTCGTCTGTATCTGCCCATCGTCCTTGCCTGAGAATATTGAACAAGTACACCGGGTGCTGGTGAAATACTGATGTTCTGCCAGTGTTACCGAAGCGGCTAGTAGGTGCAACGCGACAGGGTTCCTGCAGCAAACACGGACTCTTCTTCCTTCGGGACATTCTTGGCATGCTTGCATGGCTTTTGTTGTTCAGGTCAGGTACCAGTATGGGTAGGCATCTTTCTAAAGTTCATCATGGAGTTGGTTACAAAATAACCATTACGCGCCTGTTCGTGACTTCTAATGGCCAATTGTTTTTAGAGGCTCCTCTGTATCCAAGTTTCATCATCTGCCAGACCTTACTTTGTAAATTGAGCCCCCTTTTCAGTTCCCGAAATTCAAAGCTGACTATCCATAGCGTTTCTCCCTATGAATTCTCCCGCATTATTTGACGGCACAACGTCCCATTTTCTCCTTCGAAATCTCATAATCTGGCGTTGAATACAACATACCCAATGGTTAGGCTTTGACTTCATTGACCTTATGCGATGGCTAGCCAAAGGCCATTTGCTGCGAATACTAGTTTGGGATTGAAGCTAACTCCCTCAAACTCCCCATTTTCTCGCACACCGCGCTCTCCGAACAAAACACGCCTTGGTCTATATGAGGATGGTTTATCGCTGAAAAAAATTATTGGTACCACCGTCTCTTCGCCAAATGCGCTCGATAGCCTTCCATCTTCCCGCGTATTTGCATACACCGCTGGAGCAGCAGCTATCGTGGTGAATCTACCGGACAGCATTGATAGAGACAATATAGCATATTCTCAGCGATTTTTCAGAGCGCGACCAACTGCAGTGCCTCTCTACGTAGGAAGTTTTCCGGCATGCGCACCCTCGACACCCACACATACTGCGAATGATGGACGGAATAGGATAGGAAACTTGAGAGACGTTGCAATTCCATATTCGCCTTCCACTCCTCATACTAGTCTTGATTTTGGAGATTCCCCAAGTTCAAAGACATGGACCAGTCGAGAGAGAATCAAAGCAGCCACTTGTGTGTCAATAAGTGGTGATGGCAGATATTTAGCTGTTGGTGAAGTAGGAAACTACAAAACTTATGTTTGAGGAGACGTATTAATGTTGCAACAGACTGGATATTCTCCCAGAGTTCTCATTTTCGCATTACAAGATGCTTCTTCCGATGTACCCTTGGCTATTTTGAGTGAGCATACATTTGGCGTCCGGGCAGTTGCTTTTAGTCCTAAGCAGAATTACCTTGCAAGTCTAGGTACTCCAAACGACGGGTTTTTGTATGTATGGTCTATCAATCAGAGGACTGGCGCTGCAAAACTACATTCCAGTAATAAGTGTACGAGCTCGGTCAAACAAATGATCTGGCTTGGAGACAACATAGTCACGTAAGCAATATTCTCTTCCGAAGTACTTGTCAAATTTTCATTATTAAAGACCTAACCAGATTATAGCGTGGGCACTCGTCATGTTAAAGTCTGGAGAGTCGACAACCGGAGTGTTTCACCCGTAAAACCAAAATTTGCACTAGATGGTACTCCTCAGCCAGCGCCCGTCATTCCGGCTTTGAAAACGTTGACAGGCCGCAACGTTCTTCTTGGGCCCCTTGTAGAAGCCACATTTACTGCTGTAGGCGCAGTCTCTGAAGAAACGGCCATAGTATGCTCTGATCGGGGAGATATTTGTCTTCTAGATGACAGTAACGGACAGAAGCTTATGAGGCTAGCAAATACTGGCTTTTCAATAACATGCCTAGCTGTCAATATGCAATCCCGAACTGTAAAGATAGGAGGCATGTTAGGGCAAGTTAAGTCCATGAGCCTGGATGATTTGCTTACTCCTAGTACACCTCCTGAGTCGCCACTGTCTCTCATAGAGAAGATGTCAACAAGAAATGAGACTGGCCTCTGTGCCATGAGATTCGCTGCTGATACCTTGGTCACAATTGATTCAAAGCACATGATAGAAATCGTTAACGAGGATTTAAAACTTGAAGACGAACGTGAGCTCATAACACCATTTCCGGCACATGGTGGTGCCGTACTAGGTGTAATTCCACTGGCAGCGCCAAATTCAAGAAATTCGGCATTCCTTACATGGTCGGCAAACGGTATAGTTGTGTTTTGGGACTTAGACGGATGTGGCCAAGGCTCTTTAAAGATTGAAATGGAGCAAAATTCGATTGCTGATGATGATCCGGTCAACCAATGTCAAGTCATTCGTGCTTCCAAAGATCTAACATTCTTGGTGTCTGGAGACAGGTATGGCGTTCTGAGAGTGATTGATCCAGTTACGCAGGCTTGTACCTTCGACGTGAGGGCTCATTTGACAGACATCCAGGACATCGCCATTTGGGAGAGTGGCGATATAGCGTTGATCGCATCTTGCGGGCGGGACAGAACTGTTCAACTCTTCCAGTGCAAATCTGGACCATGGGAACTCATCCAGACCTTGGAAGACCATGCTGCCAGTGTTTGTGGTGTCTTTTTTGCTGAAAATGGCGAGAAATTAATATCGTGTTCTACGGATAGAACGATACACATTAGACAAATCGTCAAGACAGAAGTTGATGGCCAGGATATGATGGGTGCAGTTCCGGTTCGGATAATTACTCTCAAGGCTTCGCCTGTCTCGATGATTCCCTGTCCGGGGGCCAACTTTGTAGTATCTTTGTTGGATCGTACTGTTGCAACCTATGAAATATCCAGTGGTCGCTTGGTCGCTTCTTTCAAAGCCACAGATAGTGATGGAGGTGAAGCAGTCGTTTTAGATGCATTACGCATTGGCAATCCCGGTCAATCCGGAAAGCCAACGATACTGGCCAGTATATCTGGCACCGATAAATCTGTTAGGATATATGATGTAGTGGCAGGATCATTTTTGGATCGGTAAGACCGATTTCATTCCAATATTTTCGCTCTGGGGGCTTACACTATCAAACTACGACTTAATAGTCTATATTTCAGTTCAAAGCTAACTCAATGCCTAGAGAATGGGGTCATACAGCTGCTGTGACGGATGTAGCCTTACTGGAAACGACTGACTCAGACCAAAAGACTCTTGTCAGTACTGGTTCTGACGGAACTATCATGATATGGGACCTGTCACCACGGTCCCCGGATCTTTTGGAGTCACCCGATTTTTCACGAGAAGAATCGCCACCAAAAGAAAGTCTGTCAGTAAGACCACCACTAAGAAGAGTATTGTCTAGAGCCGAAATAGCAGAATTTCAACGTGCATCACCCGTATCTACTCCTAGTGGTAGAGCATCTCCACCGAGAACTGTCCGGCGCAAGACATCTAGATATGGACTTTCAACTCAATCTCCTTCGATCTTACCGCCAATGCCATCTGGCTCCAAATATCTCATGTCAGCTTCTGAAGATTCGTCTAGCCGTAAAGGCTCACCTAGGAACAGATCTCGAAGCCCACCCGGCAGCCCCAAAGGGAGAGAATCGCGAAGGTCATCTCTTGCCGATACTCGAATTCGGACGAAGAGCAACAGTAATCTCAGTGAGTTTGGTACACTCAACATGGCCACTGAGCAAGCCTGCAGAACACTAAGAGCGTATCGGAGGAAGCTAGCCTCTTCGGAAGCGGTGAAAGACGAGTTATTGAAAGAGTTGGAACAGGAGCTTCGTCTTACGGCACTAGCAGTTGGAGAAAGGAGTCTTAAATCGAAAGCCATTACCGAGACCATAATGACTGGGCTTCTCGACCAATACTCGAGTCGATTAGTTTCAATGTTTGACGAAAAGCTCAGGTTAACAAGGACCGAGACACAAGGAGAGACAGAAGAAGTAGATACCCCCAAAACGACTGGTGCTCTCGAGGATACAAAATTTGCATACGTTGAGAGAAGAGTTTAATATTTGAGTGGTTGGCGTCTAGCGGTTCATGGATGGCGTTAGGAGGAGGCCAATATTCTGCGGAGAACGAATCTAGGGATGGCGTTCGGTGGCATGGCCTAAGGAGTTTTAATGATGGCCCACACATGGCTAGGCAGTTCTATTGTCGATCTAGATAAAAACCCCAAGGATGGAGGGTAGTCGAAATTATTAACCGTTATATGATCCATCTCGCCCAAGTCTTATATTCAAGGGGGAGGCAATTTTGGGCTTTGATTGATCTGTGATAAGTTTCGGAATGACCGTCTGAGCCCAGCCTAGATTCGCCAAGACTTAAACTCGAGATATAAAGGCTCTGTGGCTCTTATATATAAAAGGACACTTTAGTTCAGTATTGGGAGAGACTAGCTAATCACCCTCATTCTCCTTTTTGTGCACTCCATGGCCCGATTCTCTCTCTAATCACCACTACCTCCGTCTCTTCGCACTAACGCTTTCCTTTTCTGATTATTTCTCTTATGGGATTCTGTAGGAAGGAAATCAGGACTAGTCCTAAGCTTTTCTTAGACAGTAAGCACTCTCGTTTGTTTGAAGGACGGTAGTTCAGGCAGCGGCAGCACCATGAAAGATAAAAACGGCCCGTTAGCCTCGTGAAGCTTACCATCTGCGTGAAGAATCTTAATCCCACGCTCCAGATAGAGTTTCAAATCTGTATCATTCTCCGCAGTACTGCAAGATACTTTCTATTCTGCTCTATACCTCCTTACAAACTATCGACTATCATACGAGCAAACTTAACAAATAGCTGAGCATTCGTAAAGCAAGTCTTGCTTAGTTTACGAGAAACTCACGTTCTGTTTTGTTTTATAAAAAAAATGCCCAGAGGGAAGAAGCTACAGGCCGATAACAGTGCTGAATAGCCAAATCCGAAAATATTCACACGAAATACGTTCTTGCTCAAGGTTACCTCTACCAGGTATGCAATTTGCTGATTCAAGTTTCGGTCTGAACATGTTAATGGTCAACATGCAGGGCTAGGAGTCGAACGATATGAACAATGCAGATAACAGCCACCAATCAGTGAACAACGACAACATAGCAGTATTTTTGGTCGGTGCGTACGAGACAATCTCATTTTCTCAATGCTTTTTTGGGAACCAAAATCATATTTAGCCGGATGCTCGAATTCAAATTAGCGTGCTGTTACGACGGTGCCCACACTCCCCGCTGATTCCAGGAGCTCTTGATCTCATTTAATATTGGGGACAGCAAATATTTAGTCCCAGCTCTTATATGCTATTTCGAGTTGTGTTGGATTTGGATTCCCATCGATCTGAATAGCGACTACATTGGATCAAGAAGTCAATGCTCTCATTCATACCAATAAAGGGCGGGATCAGAGATTATGCTAGGAATAATTGTATAAATTACCCATACCTTTCATTTGAATGCCTGGGGTAGAACTACAAGTACAGCCGGAAGAATTAACTTTTTTTCATGTAATCCTATTTTCCATCAAGATCTCTTTTATGCTTGTAGATACTTCAAAAAGGGCGTGGGTAATGACAGCAGTGAACCAGATGACAATGGTGAATATGCTGAAGGTAGCAATAAATATTAGCGGCAAGTAGAGTATCTCCAAAATATGAAATTGAAGGGCGATCTGTAAAAGCAGATCACTTTAGAGTCCTTGAAAGCGTTGTCAAAGTATGGCTTCAAAATATCGCTCCCGTCTCTTCACCTAGCACATTGGCCTCCATGGTCGGAGTTCAACGAGGGTCTAAGGCTGCTATCTCGTTCTCAGATAGTAGTCTTGATTCTTAATAGATCCAGAACTCAGGGAAATCTGCAAATTATTATCGAAAAGCGAACTCCACGTTTCCATCTCATTGGATGAATATCAAAGGTTAACGCGAAAAAGGGTATGTGAGACCACGTATTCCAGATCTCAAATCATATGAAATGGATCATCCATATTAAACCCCAAGGTTTCTCAACAACCGTGTGCGTAAGCATGATTCTCCCATATAAGCCAGGACTTCCTCTCCCTCCTAATATTATCCAGTCCGTATAGGTATATGAGATCCAGCTCATGTCCAACTAGAACATGAAAAGGTAACAAGGAAGAGAATGGCAATAACGGGTAATTAACAGTAAAGTATATGATAGATACAGAGGTGGAAGTGAGAGATCCCGAATAGCCATCATAGAGAATGCCAAGGTGGCACAAGCTAGAAGGGTCTACCTTATGAATGCAGCATATCTCTAGAGTGATGCAAGATTCAACCCTTGCATTTGAACAAGAAGACTTCTAGGCTGTGGCAGGCCCAAAAGACACTGATAGGTTCGTCGCTCAATAATTTGTAATTACTAACAAGTAGCAAGTGTCCTGTCTTTCACAACTGTATGTTTGGAATGGGAAACCCCTAGATATACAAGTATCCCCTTTCTAAGCGAGCCACATACAGGATCAACACAGAGAGCCATCAAAGTGACCCTTGATATTTCAAGCCAGAGTGAGCGAAGGGTTAGCCGATTAAGATATATTGATGGCCAATATGGTAATTATTCAAGGTTGGAATGATACGGATAATGTGAGAATGCATGTGGCATTTTCTTGTTATTAAGATCAATTTGGTCTAAAGGCACGCCAAACGGTATCGATACTGTACGCTTGAACAACGAAAAGGAGACAGGCTCCAACAGAATGGAAATAGTTGGTGTTTCAATGTAGCGCTTAGGGATCCTAATCTCGCTTGAGCACTCCTAAACACCCAGGACACTCAACATGAGAGTGTGGATGCTGAGCGCTTACTGAGCGACACGCTCTCCCATATTGTACGCATTCTTCCAAAATAAAATGATACCATATAGCGCATCCCTCATGATCGCCGGCCGCTCCCGAGGATAGCATCACCTGCTACCAACGCGACAAAGCCTCAGCTCGCCATCGCCTGTTCCCCTAACGTTTGAAGTAAGTGGACGCGCACTCAGCTGCGCTCCACACCGTTGGCCACCACCTCCTCATCCATCTCGATGTATCCTTCCTCATATACACCAAATGAGATTGCACAAAGCCACACCTCACCCCTCCAAACCACTATCCCAATAACCCAAATCCAAATTAGGGGCTGACCATGCCGCCAAAATCCACGCTTTCGGCTTAACTAGACCGAGTACAACTCTATCGCAATACAGTTATACAGAGTGCATCTCCCGATCGGGTACGCAGCGCATACGGCGGCTCGTCTTTCAGAGTTTGTACAGCCGAATTTGGTGGATATGGCGCTGCTGAGCTGAGGACCGGATATTTCGGACGTGTGGTTGTGGCGAGGTCGGTGGGTTGGGGATGGAGTCGACCGAAGGTTCGTTCGGTCGGGTTGGCTTGGGGGATGGGACTCGGCTTTTCTGGCGCTTGGAAGGACTCCAAGATTAATGGTAGGTGAGATTTCTCAGGCTTTTAATGAAATCGCTGAAGTTTGCTTGTAGGTTAGCAATTGGTTGACTGAACTCTAGCCAAAAACCTTCCCTCAAACCACGAACACGGAGAACAATCACGTCCACCAATGAAAGCCATACCTCAATATTAAACCAACAATTGGTTTACTTCTCGACCTTGAAAGCAAGTCGGACCCAATTCTAAGTCCAGAAATCGAGAAGTGAGGGACTCGCAGAAGGCGTCACTCTGGTCCAGTCATCATCGAAGACCAGCCTCAAGTAACACAAACCCCTCACAGATTCCAGCCATTTCCACTCGCGTGATCCTCATCACAGTCGACGATTATGTGATATCAAGTGCTGACCGAGGCCATCAGAATATGATAGAAACTGATCAAGGATTAAATTAAGGGTGTTCAATTATCACGACTTATAGAAGCGAGCTAGGCCCGCCATTCTAACTGCTTGTATTTACCCAAATTGACCTTCTACATCGCGCTTCTTGCACTGCACTTTATGTAACGGGAAAGGGGCTCGAGGAAGGAGAGAACACGGCCGGTCTACCATATGTAGAGTGTTTTGCATACTAATGCACAGGAGGTAGCAAGCGTCTCTCGGCGTCATAGTTTTCCTTCAGGGGCTCGATGTGAAAAGGTAATCTTAGGGTGGTCCAAATTTTCAAAAGGATGGATGAAAGGGCTTAATGCTTCGTTGTGGTCAGAGATGGCATAACCTCGTTAATTTGCAGGAGATATCCTGATGAAGGATTCCTCGCCATCCGTGTACAGGTGGCACAACATGCAGTCCATAGGCAGCCTTCCTCCAACATAACAGAGATGGGTGTGGTAGCCGCGCGAAAAGCAATTAAGCTTAAAGCAGTAGTGCTGAGTGATACCTCTAAAAGCCATATTTGCGATATTCAAAGGAACTGCGGGTCTGATATAGCAACGTTGCTAACAGAAAAGGGTTAAATATTTGTTCAATTGACAGCATTTCATGTATAAAGTCTGCCCCTTCTACTTGATGCTTAGCTATTCGCCACCCTCCTCTGAGACAACCTTATGCATGGGAGGTACTTTTAAGCAGTGTCAAATTGAAGAGTGCCACTTGGAGCTGCTCCACTGTTCTTTGTATGTAGGACTTTACCAAGTATCAGTTGCCGGCGAGCCTACGTCTCTGCCCTGGCGCAACGAATGGGTTTGCAGCATATTCAGGCCTCTGACGGGATACTAGAAAGTGCAAAGGGAAGGTTGTGCAACACCAGCTCACCTATAGCATGACTACTACAGGCATATATTAGCGGCCACAGAGGCCGCTCATTGCGCGTCTGGGATGCAATCTACTGCAACCAAGACGTACAGCTTGCGTCGGTACAGCGCGGGGTCGCGTCATGCCGCTTCCCAAGACGCAATATCAATTGGCTGACGGCGTTGAGGGGTGTTGGACGATTGGAGACTGAGGCATCTTCACTTGAAGGGTTCTTCAACCTTACCATGAAAAGATGCAGGTGCGAACAAGTGGACCATTTTCCCTGGAGAACTATCGATACACCCCTTCTCAGACTGCTTTGGTGGATGGGAAAACCGTCTACATCTCCAATGGTGACTGGACGTTTGGACGGGAATTAAATCGGGGGGAGATGCAGGTCTCCCGCTGGATAGTAGAATCCTCCGAGAATCAACCTGTCAGGAATGGGAGAACAACGAATCAACCCATCGATGTTCATGACTCGATAATAATCAGGGTGGCAATCGAGCGCGTATCTATACGCAAGAAGCAGTGGCTCCCCTTGTACGAAGCAAATTAAAGACGCTGTCGGGAAGCGTTTTGCTGGCAGTAATAACGGAAATGGCAGCCCTATTTCAGACGTCGCAAGCGAACGCAACTCTGGCATCAGAACCAGCCACGGATGTTGGCCATTAAAAACATTCCGATGTACCCATAACGCAGTACAACGTTGATTTTACAGTCCCCCCCATGAACAGATATCTGCATGTTGCGACTACGCCCCGCTCCCCCCCTACTGTAAGTAACTTATCAGCATTGGCCAGCGTGTGGGGAAAGTGAACCTTTGTCTCCAGGCAATATCCGAGTTGCACTGCTGCTAGATCCAATGATGCTGATAGACCCCCTCACGATTGCACAATTTTTTTTTTAATTTTTTGTTTCAAGCAGCGACGACCAAGGGGCTAGCGAGAAGCTGGCGGAAACCAAGGACAGAGGGATAAGGAACTCCCGCACCAAAAACCCCATTGATTTTCATCTATATATGCGTGTGGAGATCACCCGATATCCGAACGGGGGGAGGGGCTCAAATTGCCGTCCAACAGCAACAAAATCAAGGAGGACGCTGGAGATGTGTAGGGGTTGATAGACGAACTTGATAGCTCTCATACAGGATTATTGCTTGAAAGTGGTGATCATTGACATGGCAAATAATGATTCATCCTGTTCGCAAAGGAAAAGAGCTCGATTGGTGCTGGTGCTTCGGATGATGGAAAGTTTCAGGCTTCCCCCCCTAATGGAACTGAGCAAGTAACGGCAGCCAGCGTACCATAATAGACCTCATGCTCAATCTCGCTCGTATTAAACCAGACATTATCTTGGCCGGGGCCTGAAGCGACATCATGAGGATATCGTGCAACAGCATCACGAGAGCGATAGGAAAGCCAGGGAGGTTTGGGGGGTAGCGACGACGAGGTCTTCGATAGGGTGAGGGGAGTGGGAGAGTAAGAGGAGTGTGGTAACTGAACAAAAACCCGCGCAAAGCCCGTGTCCCCCCCCCCCCCCCCACCCCTTTTTTCGATGGAGTAGCGCCACTGTACAAAATGCCACTGGCGCTGGGATTGGGGTGGTTGGGGGGGGGGGGGTTAGAGTGTACTTACTTACTTACAATACAGTACTTACTGACACACAATACTGGCTGGATACCTGGACGGAGACAACGTGGGGGGTGGGGGAGGTTGGTTTGCGTATATTCTTTCCCCCTCGATGCATGCCTCGACCCTTACAGCCACTAGTACTTGCTATGTTGAACCTTCGAGCGGGGCAAAGCCAGGATAGACCCTGCCCTCTGCAAAATGCAAATGCCATGCGCCTCCCGACCAGGGTGCATTACCTGAAAGTACTGTATTTCTGTCCAATGAGACGAAGCAGCGGTTGGTCCGGGATTCAGGAGTGCACATGGCCCTTCATCTGATCGGCGAATGGCATCGCAACAGGAGTGAC
Organism: Bisporella sp. PMI_857; assembly: GCA_021307315.1. Lineage (NCBI taxonomy): Eukaryota > Fungi > Ascomycota > Leotiomycetes > Helotiales > Helotiaceae > Bisporella > Bisporella sp. PMI_857. The sequence continues at coordinate 52,065 of JAJSPD010000054.1, forward strand.
CTTCAGATTAGCGAGTCTTCCCCCCCCGGGCCCTCCATCAATTATCTGTAACTGGACAGTACAGTTACAGGTCTGTGTGCTTGCATGCAGGCCTACACTAAGAAGTACCTTGTTCCCCTTTCCCATCCAAGCGTTGCCTGTGCCCGAAGAGGGAGTGAGTGCGGAGAACAAAAGCAAGTTGTTGTTGCTGTTGAAAGACGCTCGCTGAGGAAAATGGTGTTTTCGGGAGTATGGCGTCACTAGCCCATATTTATGGGCAATAGGGTTTCAACTTGGAATATCACTTTCCCAAACTCACTCAGTTCAAAAAGAGGTCTCAGAGACAATATGTGATTAATTGCCATGCTATGCTCATGTGCTAAAGTGGGCTGGAATGCTGGTGGTGTAAACGTGGCTCATAGGCGTCTTTGTTAGCGAGCACTGAAAGAATTAATTGTCTGCAATTTTAGGACCTATGCAAGTCAATTAAATGTGTTGCTTAATGAGCCACCAGTACAGTTCGTCAACATGATCCATATTACGAAGATTGTGGCGATGCTGATTAGCGATTTACAATGTAGATGCTCTCAACACGGGATGTCCTTTTTGCGCGGTAACTGCGTGTCAGGGTACAAATTTGGCTGTGTTTAAACTTCTAAGATACAATTTTAACCCCAAAACGAGAGCCTTTTGGTATTATTGGGCCTGCGTGCTGGTCCCCGCTGAATAAAGTTGGCCGTTTCCGCACCCTGTTGATCATGAACTGAACTGAACTGAACTGGAAACTACACCCCCAAAATTGGTGGGTATCCCTCATTACAGTGGCTTCGTGATAAGTACTGGTAGAGCATCTCAGTTCAATGCTAATGGCTGAGCATTAGCATTCATGCACACCCTGAGTCCTGGGACACTCCACGGCAGTTCCTAGATCGTGGGGTGAGAAAGATAGGATAATCTGGTTTTGCATTCGCGTCGCCTTCGACTCATGGGGGTCATGAGATGTCGACATCATCGTTTTTTCCCATGAAAAAAAGCTCCCGATGATGAGTTGTGGCTCAAAGATAAGTGCTGATGACAGCTGACTGTATTTTACAAAAGTAGGACGTGCAACGCAAGGCATTCCCTATACCAGCCATGTCTGAGATACATCCAACCCCTCATGATCGGAGTAAGCTAGCTCATTCTATATTCGCTCAGCTCGTAGTATGGTCATGACGAGCTGAGAATTGGAGACGGCACGGTGCTACCGAGGGGGCTGAGTCTTGCTTTGCCCAAAGAGTTTTTCTAGAACCATTCTTTCTGCTTCAATGCCATATGATTTGTCCAGAGCCTGTCCTTTCTGATCAAAGCTGGACGGCAAGAACTATGACAACGGGTGTTCAAAACCTTTGGGAACATTCCTTCATCTCTGAATTTCAGTCCCCCCACGCGCTCCAGAATCAATAAAAGTCTGGATTCAGCGGAACAGCAGCCAGCCTAATGGTATTCTCGCCATGACCATGTTTCCAAGTGTGCTTCAACATCAAATATAGTTATATAGCCGCCATGAACGGAGAGGTGGATTTGGGTTTAGCCTCCATCCCATGCAGCTCGGTTGGAGCCGAGAGGCCCATATATGGATTTTTATACTACCCTCATGCTGGCACAACCTGGGAACAGGTAAAATTGTACATTGATTGATAAGGAGGAATCAAAACCTACTTACTGGTAGATTCATATGAGTGCACTTTAAGCTCTACCTACATCTTGGTGAAATTGGCAGGTCCTGCGGCGCTAGACCGCGACTCAACTTTAGGGGTGAGTGGACAGAATTGGCTGATAGCAGGGGCAGATAACCAAATTCAACTGGAATGTAGTCCCTGCCTCATCCCCATACTCTACAGTACATTGTTTTAGTACTGTCTCCACCTCGATAAGGTGGTACCCACGGATGTAGATCTACATCGTAGCTACATCCAATCAGATTTCTGACAGTGTTAGGCGATGTAAGTCTTAGTCAGTTAATCTTAATTTCTCTGGTTCCCATCGCTGGCGAGGATGAACCAGCTAGCATAGAATCTTTTTATTTTTGACTTTTGCCGCCGTGAAGACTGTTGAAACGAGGTCTGATCACTAGCCGCTCGTAAACGCGTCCAGTTTAGCTAATGCCAATCTTACTTACATTTACGCTTTAAAGATAGTCTGTTGCAATATCGGGTCAGAGTTGAACCGTACGGTGCAGGCGCTCGAACTTATGAGACGGATTCTCACATTCTCAGACTACAAGCACGAAACGTGCGGCTTGAGCCGTGATATATTTGTTCCTTAGTGCGCTTATTCAATTTCAATGCACCGCGCTTAAGCAATGTTACAATGATGCTCTCAAGAAAATCAAAAGAATTGGTGCAAGTGAGAATTGCGTAGCGTTGACCAACTACACCAGGCTGCCAGAGTGGATACTGCGCGTATGAGACATCGCAGTCTCTTGGAGATATTGTGACCATCAATTTCGTGATTTCCCGGGGCATGTCGCAGCGGGATGATCATCAGCTCGAAATTGGGTTTTTGGTGAAGTGATAGATACCATAATCTTTCACTCCAGCCGTTTTTACTTGAACATCTGAAGATCAAAAAGGGAACGGGATGGCTTGCATCGATAGTCCCAGCATACAATCAAATGAGGGGAAATAAATGCAGGTCAATCCCCAAAGGGAAACTTCAGATTGCGAAATGGGAAGAGAGTAACCAATCAGAGCGATACTTGGCCATGCAGGTTTTGGGAAATCTGGTTAGGCTGTTTCTCTGCACCAGCCATTACTGATCAGTCAGTGTCTACGGGAGGGGAAGGCTGGCGTTGGACCAAAAAAGTCCAGTATGAATGAAGCTTTAAGCATTGATGAATAATGAAATGGTATGCTGCCCCTCTCAGATAGTTGTTTACTCCCACCACCACTATACTACTCACTCATGCTAGGGACAAGTATCGTGGACTACCATCAGGTATATCGAGTACCGCTCGCGGAGGAAGCTCACAATCTTGTTTCGAGTACTGCTGCCTCTGTCCTGTTTGTGGAATGACGATGGCGTCTCAGCTTTGGACAGGGCACGGCAAGCCGTTTGATCCTCAGCGAGGCAGAGGCCAGCGTGAGGCCAGACAACCACGGCGCGAAGATAGGATTGGACAATCCCACGCTTAGAGATTTCCCATTTAACCGCGAGCTATTCATCAGAAGTTGTCATATGTATTGTCTGCCAAACTAGAGGAAGAAGTTATGCAGAGGCTAGTAAATGAACTTGGCCCTCATTAATGGGATCCCGTTAGTTCTCAGCCAGATAATTTGATGGGAGGATGAGGAATTTGTAAAGGAAGTCACGATCCCAATGATGGGTCATGGGAAGCCCCATGATCCATAATCCGTCTATTTTCCCTTCTTTTCCGCTTTTCGCCCGAAATCCTGGGGAAACAAGCGCTAGGACAAACTGAACCTTAGTCTGTGACGCATCCTGTACTATACCGAAAAGAGTAGCTGTTATGCTGGGGGATGGGAACTTGGCAGTCCTTTGAAGGCTTGTCCGACGAGTGCCAGGTGTTCATTCCAGCAGGGGTTAGGGAAAAAAAAAGGATTGAAAAAAAAAAGTTTACTGTACATTGCCATAAAAATAGTGGTAGTAACGCCATCAATGGATCCACGCCAGAGTGGGACTCCACAGCACTTGTCAGGGCATTCCAACCTTGGACACTGCGCCAAAGAAAAAAAATATTTTGCCAACCGCTGCATCCAGACAGCGAAGTGTTGAAGCCCAAGACGCGTAGAATCCTGTAGGTAGAAATGAAAAACGTGGGGGCTATGAGGGACAACTCGACGAATATCCTGCCTGAGGAACGCGGCCATGCTTGCAATATTGTGAAAGGATGTAATTCTCTCAACAGGCAAGATGCAGTAAAGTACCTGTAAAGATTTGTGCAAAAAAGAAAGGGTTGCCACTTCACCTTCACCCAAAAGCATCCTCGCCAAATCCAGTCAACCAATCATGCAGGACCATGCCCAGTATGTAAACACATCCCACGTCGCCGCCCTGAGGCAGCTGAAGATCCTTTTTTTTCACCAAGGAGCGCAATGTGGGAAAAGTGGAGTAGCATATCCGAGTAAAAAATGGGGCCAAGATCAAGGGTTAGCAGGTGTGCTCCTAGGAATACCTACTTCATACTTGCTCTGTACTGTACAGTCAGTACTTCAAAGCACCATCAATTTCCCCACACCCCCCCTTTTTGTTGTCACCACCACCACACACACACCATTTCTCGCCCGGACCCACTCCACTGTCGCATCCAAAAATTTCTCACGCTTGAGCCGATCAGGCAAGGCCCATCTTGATGCAATGACTAGGATCTCTGCTGCAGCACCAAGGGTTCATTTGCTAGACAGCGACAGGGGGGAGAGAGGCACCAGCAGCAGGCAAGTAGCAACTCCAAGACAACTAACCCCAAGCCAAACTCGACCCATTTTCCATTATATGGATAACCTCCTCCCCTCGACCATCCGTTCAACTTCACAACCATAGCTCGACTGCAATTCACTTCTCACGTTGGCATATTAGGTGATTGATGGTATCATATCATACCCATCCTCACGGCTGTCAACTGTTTATTACACCATCTGCTCATACAATTAGGGCATTTGTCCCGCCAGCCAGAAGAATCGTAGACGCCTCACGCAATTCTGCGAACCTCACTTCCCTCACTTCAACACCCAAGATCCACTTCTTTTGAGTCACACCATACGCCTTACCTCACCAGACTTGCGTACGACATAATCCTCTTGACACGCACCATCTTTTGCTTCGAAAAAACTTCTTAAAGACCACCCCGTCCACTTCCATCAGGGAAAAACACTTCACTCAGTCACCGGGTTCTCTCTTGCACAAAGAAGCACACATCACACCAGTACACAATGTCTTTCGATATGGAATGGTCACCAAACTTCTGCCTTGCCTGTGACAGGCAAACCGATGGGAACGTATACTGCTCAGAAGCTTGCAGGCTGGCGGAATATGAGCAAGGCTCGAATGCCGGTTCCACTGCCAGCTCTCCAACATCACCCCGGGCCCCAGTTTCATGGTCGTCGGCGCGGCCTACGAATGGCTTTTACATGGAGCCAGCGTACAACTTCAGCAAAGCCCAGCCGTACGGTACCACATCAACACGGTCGAGCTTTCACCAGTCCACAAGAGGTGTCTCCTCACCAACCACAAGCTCGAAGACGGTTCTCACCCCATCGAGTTCTCAGTCAAGCCTCTTCTCGATGCACAGCACCTCCTCGACGTCTTCGACAGAAACAACACAGCTGTCTGATGAGTCAAAGATGGCTTTGAAAGCATATGCCAGCTCCTTCGATCAATCACGATACTCTAGGCGTTCATCGACGCACTCGAGCTACTAGAGACTTCACTTCTTCAAGACCACTTTTATTACACATCTTGCCTTTGCATTTTCACGGCGTTTAATTCAGTCTCGGAGGAGATATTCATGTTACGATAAACACAATACCCATACCTCCTCTCAGGGCGGCGGCGTTCACACATACCATCAACGGTTGTACAAAAAGCATATCACGGAGCATATATCACATCTCATCTCGTCATAAAAAAATTTGGGCACGCATATGGAGCAGCATTGGCAAGGGAACTATACGGGCACGTCCCCGACTTTGGATTGAAACATTATTGTTAGCATGAAGGGATTTTGGGAAGCATACCAGTTTGGGCAAGGCAGCGTTTGAAGCAAGTATGATAAGAATGAAGGCGCTTGGATAACATAGGTGTTCTAGCTTGGAAGCTTCAGTTGTTGTCAGCGATAGTGTTTTCTAGATGGCTTATGAATGAAGCCCAATGTTCAGATATCTTGTCATGATAGCGAGAGCTCAGTCGAGCAAGGAGCGGCATAGCAATCAACATCATCGAGTCTGTTTCATGTAGACAGACCGGGCATTCATGCACACAGACAAACTCTATACTTTCTCTTTCTCTTCATCGCATCACATTATGATTTGAAGTTATCACGCCATTCAATCCTAACGATCTTGACTTGGGCAATTATTGTATCCTAATAGACTAAACTTGCCTTGGATTATGACAACACCACTTTCTCTCGGATGTCATTGATTCAGGAGACACTTCCTCAGATCGGGAGCCGCCGAAGTCTACTCCATAGTCCGTTCTAGAGCCGGGCCCAAAGGCGAAGGGTAGTGTAAAACGAATTTCGCCTTCACTGCAATAGTTTCCCCACAGCCGGTTACTCCCTCTCACTCTCTCCCCATAATCGCCTGTATCAATACCAAGGTGTTTTTCCATCAATATCCTATATTAAACAAGGCCATAATCCTTGCTGCCAGCTATAATTCTCTGGCACTACAAGACTATAGCGGGAATGGAGGGGTATAGCTACGAAGGGAAACCTTCGAGGGACCGGAGATACCGACCGTCCCACGGATACGCTTAAGCGGGATGCCCAGGGAACTGGAACGCTCTATATACGCCTCATGCTTCTAGACACAAAAGGAAAACTTCTCTGCAGCGTGTCTAGTGTTAATACAGCAGAATGATTGGAAGGAGAATCTGCTCCGTCAAAGTCTCTTTCTCACTCATGAAGCCTCATTTTGGGTTTGTTTTTTGGGATGAAGGAAGCATGATTTGCATGTCGATCCTTACTTGAGAAACGTTTCGTCTTTTACAAATCGTGAGAAAATGATGCCTCAGGTTGAGCGGGGAAAACTTGTGTTACAGTGCTTTCTGGTACTGTATTGGTGGGGGAAAAGCCAACGTTTGCTCATGATGGAGCCTTATTATTTATTGCGCGTCGTCATGTTGCTCCGATTACGATGGCGTAGGTAGTACAAGTCCGGCATCGAGATTTTTCTTTCCCGCTCTGCTTAGGATTATGGGCTCTTGTGGAGCCTATGAAGTAAGTATCTCGCCATCTCACGATCATGTTCAGGAAGGAGGAATCAGGAAAAAGAGGAATCAGGAGTCAGGCCCAAAACTCAATAATAGGTTGGAAGAACTAAAAGAGGGTTTTGATGGCTACACTCCCTCACTTGGTACAAAGGATGATGCCACCAGTAGTCGCATCACCAGCACATGAGGTCCCATAAAAGCACTCTGCCCAAGTCACGGCTTTTGATGTGCTGGAGCTGAGCTTGGTATGGAGAAGAGACGATTAAGCCAGGCTCACACAGCGGAAGATCTGGCGGGAGTGCCGTCGTGCTTCCACGCTCATGAAATACCATGTTTCAGCATCCCAAAACCTGCATCTTTGAATCCACTACTCCACATATCCCCATCAATCCCAAACCTCCCTTCAGTGCATCATTTTATATCAATCCATATATGCAGCTTTGAGAAGGTGTGGTCTAGATGTCTCGGCAAGTTAGCGGAGATTGTTTGGCAGAGATATTTCATTAGCATGAAGGTTATGATTACAAAGGTGAAGGATGTTGTCACCGAACAACGTTTCAGGACTTTTGGCCAGCTCATGATCCCCGAGCCTTCTCAGTCACGGTGAACCCTTGCCGAAACCTCCTGCATTCTCCATAAAAAAAGAATCAACTCAGATCCCCAAGGCTGAGACTCACTACCTTACCTTAAAACATGGAGCAGAAAACCTCTTTTTTTCCCTTCTGGCGTCGTGAAGGAAGCTGAGGATGAGGTGAGGCAGTGTTCCCAGGTTCTGGTTCGGAATGCCGGATCTCTTCCACCGGAATTCAATTACTGGGATGCAGGCACCGGAGAACCTATCATTTATTAACTCGGTAGGAATGAGTACAGGAATAGCGTGTCTGTACATCACTGGTTCCTGGCTCTACACGTATCCAGACTTGTTATGCTTCAACGGCTGCATTCGGTAGCAAATTTGGGCTCTTGGCGCGCTCTCGAAACATTACTCAAGCGAGAGTACATTTTGAGATGGAGCAATGTCAGATCTAAAGGAGCGGAAGCTGAACCGTCGTGGTGAAAATTTCTCATTCGTTCGTGCAACCTCAACCATCCAATCTTACATTATCGCTCCCTTCTTCCCCCCAATGCTGGGCACCAGACTTTTTGACGCCCGGCTCTAAGATGAACAGCCAGCCTACCCTTCGCGGCTCGCGACACAGGATCACATTAGCCGTCCGTCCATCATCAAATTTGAAGCTGATTCTAAACCTACATAATACTCACCGAACGAATCAATGATGGCAACATGCGATCCTCCCCCGGCTGTATCACACAGGAGGGGCGGAAGAAAAGAACCAGTATGTCTTCCCCTTACCGCAGAGTGCCAGTCCCAAGGTCCCAAGCGCCTAGCAAGGAGGCTGACGGGTGCTACCGCTTCCCGATTGCGCTAGATACAACCCTGTGCTGTTCATCGTTCGATTTCCTAAGAGATCTGTATGTGACGCCATTTTTCCGAGACTCCTTTTGCAGAGGTTTTGCTACCTTCCTCTTTGTGCATTTCCCCTGGTTACCCTTACTTGTTTCTTGTCAGGCGCGGAACAGCGGGATGTGGGACATGCCTCGTGGCCGGGGAGGAGGAAAAGCAATGTTTACAACTCTGGGTGAATCCGGCACTACTTTTGTTTATGCAGTACAGCACCGCCGAGCCCATGTCTCAGCCGGTGGAGAATAAACGTGGTATTGCCTGTACGGTATGGTAGTTGGCTGATTCGTTGCTTTTTTGGAAGGGCGAAGAATGGGAGCAGCCTCTTCTTCCCATGAAATATTCCTTGGACAGGGGGGGGAAAGCAACGATAGTTCGCGCGGGATACATCCCATCGATCGTTCTACCTGAGCTATAACTCATGTCTCGGCGAAATATGCTTTCTTTTTGGTGAGAATGTTGCCTTGCATAGAAGTCTATGCGGAAGGTATTTTCGGTTGTGCCTGAAGGGGCGATGGATTCCGTCCAGGGACCGCCGTGCTGCACGGTGTTCCTCATATTGAGCGCGGGAGTCTTGGAATACCCTCACGCCGGGTCTCTGTCGTATTCAAGGTAGGGTTTGCTACTGATCTGCGATGATACAAGCGAGCAGCAGTGTCAGAAACGGCAATTACAGCGAGTACATTTCTTTTTCTCGAATGTTTCTCGACGGTGTCGTACGCAGGATGTTATAGCACAAGCACAGCCCGCCAGCCCAAAATCTGCTATACAAACATCCTACATTTCACAGCACACGTCGTCAAACTCTGCGCATCGCACTAATACACTACTCGTCTCACGGCATTGAGTACAATACTCTCACGTGCAGTCACAATTTCCGCACCTAGATATATCCACGGTCATCTGCATAATGCAATAGCTTCTCGGGGCATTATGACCTGTCAAGGCATCTACCCGGCAGTGAGGTCCGTCCTCAAGCGCGGATAGCCATGTTGCCTGCTCAAGGGATCCCTCGGTGTAACAACTTTCATGGCATACCGGCCAGTTTCAGGTGCTCATGGTGCTCATGCAAGATGCTGAGAAGAGAGAGTACATTTACATATGGCTGCGTGCATATTTCAAGGGATCTAAAAATCTTGTTTTGGCAACGGAGAGAAATAGGCAGGCACGACATTGTGGCGTTCCTTCCTCAATGCTGCTTTGCTGATGGAGCCTTGATGCTCTTTTTCACAAAATGCCGCGTGCTGGAAGATCAAGTGTAGAGGAGCTGCCTAGAGCTTCGTATGTGTAACCTTGAGAAACATTCGTTGATGGACTGCGGGGAAGGCAAGGGTTAGTGAGACTTTTGTGTTTTTTTCATGGCTGGTGCCTTGAGTCAAGATGCAGCGTCTTACTTGAGTCCCGATAGGAATGGCCGGAGGTCCTTCAATGCCTATCTACTTTTAGTGCACGAGCTGGAGAAGTGCTCAGAAGCCTATGGATGTCTCAATTCATAGTAAGTTACATGCATTTCCTGGAGCCTCGGCCTTTGCTCTAGTTGAGCACGTCGTTTTCTCTTTTCACACCGGGCCACGTAAAAGGTTGATATGATTAGGCTCCAGAGATGTTTGCCTGATCTGCTGGTGTGGAGACAAACAAAGCTTGAGGTGGATGAATTGAGCAACTAAATAAATATTTTACCCGGTCTTAGAGTTCATTTTTTGTACTCGCCGAATGTGAAAAATGAACATTTCGTCACCACTCAAGCTTAGTTCCATTATCTAGTCAGTGTTATCCACGACTAGCTTTTTCAAGCAGGATGTCACCACGAATTATTTTCTTAAGTGCTGCAAATCTTAGACGGGATTCTAGAGTTTATACTGTCCCAGAGAGATCTGGCCGCGCTGAAACTTCGAAATGCAGCAATGCTCTCAGTTTTCAAACCTGCAACGAATCTGAACATACATGAGTTCAAAGTAAGGAACTAAGCGGCCATCAGCGAGGAATTCCCAGCCATGTAATTAGCTATATTCGTCTTGAGACAAACTTCTACTTTTCAATCTCTTTTCTGCACTTATAAGATTCATGCACATTCGGTCCCTTTAATAAATCGTCCCATGTCTTTCTCACATTAGTAAATTCATATTCCTGATCATATAAGTTGATTCATTCATCGCTCTCAGCATCATATCATGCGGCGTATACTGGTAGGCAACTCGGAAGTACGGTGGGGTTGGTCCTCATCAGTATCCTGAATCGCCATCGTTTGAGCAACGCGACATATTGTGGTTCGGTTCGGCAAATATTTTTTTCAGATAGGATATCATTCCAGTATCGGTAGCTCGGTAGGACTAGGCCGACGGTTTGAAAGGATCCTGCCATGTCGCCCACTGCCTAAGTACATCATCCCAGACGTTGACATCTGGGATGGCTAAGCGAGAACGATAAGGGGTAAGTTTACATTTTGAATTATGATCTGGCCAGCACTCTCTGTTTCCCCATATCCAGATGAAATCGAGGGACGAATTCAGAATCCGGGACTAAGTTTTCCAACCCTTTTGTTAATGAAACCTTTCGAACCGTTCAAAGGCAGACAATGATTTTTCTGCTACACAAGGTTACTGTAACGACCAGCTGTGATCACATCACAGGGCTGGGCACTCCAAACCCTCCATCACTCAGGATACAAGATCTCGCCCGGGAACTGGCATGACTGTGACCTGTATGAATTACATTAAGGACCCGGATGATCTCAGATGATAAGGTCAGAGAATACTCATGTATACTCACCGAAATCTTGGCTTCATTACGACTCGTGTAACGATGAGCAGCGAAGCTATATTACCGTGATCTGTGGCCGTCCTCAAAATACTTGAGAAGCAGAGACACAGAATCCACCAGAGACACCAGACATTCCTGTAGCCCATCTATTTCTCAGCCCCCAATATCCGACACCACGGACGACAATGCATCGAATCACCATTCTCTTCCCGCTCCTCCTCTTAGCACTCTCCGAGCTCGTTTCCAGTACCCCAATCGCAGAACACGGACGTATAGGTCACTACCGTGTATCCAGCGAAGCCAACAACGCCGAGATCATCAACGCCGATACCCACGACCGCAGCCCAGCAGCTTCTGTGGATTCATCTATCTTCCCGCCTACCCACCTTCCTGCGTCCTCTCACTAAGTAGAAAAAATCAGACGTACGCCGACACCTGTAACGTGCAGAATCGGGACGGCGTCGTTATGTCAGCTGTGCACGAGTGCTACAAATACATATCGCGAGGAAGCGAATGCGACAGCCATCCGGGACTGCAAGGGCGTTTGCGGTCGTCCCATGTGCTCGCCTAACGCTGGGATTTTTTTTCTTTGTGATGATGTAAATCAGTATTTTGATTTCAATACTAGAACCGATAATTTTCATTGATGGGTGAATTGGGATGGAATAGGGTGATCTCGATGCGATAGCTGATGGGTGAAAGCAGAAGGCTCGCTATGCTGTATGTGCTGGAAAGGAAACGGCTGCGGGGCGAATATCTTCAGATAGGAATTGGAACGAGGTTATTTGAATGGGCAGTAGCCCGGTATGCTGATAGAAGAATTCGGAGGAGTTGGTTTTGGTTGGAGAAGGTGTGTGGGGTTTCTTTGGGCGGACTCTTTGTGGCCCTGTTTCTTTTGCCTTTTATGATTGCTAAATGGAGGTTCATGATATGCGGAGACGTACCAAAAACCGCTTCGTATTGCTAGAGCATTTCCCGAGAAAAGTGCGTTCCTTAGCAACTACACTCTTCCAAATTGCCTGATTAAGGGAAGCCCTGCCGAATCCAACAGTGGATTTATTCTTGTTGCGCGAACTAAGGGTATATTTGCATTGATCCGGATCGAGAACTTTTGATGGAGACCTGGGGTTAGATAAATATAGATACCCAGTAGTCGATATTGCCATTATCAAATATCACATAGTTATAAACTTCAAGCCAAGTAATACCATAGACATCATCTCCCTAATCAGAAGTCATCTCAACCTCCAATACCGGTTTTAAATAATGATAGCATCTCATATAATCGCTTTTATCATTGTTGTCTGAGCCTCGTTACCGCCAGAAACAAAGTAGGAGTAAGAATCTCGTTTATCAAGACGTTAAGTGCCATGCTCCATCTCTGATGCGGTCCTAGATTAGTGAGGAAAAAAATATGAGTTTTTATAACCCAGCCCGACTAGTAGTATATGAAGAAGCGCAACGATGGTGAATAGCAATGTTATGATAAAATTTCTGAGCAGGGGAAGAAGAAATGATAACAGGGATGACTTGGAGGCTTGGTTTGTGGAGAGCCAAGTTTAATGAGTTCAAAATTAACATCCTCAGTTGAGGGTGTTTTGCTTGTCGAAGTTCTATCATTCAGAACTCACACTAGACTCAATGGACCCAAAGTCAACTATCTTATATAGACGGCATATCAACAACAGAGTGAAAACCTAGCAAACCGTTGAATATATCCGCAATGAATTGTTGACTATTTTGTTAGAGGCTTGGATGGTGTTGAACAGCTGTAGTTCAGAACTCCAAGCTTAGAACTATTGATCTTCTTTAGTCTTAGCCATGGGAAGAAGATAAAGCGACTTGGTTTTCATATGCAATATCAAAACAAAATACTTACAGTACAATATTGTGAAGAGGCGTTGTCGGCCTTGTGATGGCTAAGGTGAAGTTAGGGGACACTCCCTCCACACTCTTGGCAGCTTATGTCATCCGGCCTGGATTCGCATGCTGCTGCATAGAGCTTGAAGCAGCATCAACATCACTCTCTGCGCGCATGCCAATTCAAATTGCCAATTGAGTCAGACAAGCATATGAACACACTAATTGCGCGCCTCCCACTCGCTCAGAACCCGACTATACCTCGGCGACTTTGCCATTCACTTAATATATAATACCCAACTCCGCGAAATGGCTTCCAGACTCGTCTTAGTTATTGGGGACCTCCACATCCCAGACCGAGCTCTTGATATACCTGCAAAGGTACCCTGCTTCCTGTATCCGTCACAGAGCTTCACTGATTTCCATGGAACAGTTCAAGAAGCTCCTCACGCCCGGAAAGATCGGTCAAACACTATGCCTAGGCAACCTAACAGACAAAGCTACCTATGAGTACCTCCGCTCCATCGCACCAGACTTGAAGATCGTAAAAGGCCGATTCGACGCTGAGGCCACCTCTCTCCCTCTCTCGCAAGTCGTCACTCACGGGTCCCTACGAATCGGCTTCTTAGAAGGGTTTACGATGGTCGCGCCGAACGAGATGGATCTCATGGTCGCAGAGGCGAATAAGCTGGATGTGGATGTGTTATGCTGGGGCGGCACGCATAGGTTCGATGCGTATGATTATGAGAATAAGTTCTTTGTGAACCCGGGCAGCGCGACAGGAGCTTTCACCACGGGATGGGTGGGCGAGGATGAGCAAATGGTGCCTAGCTTTTGTCTGATGGATGTGCAGGGGATCGGATTGACGTTGTATGTGTATCAGTTGAGGAAAGATGCTAATGGGGTGGAGAGTGTGAATGTGGAGAAGATCACTTGGACGAAACAGGTTGGTAGTAGTTGAAGGATTGCATGACGATGGCTTTTGGAACGAAATTCACGTGGGGCGGCTCGCTGCGGAAGAGCAGATAAACGTCCCAAAGATATATGCTGTGGTTCATCAATGAGCAAAGGGATGTGATGTAGATGAACCACTATTGTGGGGGATATACCAGACATTACATCTCACTTCACGCAAAGATGGAGCTAGGCAGTTGGTATCATATCATTGCACAACGTCAAAGAAACTATTAAAAATAAACGCCTCCTGCTAAACCTGTGTAGAATCGCTCATGAATCGCTCATAAACCAAAGAAACCACTACAAAGTGTCATGAATCATAACCTCATAACATCATGCTTCTCCGCCGTGCTGCGATTCTATCACTCCTTGATGGCTCCCCCGTGATTGAATCTGCCCCGAAAGCTACCATGGAAGCCGAACTTGCTGCTTTCCTTAAATGCTTGTCCTCATTCTCCTTCCTTGCGTCGCCGTTTATCGAAGACGAACCTCTTGGGACAGCGGATGATTGTCGTCTATGTGATACTGAACCCTCGGCTTTTCTTGTTCCAGAAATATTGGAGTCCTTAATGTCAGGAGCAGGACCACTGTCTCTCATAATGGTTGTGTGTCTCCTGGAAAACCTCGACGATGTCTTTTCTATTTTGACGGATTTCGCTGGTGCTTCCTCAAGAGGGGGTGGAGGAGAGCCCTGGCACTCATAGATGTCAGCGTTATCTACTGCTTTCGCTGGCAAATTTGCGCTCTCGAGTGTCTTTTCCTTTGCTTCCGTTCGAGCTTTCCTAGTCGATGCAAGAAGAGCCGACATGGCATTCCCTGAGCTCGCCCGAAGAATCTCTGATTCCTGGTTAAGTAGTGATTCTCTGCGCTTCCTGTGAGTCGATATAGAGTTGGGCAGGGAATCTGACATAGATCCTTTGCTTCCAAGGGGACTGTTCTCTACGGTGGTGGATGATGACAATGACATTATTTTCCAGGAATCATCGGTTTCAGGCTCCGTCTTGATTTTGATGCCAGACCCGCTGATAAGCTGCGTGCTGTGGGAATTAATTCCTTCCTCAACTTTAACAGTGTTCTGCTTTAGCTTGGCTTCAGCAGCTACGGCATCAACAAGTTCCTTCGTTGGTCGCCGCATTTTGTCTCGTAGATTCGGCTCCGCATAACTCACGGCACCTCGAGCTCGGCGACTATGCCGGTGACCATCCGACTCGGGCCCAAGATCAGCAGGTGGTGGTGTATCTCGGGACTCGCCCCTAGTAGTTGAAGGCTGTGACTCAAATGGCGACAGGATGTCTAGCGTTGCTGGAGTTTCAGGTTCTGGGATCACTAGATTTGCTTGAATAAGTGGTTCTTGTCCCGATTTGATAACTACAGGCGCATGCGTCTTTTGCTGAGATAATTCTTCGGCCTCTTTAGACTTCAGATCGACCTTTTCTGGTTTCGCATCGTGACCAAGAGGGTCTCTTCCCCTCTTTCGTGGAGAGTTATTGACACTTTTCGGTGCTAACACTTTTCTTGTAGGGACTGTGTTGCCTGTCACTTTCTCTGAAGGTGCTCCTTTTGAGAGAGGAGCTTTCTCCTTGGCCATTTTACTTGCTGGTTTTTCAAGAACAGCTCCTGGCCTACTCCTATTCCTTTCATCACTAATAACGCGTTTGAAATTGAAGTCGTCAATAATATCCTCAACTTTCCTTGTTTCTATATCGACTTCCTCCTCTTCTCTTGCGCTCAGTTTTCTCTTAGCCCCTGTTTTGAGAGTTCCCGTAATTTCTTTCATCCCTTGGCCAAGCTCCGTAATGCTTGCCACACTAGGCTCCATGGAGGCGATACTGTCTTTTCTTTTCTTTCTATGCTCGAGATTCATTGCGATTGCGGGGTCGAGGCCGGGGATGTCTTCCAATTCGGGCTTTCTCGGTCTAACAGGTAAGTCAATTTTGACTGGGTCTTCATCCACAAATTGTGATACTGGCGGAGGACCAATATCTGGCGAATCTGTTGCGTCTATTGCAGCGCCGGAAAGGATTACTGTCAGCTCTTGTTGCCTATTCATCATTAGTAAGTAGCAAGTAACAAAAAAGGCGACGCACTCGAGAGTTCTTCGAGGGTAATACTTGTTTTCCAGGATCGGCGGTAGTCTGCCCTCTTGAGCTGCCATATCTTCACTCAATGCACAATTGTTCTTCGTTGCCCTCTGATTAGGGCTTTTGCAAGCATTTGTTCCAGTCATATTTCCTGCCTTAGGCGAGTGCTTCTGAAGAGTAGGTTCATGATCAAGGTCGCTGATCAATGCACTAATTTCCAGCAGTTTAGATTCTAGTTGTGTTTTAATTGCCTTCGTATGCGCCGATTTCCTTTGGGATTTGCCGTTCTCCATTTCGCCCTTGAGGCGGATGATCTCTCCCCTCAGCCCTAGATTCTCGGCAAGTAGTCGTGAGGTCTCATTTTCGAGGCTTCGAATCCGTAGCGATTGAGTAGAGTTTACTCTGGCGATATCGCGATTCTGACGCATAAATCTGCGCTTCACTAAGGGATGTTACTCCTTTATCAGGGCACGAGAACAGATTGCGACTTACGAGACTCGATGGTTTCTACAGGCGCCGGTGGCTCATTAAGTCGTGCCATTGGATTTGAACATGCGGCGGGAAGACCAAAAAATCATCAAGGCTTCGTTTATGGATTGTTCTCTATTGCTGAGTTCGTTGTAGGGAAGCTAAGCAAGCCGGCTAATATGAAGACTGGATGTTGTGACGGAAACTTTTTTGTGGTCATGTTTATTTACTTAAGCCTTGATGGGGTTAGATTAAATGCCACCCCTGTCACTTACGGACCCCATTATTCCCTAACAATGTGCCTTGGTACCTTTTCATTGTTTCAACGAAAATCGTAACAAGGCTGATTACTTCTGGGCTTGGTGAAAATTTACATGCTCTTTGCAAAACCAAAATGTCATACTCTTCGCGCCCTTTACCATCACACCTGCGACAAGGATCTACCACGGGAAATTTGACCTCCAGTACTGCAGGACAGTCCCCGATTCTCCTAGCGCGCATCAATGAGAAGAAGGCAGAACTAGAGAACCTCAAGCAGCTGCGGGATCTTAGTGCAGGATTAGCAGGGCAGATGCAGATGCTTGAGGAGAAACTGGCGACGTTATCTGATGGCACAGAAGGTAGGCATCTAGTATGCGCTGTCGCTAGACTCAGGCTCATAAGGTGGGGCAGCTGTCGCAATGGTGTTGAGCAATTGGCATAATGTTCTTCAGGCAATTAGTATGGCATCAAGTGAGTTCAGTTCCCACGTGTTCACGTATAAATCTAATAGTAAGCGAAGTGAAAATTCCACAGCCAAAAGAAACGGGGGAGACAGATCGTGATGATGCGGCAAAGAACACTGACTCTGCGCTTGCTCTGCCCCAAACTTTGGTTAGAATACCTACAGAGCATGCACCAATGCTGCAGCCAGCACAAGCTGGTACAGGAGGCAATGGCGATTCCTGAGGATAAGGCAAGTGATTATGGGAGCCTTCGAATATATAACATATAGGGTCTATGATTTTCCGTGCCACTGCATAGCTTGCCTTGAAGGCTAATTGGTATCGGGTGCGATTGATGAACCAAAAAAATCTGACATGTTGTAAAAAGCTTGAAAGTCAGCGGGAAGGCGTATGGAAGAGGATGACCGAAACCCGATATATCAGAGTTCCATGCTGTACTATGTAGTCCGCTTAAGCCTGGCAAAACTTGCATATAACCCAGTATATAGATATTCAGGTCTCCAGGGAAATTAGGAATATCTTAAAGCATAAGATTACAGGAATGAAAGGGATTGTTAGAACAAATGAAGCATCAATATCCCCAGGTTCTGGCTTTTCGAATATTAATTTTGTACATCTGAGAAAGATATCCCATGTATTCAAATAGCATAGATAATCTGCGGCTGCATAAAGCTATTCCAATTGGGAACGCGTTTTGCCGCGTCAGTTTCGTGTTACAACTTTGCTGGTTGCCGTGGAGATCCCTGTTCCAGCCAAAAACAGCTTTCCTTCCTCCCTGCCTCCTTGTTAGTAAAGACAACCCGCTCCACAATCGATAAAGAGCTTTGACATTGCTTCAATTGCGTCTCGATTTGTGAAGTTCATCTTGAATAGTCAATATCATCCAGGTTCAATTGCAATTACAAATTACAACCTTTACATCCAACCACGATCCGGTAAAGCCTGGTTTCCAAGCCTGCATTACATCGCAAATTGCGAGTCACTCCTTCCGGCCGTTTTAGGCTTGCTTTCTAGAGAGAAGATGGCTCGAGTCACACGTTCCCAGAAGATCCTTGTTGCAGAAGATAATCCCGCCCTAGTATCTCAAAAGTGCGAAGCGTCCTTGCCAACAACTACTGCATTGGCAGAGATACCCGGTGCAAGTAACACGATGCCACCAATTGAGGAAGATACATTTAACATCGACGCATCACTCAAAACACTTAAAGCTGCTTACCGGAGCGCGATTGGAGGAAAGAAGAACAAGAAGGGAAAGAACAGGAAGCAGGATATCGAGGACTCGGGCGCACAAAGTCCAGGCGTCTTGCAAGAGGTTGAAGGTAGTTTGAAACCAGAACCAATTCCAGCGGAATCTAAAGGACACCTAAAGGAGGCGCAAAGCAGTCTAACGGATAGCAAAAACTCTGTTGATTCAGAGCAGCTTTTGCTACAATTGCAGGGAAGTGAAGAAAAGAAATCGGTATGTAGTCTAATCGTGGTAGCGTAGTCTCGATGCCTCGGATGTCACTCGCATGTCGCAAAAAAGAACATCCTCTTATGGAGCTCTATGCATCTATTAACAACTTCTTGTACAGAACTTAAACCTCAGAGTCAAAGAGAATGATGGCCAGATTACGCGCACTAGTCGCCGACTAGCTGCTAAGCAAGGTCAGTCAAATTTAATGAGCCTAGGAGTGATAACAGAAGCCACAATTCTATGATCGTCATCGCTGACAAATAATCATCTATAGTGGACGAAATACCTGGACCAGTTATCACAGAGCCTGTAGTTGTTGTGGATCGAACCCTGCAAACGGCTGTTAGAGAGCCTGTTGGTGTAAATCAAGATATCCACCGAACTACTGGAGGGGCAACTGTGGATGAAAATGAATCTATGAAATACTTGATTGAGAAACATACTTTCATAGGCACTCCGAAGTCGCCAGTGAAGACACTCGAAGAAATCGAGAAATCTTGTGGGACAGAAGTAGCCGCAAATTCTGCAAGAAATGACTCTGAAGACTCATTTATTGAACAGATAATCTGTCGATCACCAGCAAAGCCGGTTTCCAGAATCGAAGACTCTGTCGAAGCTCTGGACCGGTTTGAGGAAGCATATGAGGCTCTTGATCAGGCAGTCTTAGCAGAGCAGCTCGCCTCTCCAACAAAGCTTCGAAGGCAGGCGAGCAAACAAGGACTCGATACTTCATCAAGACCCAGAGGCAATCAATCGTCTGTTACGACTATCTCCAGAACTAACTCAGTCACCAGACAGGCACCATCGCCAAAGCCACAGCCAAAATCAGGCCACGCAACGATGCGTGTCAAGTCAACCGCGGCCAAGGTACCAACTCTTAAAAGAGCAACATCCTTAACTTTTAAACCGGCCTCTCAGGCTTCACCAAAGCAGCATGTCAAGGTTGAAGAAACCAAAAAGGTACCTCCTAGACGCCCATTAAGTCTTCTTCCGCCGAAGGAATCTTCAAAATCAGTCAAACCCGCGACCATACCGACCAAATTCAAGTTGCCTGGAGAAATCCTGGCCCGAAAAGTGAAGGAGCAGCGGGAGGCTCGTTTGGCTGCACGCGAAGCAAGCGAGGAAGCTCTGAACGCCGGTGCGGTGGCTGTTGGCCCCAGAACCAAGTCTTCTAAAGCTCCTACCAAACCCGCATTTGAGCTTCCAGGTGAGGCCATATCAAGGAGGAAGAAAGAGGCCCGCGAAGCGCAACTGAAGACCCAAGAGGAGGAGGAGCGTAAAAGAAGAGAATTTAAGGCAAGGCCCATCCGCAATAGTGTTACATTGGTTCCTCGAGATACAGTTGCAAGCCGGGCTCGTCAGAGCAAAGCAGGCGTAGATACGATAGAGGATGGCAGCCTCTCGATCTCTAAGAGAAGCTCCAATGTTGGTGCTCATCGGCCCTCTATCGTACAACTTAATGCTATTGCAAACTCTTCGGCTCCACGCGCACCAGGTCCAGGTAAGGCTCGTGGAAGCACTAATTCAACACATCATAACGGACTTGGTACGACTAGTGTGACAGGGCAACGGGTTGTATCTTCGCTGGATTTACAGGCGCAGCGTCAACGCGCAAAGGAAATTTACAATCGAGATACTAAAACCGCCGACGAAATCGAGCGAGAGAAGAGAGAACGAGAGGCAGCTGCTAAGCGAGCAAGAGAACAGGCAGCCGAGCGGGGACGTCAAGCAAGCAGAGAGTGGGCAGAGAAACAAAGAATGAAGAAGCTAGCTGAAGGAGACAAGGGCCTTGGAGCTGGCTATGGTCCGGGAGGTCAGATGGGCTTGAAGGGCTAAGGTCGCGGTCCTCCCGACACAGCGCGTCAGCCCTTGCGGTATCATTTGATGCTATTATTATTATTAGTATTGTCTTGAAAGGATTTGAAGCGAAGCGTTTGGAGTCATTTGCTTTTCTATACCCTACTGCTTTCGATAACCTGAAAATGGATGCGAGGAGTTCATGGTTCACTATTATCCACAAAAATGAACCAAGATTCTGGGCGAAACGACTTGTATTCAACTTGATGGCTTGCGCAGAGGCCAGGAACTTATCATGTTATAAATTATTGTCTGGTCAGTATGCAATATAGCTTTCTAACACTGAGCGACGCATATCGATATCAGTCGCTGGATAAGATGGTTGTGACCCTGGATGTAGACTAATTGGATGAAATGAGAAGCTCAAAGCGATTACCATCCACTCTCAGTTGGACATGTCGAGCTTTTGTAACATCATGATCTTAGAAGTCAAGATCACTTTATCCCCTATTTCTTCAACCAATGTTCTAGGCCCAAAGTAGTTAAACCCCTTTTTTGCGTAATCAATAATTGTCTTACCATCCTCCTTATTCAACCTGCCTTGCGGTCCCTAAAATAGAGCAAGAATGTCAGTAAACGGATCCTCGATAATTCATCTCTACATTCCCAAAGCAAATCTCTGCTTGAAATATATGAAGGAAACATAGAACCTACATCCCAGAAACTAACGCCCCCAAGATTTGGCAATTTCAAGGCCCTTACCCGCCTCACGACGCTCTCCATCCCCTTCGGCGTTCTGATGCCCAACGTATACACGATGGGACCCGCCTCCCTGAATGCGGGCGCCCCAATATACAATATTGGCATTACCTCCATGCTACTTTCCAACAAAGTCTCACTCCAACCTTTGATGTTGTCCTCAAAACCAGCACTCCCGATCTCGCACCCTGGGTTGCTGTAGAACTGCACAAAGACGAAATCGCAGACCAGCATCATGGAGGTCGGATTTGAGAGGTCGGGGAACGGGCATTGTGGCGCGGAGGAGAGGTAATGCCTCTTGGATGTGCAGGAGGCGAAATAGGATTTAAGGGTTTGCGCTAGGACCTCGTAGTTAGCCGGCTGTTTGTTTTCGTTGTCTAGATCATATTAATACTGTTGATGATATCGCATAGGCAGGTCGAGGCACCGATATCAAAGCTATCGATGTTCGTCTTCCCAAACGGTCTCGACCCTATGTCTATATTGCCCGACGGCCTAAAAAGCTTCTAGAGTACGTCGCCGAACTGCCTTGCTTTCTGCGCTGTGGGGAAGGAGATGTCGCTTACTTTCCCGTCGATGCTCAACAGAACCTTCTTTCCATACCGTTGCTGACATGTCTCGATATATCCTGCCAGCTGCGGGCAACTTAATAGCCCTGGCGCTTTCTTCATCAGAGGCGTTTGACCACCACAAGCCGCACCAAAGCTGATCTGGGGATACTTTCCTTTGTATTCAGCTGCGATGAGAAAGGCGAGGATGACAATGTCAATGTTGGGGTCTGCGCACTGGGCGAGCAGGGTGGTCTGCCTTGTCACGGGTGTTTAGCCAAATGTGTATGGCTGGTCGAGAGATTGCGTTGATTGCAGTGCTACATTATTTGGAAGTCGAACATTTCCTATGTTGTTAGTTACCTATGGTCTGAATGGGTGAAATGAGTGGTGAGAAGACTTATTTTCCCTAAGTGAGGGTAACCCTTGACCGACACCCGCTGAGAGGATAAGGAACAGGACTGTCTGCCAAATGAAATGCATGACTTTCGAACTGATGGTAGAAGCTGGCGACCTTCGAAGGGGAAGTGTTGTTTGCTACTTAGTCTATATGACATCCAGATTGTCTAGGCGACGATACACATCCCAACCTAGAGACGAATGATGACTTCTTGTAATGGCATTCTGAGCACTTGACCTGAAACAGAAAGTTATCGAACTCAGGATATCCCGTTCCACGGCTTACAATTTTCGCGTGATATTAGCGGATTGAAGTGAGAAGTGAATATTAAGGACTAATTTCTCCTGAGCAAGAGATAGTTAAGCTTTTTTGTCCACAAAACAAAACTGTCACACAAAATTATGCAATGTGACGACCGTATACCCATACAGTAAAAGTACCCTGATGGTAAAAATTTTCGCCCTGGTCAGTTGAGTGATATTGTACAACGTATATAGGGGGCATCATAACAAGAAGTATATGCAGCGAAGTCTCCAGCAAAGCTACCAGCGACCCTGAGTTCCGCCCAGAAACGCCTGCCTGTATAGCCCCAACACCTGCTGCGCCTGGAAATGCTTCTCGTTCAAGGAAATGAGAGAGATGACTATTAGTTGTGATCAGCAATTATTCCGTTTAGCTCTATCCTGTGATCCAGGCATAGGACAGGGATTATGTGCACCCACTCTTATTTAGCCCATGTGGGCTTGTGGCATACCCGCATTTGGCACCTGTGGCATACTCTGCATGGTGCTTCTGTGTAGCTCTACTAGTCCTTGATTCTGCTGGAGCTCACGTATCTGCTGCTGCATGAATTCTGTTTGTCTCCGTAACTCTTCGTTCTCAGCCTTCAACCGCTTAAACTCTTCTCGAATATCTGGTTCGCCACCTCGAGTGGTAGGACGCTTCCTTTTCTGGCCAGGCACCGTCTTGTCCTCCTCGTCCTCCGTGCCTTCAACATCTGGTGCTACATTATCTGTGTGAACTCTGCGTAGATGCTCGTTCAGGTTTTCCTGGCGCGAGAAGCCCTTGCCGCTGTGACGCTTGCAATTGATATGAGGACAGTTGAGCTGCTTTCTTGGGCCACCATGCTTTCCGTGTACTTCTCTTTCATGTCGCAGTAACCCGCCCGAATATGTGAAACCCGGTAGCTTCCCGCAGCCTTCATGCTGGCATTTGTAAGGTCGGTCGTGCTTGTCCCTAGATTATAGTTAGCACCAAATCCACATAGAGACATGATAGATATTACTCACATATGTTTGCTCCACTCGCACTTTCGGCCAAACTCTCTGATCTCTTCCTGACAACCCTCAAATGTGCATATGTACCGACCGTTATCTCCCTTTGTGGGCCGCCTCTCTGGCTTTGCGAAACCCATACTTTGTAGCTTGCTTCGACCAGGACTCGGCGCGTCAGGTTCGTGATTTGCTAGATTCTGTAGATTCTCTATATCTTCCACCCCGGGCTCCGCCAAGTTCTCGAACTTTTGTGTATGATACGGATCATCGGTCATTCCTGCAAGTGGTGGAGATGGGTAGCGGTTTTGTTCGGGCACCTGCACGTTCTGAAGAGCTTGGATACTATCATGTTCTTGCGGATCCTCATACATCATGACGGGGTAGCGGGATTCCGCCATATGGCCGTTGGTTGAGGAATCGTAGGAGAGCGACATGATGCCGTTTTGTGCCGGAGTGGTACTCGGCGTGGATATCGGATAAAAAGGGACGGGAGTGCTGTAGTAGTTGAAGACGCGATGCGTAGTAGGGCCTGGGTTGCTTATGAAGTGTGATGGGTGGCCAGAAAACCCAGGCTGAAGCAAAAATGAGGTTAGCGCGCTGTATGTTTTAGGAAAGGCGCAAACGCCACAACAAGGCAAAGCCACATCTCCCACCGAGCCGTTTGACAGTGCACGAATGACGGTCGAGTCACTTCTACTCACCTGAAATTCCTCACCGAAGCTCCGTTCATGCAAATGTACTTGTCCTTCAGCTGTTCCTGCATTATATCTTATCTTCGCGTTGGAGAAAGACGGAGCTGCTATATATGTCAGTCACATGCTGCCTGATTTCTGGATAGTTAGGTACCTGGTGAGTCACTTGCGAACGGGGTATTACGATAGTCCCGAGGCGCAGTTGCCTGGGACAATGCTCGCTGTGGTTGTTGGGGCATCCTGTGTGCCTCGACTCGGCTCTGGTCACACGGTAGGGTGTCGTCCTGTTGATGTTCTGTTTTTATCGTTGGCTGTTGTTTGCCTAAGTATTATTGAATTAGCCTGACTAGATGTGAAGCCCTAGGATTGTCATCATCGCTGGGGCATATTCGGAAGCGCCTAATGAGAGTAGTTTGTTGTTCGTAACAAAAGCAGGTGTGAATGAAAAGAACAGAGGTGTATCGTTTGATTGAAGGGGAATGATTGTTTCGGAGCGATAGAAATTGTGCCGGAACTGACTTTTTGTTGCTGCCACGCCTGCTGCACGACCGAGTTGAAGGTCCGATAGAAATTTGTTGCAGCGTGCAGTAGAAGAACAAAAGTAAGGCATTGGTAGGAAATAAGTACCGATATCATCTTTATTGTGTCGGGGGTGAATGAGATACAGTTGGTTGTCTATCGAAGCAGAGATAAGGCTGTGAATTTTCGCTTCATGTAGAACAAAATCTCCGTTATAGCAGCCTCAATGACAAACAACGCGCTCTCAGCTGAGTTTTTACTCTCTCAAAACGCTTTGCTTCACTCGAGCAAGGCTAATAAGTTGAGTCGGATCTAATCAACTGTCCATAGAAGGAGAGGCACCCTTACCGGCATCATTGTTGCGTCTCGGGAAACAACAGACGCATCCTGTGCTAGAACTTTGATGAAAGTGCTGATGGTTTCGAAGTTGGGTTTGGTAGGAAGGCTGAGAAGCGCTCCGAGGTATGCGGAAAGGCGCTGCCATCTTAAACGTGAACTATGCTCCGTCTGGTAGGGTATAAAAAAACGTTCGATCAGTCCATGGCCACCTCGAGAAGTGTACTCAAGATCGCCTCTGGAGATTTCACGACCACCAGCCTGAGAAATGATGAGAGGATCGAATGGGCACCTTCTGGTCTTCTATCGAAATTCAATCTCAATCAGAAAAGAGGTGTACAAGCACACTGGGCTTGGGATTCTCTAAGAGTCTGGAATTGGTGAAACTCAGGCATATTGCATTCTAAAGAGCTAAGGTTTAGAAGACTGAATAATACCGTAAACTACATTCTGTATTAGCTTCGATTTCCTTGTAAATCCCATCTGCCTCGATTCGAAACACAGTTTTCCTAAATTCATGTCAAAGCATCAAGAATACAAAATAAGGAATTTGCCTTGTGGACAACGAGAGTGTGTCGAGCAGAGGGTGTCTAAAAGATGTTCTTGGCTACTCACGTATCATCTAGTAACGCCGATTGAAGTTCAAATACGGTACGTGGAGTCTGGTTTGCAGTATTTTTAGACTCGGTTCCTGTCCTTTCTCTTGTGTAACGAAGTCTAGAAAGTTCCAGAGAAGCAAAGGTAAGAAAACCCACTCACCATGGTGTCGGCAATTGCTGACTATAATAAATTTTCCAACAGCCATCACACTTTTCTCCTACCCCCACAACCCCGGGGACAACAACGAAACCTGCGTCACTCGGAAGCTCAGTCTTACCGCAACCATCACGAATATCCTCCCCATTCATAGGCCACCCTTCGCCGAAAGAAGTAGCCATTCGCTCAAGAAACGGTGTGAGATAGTGCGGGCCAAAAGTATCGCGTCCCTGCAATATGCAGCCTTATGGACCTTGCAGCTAGTCGGCCGGAAGTTACCCTGATAATTGACGAATGGGGGCGATGACGAGCGTTGCACCGCCTCGGGATGGAGACAAGTTAAGGTAGAGATGTCAGACTGAGGATGTATTGCAAATTAAGAGGGTGGGATCGGAAATCAGGCATCAGCTCAAAGCCTGGTTATGAGGGCATCAATAAGTTTTGCCTTACTATTGCCTTACTTAAATGACTTTGATAAGCTCGTTGATCACTCCCTGAAAGACATTCTAGATTGATGGCCGTCTACTTCTGTTTATGCGAACGAAACAATTCAAGTTCCGAAGAAAACTTGAGAATCAAACTGGCACTATAGAGTGTTCACGAATATTTCGTCATTTGGTCTTTAGGGAAAGTTAACTGAAAATAATAGATGCGACTTCACATACTCGGGGTCGGACAAGAAACCGTTGGGGGCGTGTAGGCTGCGGCAACCATCTACGCTTCTGAAAGTCATCAGGATAACTGATGATGCGAATCGTTCTATACATTCACCAAAAGCTTACATCATGAGCCTATACCTCAAATATTTCTCCAATACCTTCTCCGCCACCTTTTCTACCCTCCACAAGATCCAACCGCCACCCTTCCCAGTCTTTTAAGCCTCGTTTGATCTCCTTAACTCTCTCAAGGCGTCTCTTCGCTTCTTCCTCCTGGGCTAGTCTAAAAGCATCTTCATCAAATTCCATATCATCGTCATCATCCAATAGGCCATCATCATTGCCAGCGTTTGCCCCTGTAATAGCATTAAATCCGCTGGCGAAGAAGTCACCTAGACCTTTTCCACCGTGAGCATGGCCTTTCCTCCCGTTGGGGGACAAACTTCCAAGGTCGACATCAGTAAAGCCGACGCCTCCTTCTTCACCCTCGAGCTCTCTCCTACGATCGCGCCAAACGCCCCGCCGAAGCTCGTGCACTTCTGTCTCTAGGTCACGTATTGTTTTCTCCAACCTTTGCCGGTCTTCATCTTCAAGCTCATCAACTCCTTCATCATCAATACCCTGAGCTTCGCGCTTCTTAGCCCTTTCTTTTTCCTCCCTCAGTCGAAGATTTTCATTCTCAATACTAGCAAGTCGAGTTCTTAGATCCGCAGCATCCTTTTCTGCCTTTTCACGTTCACGTTTCAGTGCCTGAGATCGAGAATCGTGCTCTTTGTGAAGTGTCGTCAAAGTTGCAGTCTTTTTTTCCAAAGTGTCAATCTTCTTCTCAAGTTCCTGAATGTGGGAATTCGCCGCATCCGCCTCCCTTTCCAGAGTCCGCAGCTTGGTTTCCGCTGAGGTCCGCTCACTGCCTTCCTTGATTGCTTTCTCGGTTGTGCGCTGGAGGTTCTTCTTTATATCACCTAGCTCGCGTTGTGCAGTGGCAGCAGAACGCTCACTACGCTGTAATTTTTCTTCAAGGGCTGTGATCTGCTCCCTTTCCACAGACGATCCAGAAGCTACGCGTTCCATCTGTGCCCGTAGATTCGATATTTCAAATTCCATAGACTCAATGGTAGAATCCTTTGATGCCAAAGCAGCCTCTAAATCCGACGGCGCATATCCGGACATAGAAGGGGATGAGCCATGTCGCCTAGTTGTCTGTGCTTGGAGCTGAGTGTTTTGGCGCTGAAGCGCAGCCAGTTCTGTTTTCTGGGTAATCTTGTCAGCAATTGTAGCGGTAGATATGTATTGGCATACTGACCAGCTTTTCTAGCTCTGCAGATGAGTTATTGGATGGAGCTGGTGCTCGCGTAGCAACAGGTGTTTCTACTTCTCGCAAATCCTCAAGCTCGTCTTCTGCACGTTTCCACCGTTTCTCTGCATCACTCAACTCCTTTGCTAACCTCTTATTTTCTTTCTCCAGCTCGTCGATTTTAATAGCTTGCTTCTGGTAGATGGCTGGTGCTGTATCCCCGTCTGGAAATCCATAGCCAGGAGAGGGTAGCCCCCCAAGAGACTGTCGAAAGGAGGAAGACCGCATCCGAGACTGTTGCGCTGTTGATGGGGTCTTGGAGAGCTCTGACACCTTATCCTCAGCATCCTGATCTGGTTCTTCTCGTGCTGAGCTTTCCGCAGCGGCTTCTGGTTGAGCTGGCTCATCCTCAACTTCTGGCTTTTCCTCAACTTGCGGGCTTGTAGATGGCTCAGGTTTTTCCTCTTTCTTTGGCCCAGCCTTCTTCTTTTTCTTCATTTGCTCGACCTGCAAATGAACCACCCGTCAGCATCTTGTTCCTAGTCAATGCCTTACACAAATAAACATACCCTTTTCTTAGCCGCAGCAAGCTTTTCTGCTTTTGCTCTTTCCTCTGCGTCTGCCATGATGCTAAATTGGAGACTGAACCAGCTATGGAAGAGCTAGTGTCTACTTGTAATAAAGTTGGTAGTAGAACGGATGAATGCGCGATTGGTGATGCACAGGACAGATGCGCCAAGCGACAAACATTACGGAAGCACGGAGCTTGTGTCTAGCTCCCGCCAATAGTGGCAGGGGTCCATAATGCACAGCTCGATTTGCAAACCAGAGTTTGTGTTAAGAAGCACAAATACTCTCCGAAAATGGCAAATAGCTCATCTTCAAAGCCGCAAAACCAGGTTTCATTTCACCTCTCTGATCGCACTCTCACTCCAATTATCTCCTCCACGCGATCCGAACCTCAGTCAAGTGCATTTCCATCGGGGTCAGAGCAAGCTCTATCTGCGCTCACAACGGCCGCCATAACAGTATTTGATTCGTCCTCCCGTTTAGGCTTGGGACTTCCTCAGCGAGTGATGGTGGAGACGAAGTCGCGAGGACCTGTACTTCTGCATTCATATTTGAACCCTCAATCTTCACACGCACATTTGGAGACTGGCAAGAACAAAGGAATAGTAGAACAAACACGAGATGAATTGAGGCCATTGAGCGCTGGCACGGATAGTAATGCTACTGCGGCTGATGGAGATGAGAGGACAGTCAATGGAATTGCGGTTAGGCCTGCAGTGGAGGCAGAATATGGAAAGGAGCGAGGGAGCGCTGGACCGCAGCCACCTTTGCTCATTGCAAGTGTTGTTGCGGCGACAGCGCAGCATGCTGGGAAAGCTAGGGTAGCAGCAGCAAAGCTCGAGAGAGTCGGGAAGGAATTTCAGCGGGAGTTTGTGGAAGGAAGTCAGATTCAGAATGCTGGCGAGGATGGTTGACATGGATCGCCAAAACCAGCAGGCGTGAGACTTGCCAGAGGTTGAACGCCAACGTTCAGAATAACATTAAAATGCTTAGAACATGGGTTCTCAATTTACCAGCCAGACACCGGACGACGCATAGACCAAAGGCATAATGAATGTTGGATATGCCCTCGGGTCAATTAGCCATGATTACGGAGACTGTATGGTCAAATCGACTCCAACAGAGGCGACAGAGAACCTTGGAGGCTTCGAAGGATTATAATGCCACTTTGAGATATAAGAGGAGATATACTATTGCACATTATGCTATAATCTTGAGCAACTAACGCGCACGCCACGCCTGAGCTTAAAATGTACTATTACACTACAAGATACTAGTTCACATTTGACCTCATGTTCTGTGACATAGAATGAGGACAAGATGCGTGACTTCTCACGTTCTCAATTGCCAGTACAGCCATATCACAAGCGGCTCGGTCACTGCCATCCGCTCTCCGCTTATCTACTTGAGATCTCACTAGTTTTAATTTATTTTGCTGTCTTACTCCTCTCAAACAACAAGGCGAAAACTCTTCATTTGATCACTCGCAAGTCTAGTTATATTCCTAATGAACTCGAAATTTGCTATGACGCCAAGAACTTTTACCCATATCATCCGACAACTGCTCAAATTAGTTGCTGAAAGGCACGGTTGAGAGGTGAGCGGATGTTTGGAACATCTTTCCAGAAGTCGACTGTTGCTACAGCTCGCTTGCTGATGCCCTCAGGTGTAAATTCGAACTTCTATACTGGGGTCAGTATTCTTTCGAAATGCTTTGAAGGATTGCATACCTTGTAAACATCCTTATAGGCACCGCTGGCACCAAACCGGTTAAGGCCAAATTGTTCGTGCGTGTATCGCTCCCAACCGATAGTCGACATAACCTCAACGGACAGGGATGGAATACCGTCTGGCAAGACACTGAGTCTATACTCCTTGCTTTGAGCATCGAATACCTCGAAGCAGGGAATTGACACGACACGGGCAGTCAAGTTGTGGTTCTCCTTTAGGTACTGTTAAACGAATAAGTCAGTAGCTATCTCTTCTAAAGGACGTCAAAGAACGAATAAGAGACAGTGTTTTGCTTGCGAGACGACCTCCCAATAGAGTTACTCAACTAGCTGGCGTGATCGCGCTAAAGCACCACACTCGTGCAACATCCCTAAGAGAGATTTGAGCTGCTTTCTAGGCTTACCTTTACTGCATCGACACAGATTCCGACCTCAGATCCAGTGGAGACAAGAGTGATATCTGCCTTCTCAGCTTCATGAACGACATAACCACCCTTGATAGCATTTTGGATGGTTGAGTTCTCAAGCTGTGGGAGATTCTGGCGAGAGAGAGCAATGATGCTAGGGGTGTGCTTAGAGGTCAGAGCAATGTAATATGCTGCGCTGGTCTCATTTCCGTCGGCGGGGCGCCAGACCATGCAGTTGGGTAGAGCTCTGAAATGAGCAAGGGTCTCAATAGGTTGATGGGTAGGCCCATCCTCGCCGAGCCCAATTGAGTCGTGAGTTGCGACCCAAATGACACGAACTTGAGATAAAGCAGAGAGACGGACGGCTCCAGCGGCGTATGAAACGAAGTTCAAGAACGTACCACCATACGGTATGACAGTTCCGTATGCAGCGAGACCGTTCATAATGGCCCCCATAGCGTGCTCACGTACACCATATCGAATGTAACGTCCAGACCAGTCTCCGATGCCCAAAGAAGGTGGTTGGAAGTCAACAGCTTCCTTCCATCCTGCGCATTACACTGTCAGCAAGGGTAACCCTCCGTGGACTAGGAACAGCTTCTGTTGAAGAGAATAGGTTGGGAATGTGAATTGGTAGCAAGGCACTTACTCGTCAAATTGGAGCCAGTCAAGTCAGCTGAGCCACCAACGAGCTCTGGAATGACATCGTGGATCTTTTGAAGAACAATTTCAGAAAGTTTACGAGATGCAACAGCACCATCTGATGGTGAGTATGTTGGTAGCCTCTTCTCCCAGCCTTCAGGGAGCTCTCCGGCAAGACGGCGCTTGAGATCAGCTCCCTCAGAATTAAATTGTTGGCTGTACTTCTCGACCAACTGCTCCCACTCTTTCTCGAGAGCCGCACCTTCAGCGCCCTTCTTGTTGTAAAGATCATATACCTCTTGGGGTACAACAAAAGACTTCTCAGGGTCAAAGCCAAATTTGGTCTTCAGCTGCTTGATATCGTCGGCCTTCAAAGGAGAGCCGTGGACGCTGTGGGTACCCTCAAGCTTTGACCCGAAACCAATTGTAGTTCTGAGCTTGATCAATGACGGCTTATCCTTCACGGCTTGGCACTTCTTGATAGCGGCCTCGATAGCCTCGAGGTTAGTGTCTCCATCTTCCACGATTTCGGTGTGCCAACCATACGACTTGAAACGTGCAACGACGTCCTCAGTGAACGCGCAGTTAGTGTCTCCGTCGATGGAAATATGGTTGTCATCATAAATCGCAATGAGATTTCCCAATTGCAAATGCCCAGCGAGCGAGGCGGCCTCACTGGCAACACCCTCCATCATACAACCATCCCCCAAAAATGTATACGTATAGTTGTTAATGAGTTCAAATCCAGGCTTGTTAAACTCGGCAGATGCATGATGTTGAGCAATCGCAAGGCCCACGGCATTAGAAAAACCTTGTCCTAGAGGCCCAGTGGTAACCTCAACACCATCTGTATCGTGTGCTTCGGGATGGCCGGGAGTGATACTGTCTATTGTCTAATGACATCAATTAGTGCCTGGTGATGGAAATTGCGAAAATACTTACTCGAAATGCCTTAAGATCGTCCAATGTGATTTTATATCCCGCAAGATGCAGGAGAGCATATTGGAGCATGCAGCCGTGACCGTTGCTGGTAAAAGTTTTAGTATCATCTCCCAAATAGGGCAACTAGCAATTGAGGCTTTTTGACATGCTCTTAGAAGATACTTCCGATCTATCCGGAGAATATGATCTGCGCAGTGTTGTAGTATTCATGACATTTGGTGACATGACAGCACGCTGTGATTTTTTTCAGAAGGATCAAGGAAATTGAATGCCAGGGGAGATAAGTGACAACACATGTGCTTACGAGAGAACAAATCTATCACGGTTGATCCATTTTGAGTTTTTTGGGTTGTAGTTTAGGATCTTGTTGAAGAGAACATGGGCAACCGGGGCCATTCCCCTACATAGTTGTCAATGTAAAGTCTTCTCAAGCCTCTTCAAAGTCTCTGTTGATTGTGTATACTTACATAGGCGCACCTGGATGGCCGGAGTTGGACTTGAATGTAGCATCGACCTGTAGACCGCTATCAGCCAAATGAAGCTTTTCGAGAGTGTTGAGGGCGGGGCAGATTAGAGCAGACGAAGAGACATACGGCCAGCACTCGAATGGTGTTGATTGCCAATTGATCAACATTGGTATAACCCATAATTGCGGTTGGTATACTGCAGATTTGATGGATTAATCAGGTTGAGGTGGGTGTTTGAAGAGTGTGAAGGGGAAAATGTTTTGAGATCACAGAGGGGTGCGGTCATGGAGGGGCAAATGGAAGTGGATTTTTGGGTGCTATAAAGTGGGGTTGCCAGTCAACAACACACATTATCACCCATCCCAATGACAATATTCCGTCACACCACCCCCCCCCCCCCCCCCCCCCCCCCCGCCCCCCCCGAACGGCACACACTATTAAACACTATGCAAGCCCTGATGTTTCTATTGTATACTTTCATCTCCGGCTCCAAGTTCGAACTATCTTCTATTGCCGTCTCTGTGGGCTATTCAGTGATCAAGAAGCAGTACTCCGTAAATGGACAGTGGCCGAGTGGATCGCAATCGCCAGCACATCACTCCGGTTCTTTTTGATTGCCACAATGCGAGCTCGAGGATATATACATTGCACACAGGCCCCCGATCCTGAAGCACAGGTCATGGCCTCGAGACGGTCTCCTATCCTAAATGTTCCCGGCTCCCTGTACTCTCGGAACGACAGTACTATGCTAGCTCTCGAGTTACAGCTGTGTCAGCATAACACGATAGATAACGAGATCATGCCTCAAATTAATTAGGCTAAGATCAATCATGAGGCCTCACTAGGGCGGCACAAGCCATGCCTAAGGAGTTGTGAGTTCCTTTTCCGACCTGCCCTCGGAAGTATTGCATGCTCAGCGGTTAGGCAATTGGGTTCTCTATTATCTACTATCTCAATTGTTCCCGGTCACACATGATGATTCGGAATTACAAATTTGATGAAACAATATTTGTTTCTTGAAGCTTTTTTGGTCTAAAGCCGTAAGTGGAACATTATTAGACCCCGAATCATCGTAGCAGGTTGATTCATGCCAAGAAGCTCTAGAGAGGGCTCCACGGCGATTATTAACGGTTATGAATCAACACAAATCCGTAGTTGGGATTCCACTTTGTTGCCACCATGTGAATTTGAACGTGGTCAATGCGTTTTGTAACGTTCAACTAGTTTTAGGGTTTCAGAATATTTTGCAAGCGCCTGGCCTTGTCCAGATTGTCCATGCTTTCGATCGTTATATTCTAAATTATGTAGGGAGCAAGTATCGGGACTTAATAGCCATAAAAAGAATCACATACCCAGCTATGGACTTTTGTCTCCTGCTAAAGAGCGTTGTATTTGCCTTACGCCATTCAACCAAGGAAATGCGTGAGTGAAGTCAGCAGGTTATTAGGTTTTCCGGCGGGATAGATTCTACCCCTGAGAGTAGTTAATTTGTATTGGGCTACATTATGCTTCTATTTAATATCAACTATTGCTTGTTGGCATTGATCATATGTAGCGTTGTTTGTTCACTGCTCAATTTTGGTTTTGCAAGAAATTCGGAATATCTAAGCTTCATCATGTTGAGGTTGCACCAGGTATCAGAAATCCGAGATATCGAAACAGATGCGGAATATGGATCGACGGCTGCTTCTCCCCGATACTTTTTCTATTATAGATGGCTCCTTTTGGATCTCATAGGCAGTACTTATATTATACAATGCGCCTAATGAAAACTGACTTGCAAGCCGAGATTTGGATGCTACTCATAGTTACTGACCCGAAAACTGTTGGGGAGTGGACTCGTAGTAGCTTTTCCAATACATAAAGTATAACTGCTTAAGCTATAAATTCAGGTTCATAAAGCAATTACTCCGGGAATCTTGCCCAAGTTCCGAACACGCTAAAAACGACACTAAAGCAAGGACCATTGACTCGATTACTCTTTCCTGACCTCACTTTCATCTTGATCGAAGCAAAAGGCAGAAACATCAAAAAGCAAAGGATCCAAAATCTCAACTTTGGAATCGTCCCAGCTTCTGTTATGCGATTGGTATTCCTTCGCCGGAGCAGTTGATGCTTGTTCTGCCCCTCCTTCTCGAAGCCTATCGAGCTCTTGCTTTACACAGGAATATTCGTGCTGTAACGATTCATAAGACCGCGACAGGTCGTTATGCCGACCTTCTAATTCGCTGAGTCGTTGTTCGAGCTCTCTCATGTGCTTTTCTTTGCGATCTCTGAACGCCCTTTGCGACGCTCGGTTTTGTGCCCTCCGCCGCTGAAAGATGTTAGCTTCCTACTCACACATCTAAATTATTGGCTACGTACCGAGTGCACATGTGAAGCAACCACTTTATCATTTCCCGCATTCTTCCTCCTCCTTCGATCATGATCCTCGTAAATTCCCTCGATATCTAGTTCGACAGGAATTAAGCCAATTGGTGCTGGGGAGTATTGCATAGGATATGATGAGTATTGCATGTAACCACTCCCTCCGTATGTGCTATCGTAGCCCTACTAGAGTTAGTATTTCATGCCTTTCTATGATCGAAATTGCAGGATTACCTACATTGTAATTCATCGGTGAGCTTGCCGAAGACTCGCTAGATGTTCCGTCGTACATTCCCGCATTCATGTCGGTCGCCATGAGATATGATTGGTTATCTGCCGCTCCATCACAATACACAGCGCTCATCTTGAGAAACCAGGCAGGAGACAAAGACTGTGTTATAGTTATAATACGGTTGTAGTGGGCCTGGAGTCCAAGAATCGGATTGGCAATCGAAGGTGGTTCGGATGGCTGCAAGGCTTTAAGGTTAATTTTTAAGGATCTCAGGCGAGGAGGAACATCGACGAATATGTACTGCTAGCTGGGAAGTTTTAAGGTTTAATGGAGATGGGTGATGTAGGCAAGGCGGGTGTATGCCTGTCTGTGGATCGCTCAGTATAAAAGCTTTATTTGACCCCCAACGTTGAAATGGCCCCATTTCGAAGCAATGCGGAAACGTCTCTAAATTGGCATTCTTCTATACCGCTCCTGTTCCTAGTTCTCCCCTATGAAGGCATTGTTTTAACCAATAGCAGCACGTCACTTGTGCAGGAGGAGCGGTAACAACTCTCATCATACCCTCCTGTCGACTGCTAGGGTCTATGTGCCATTCAAACGTTTGCGCCTTCGACGCTAACCTATTAAAAAAACTCTAGAGTTGTATCCTGCCGAACCACGCGATCCTTGGCACATTACCATCCGGATGGACCGCATGGGCTGTGGAGGGGCTGGCCACTCAGCGAACGCTTTCGTAAACACAACTTTCTTATGTAAAGACTCACACCAAAATTTTGCTGTGCTGACTTTGCTCAAAATCTCAAGACCCCTGCCCATCTTCTTGCTGACTCTTCATTTAAGGTGTCGGCTAAAGATGACCCCAGATGAGGGCAGTCGTCGTGTAGCCATGATCGGCCGCCGTCCGATGCATAATGAATTTCTAGACGGGGATGATACACGTTGTCCACCGAAAATGCTATGGAGCTCAGATTCAGAGATGAGATTTAGGGATGCTTGTCACTACAGCCACCACCCATGTACCTGTACCAGTGATGTTTATTTCAGCGTATAAACCGGTAATAAAGCCACGGATATTTTCTCGGTCCCTTCTGGGAGCTGAGATAGATCTACCTGCGAGGACACTTTAAATGGCCCGTGCTGTATTCACGTAGTGAGAGGCTACGGACTAGTGGATATCCATCATAGCCTTCAGCCACAATTGGCTTGGAGAGAATTCCTTCTATACTACACGCTGAGCCTCCACCCTTCTGACTAAGATTAGGATCCCTCCGAGTTCTGGTAGGATGCCATACTACCGAAACATCGACATCATGACTTCGATGGAGGCAATGGCAAGATAATTTGGAATGTTGTCCCTATAGTCTCAGAAGAGGCAATGCTTGTGTACTTCGGAATAATCAGTTACCCAATGTGGACTGGACTGATCAGCAAAAGTCATCGTGTTCAGAGGCACATTTGCAGCGGCCAAATATGAGAGTTTCGGGCAAGGATGATTTAGTACGTTCGCAAAGAACCTCCTAATGATTTTCAGTCTCCTCCACTCACTAACAGCCCTGTGGACGCAGCCATGTGCTGAAATGAAGCTTTTTGGAGGAATATGCATGTTTCTCTTATCATACCCATGTACCATGACTCAGACTGCAGCAAGGGCTAATTTCCGCCAATGAGACCAATGTCCAGTCGCTGGATTAGGACAGAGATGTTAGGGTCTGACCTGAAGCTATCAAATAAAATTCGTAGACTCTGCGTCAAGAAGGGTCGTTTGGTGCTTGATCGGTATCGCGGAGCTTGTGGCGCGGGTTGTCCATTTTCCATTCACAGTATAGCTTCATTCTTATAGCCGAACATTTGATTCGGTTCTATGGATCGACAAGAATACTCGTTTGTATCGAGTACGAGTTCTTCAAATAGAAATTGCCAAGTCAATTAATTGCAAGAAGCCATTGCCTTACAAGCAAGTCCGACGACTGGTGATCTGCAATGAAGGATCCCACCCTTTCTCGGGTACCTTTTGTACCCGACTGTCAGGTAGACTCAGCGTCAGAAAATCACCAATCGAACATGAGCTATTCGCGATTATGATTTTCGCTATGCTAACGAGCACCTATAACTCTTTGGGCATTTTCTCGAGGCCATGGATTTAGCCAGAAAATCGTTATCTTGCATCAGAACCATGAGAGGATTTGTTTTCTGGTAAACCATACAGGAGACATGCTTAGCCGTTCTTTTCTTTCATTCTATGTGCAGCGACAGCGGCTGTAGGCGCAACCCCGCCTCTTTCCTTTTAGAATATGAGGGGTAAAAGAAAGACAAGTGAAGAAACGCAATTTTGTGAAGCAGCAAAAGTGAATGTTGTGATATGCATGGGTGGCTCTAAATTGCCCAATGACTGAAGGCCAAAGCGCCATAAACTTCGGCTGTGATGCAGGTCACGATTAACTCCGTGAAAGCGTTTTCCACATACGCCTTCAGCTTTGACAACAAAACACCAGTGATGCTCTGACCACACCTATCGCTTGTAATTCCACATTTTATGTCGGTATATGGCTTCGAAGCTACCGAGCTCGGTAACACAAAGAGACGAGTAGACGAGGTCTACCGTGCGCGGCAGCATTTGCTTTCCACTTGCCCGCGCACCATCTTGCATGATTGAAGGCAAATGTTCCCTTATGGGAAATAGTGGCTCTTGCTCATTTACCACTACCTGCCACATGCGAAAGTCGGAATAAAACACGGGCATGTCGGGGAGCACTTGGCAACGCGGTGCTGTACTTTAAAACACATCACAGATGTGTTTCTAATATTTTGGTAGAAAGTCGATGCTTGGCAATGTGCTGATATAGGTTGGTGATGTCTGGAGTTGGCTCATCTGATGCTAATCAAACCTCTTCAACCAAACACAATAGCTCTCTGGAATCAAAGGATGCCAAAGTTGTGGTTTCATCCACACGATCGCTGTTCATGCGGCTCTGCCGAACGGCGAGCTACTGCAAGTTTCTCATATTATACACATATACATAAGAGCCTGGTTCAGTGATCCGATTCTCGACCTATGAAAGACTAGCTATCTTCCTAATATGTGGCTTCTAGTTCGGAGGCTTAACTCCATTCTTCTCTCCCACTATGATAGATTAGTAACGTAACTGCTTAATGAATGCTTGAGATATTTACCATTTAAAGCTACTAGAAATCTGCTCACACAATTATAAGCAGCGACCTATTGGAAGTGCTATGTTAGCATATACCTGCAGCTAATGAACTCTCTTGACAGAAACATAACAGACTTACAGTGGCCGTGATCTCCACCACTTCTTGATCTGAAAAATGCTTGTGAAGCTCATCAAAGATTTCCTGCTTCACAGACACATCTTCCGTCATAGCATCCGAATAATGGATGACCGCCCACTGCTTCTCACTAAATCCATCCCCACCCTTCTTGCCTCCCAGGGCGAGATCCCCCAGGATCTTCAAGCCCTCATCACTGACGCCCCCAGCCTTAGCCAAAGGAGCATGATGGCTCCATTCATACCAAGCCTCATTGATAACGGCCACCCTGCAGATGGCGATCTCTCTCACATCATCACTGAGGCTGGTTTTGGTGCGCACCGCGCCGAGAAAGCTGTTCCACCCATCTGCAACCGGTGGGGAATGCAACAACGTGAGATCGAGGGCCTGCAAAGGACGGGGAGCGCGGCGAGCTTCAACCCTGGCTACAATGGCCTTCTCTTCTGGAGTCGGGAAGACATTTGGATCGCTTGGGTCGACGTATGGGAGACGCATGGTGGTGGCTTCTCAGATGCTTATATTGCTGACAAACAGCTGTACCAGATAATGGTCGTTCAATGTGATCCAGAAATGGAGTTTCGGGAGTGGATGTTGCTACTAGGAGGCGGGGAAACCCACAAACGTGGGATAAACTTTCTTTTGTTGCTGACTATTCACCATCGTGATTAGACTGTGCCTGCCCCTGAAAGATCTCTATTCAAGATGCGATTGCGTCAAAAACATACGATCTAGGGATGAGTGGCTTTCGTGTTCACACCCATTTCTCCAGGAAGCATTGTATGATACACATAGCACCAAGTGCATACATGTAAACTTTGATTGAACGTTTGTCCTTTCAATCTGTTAAACAGCCACATGCAACATACTAGCACGGAAATGCCATTCAGACTACCTCAAACAAGCACTATGTTTACATTGGTCTGACAAAATCTGACGACCCTCTATGCTTCGAAACTCCAGACAGTGAGATAAGCAAAAAGTACATATATTTTCAGCTATGACATAGCCGCTATGCGCAGCTCGCCATGAACACCCCCTAAGATCCTTCCAACCCTAGCCCCAGCCTCCTCCCTCATATTCACAGTTTTATGGGTTCCGTCGAGGAGGGTGTGTACCACAAATTGTCATCGGCCTCCCCGACTCATAAGATGATCCCATTTAGCAGGAAACATCTAAGCTCGCCTTTGAGTTCATTAGAAGAGCAACAATCAAGCCATAAAGACCTATGCAGTAGTTAGTAGGTGTCCAAGCCACTGCTGGCGTTTTGCTTACCCAAAACTTCTGCGAAAATAAGGATAAGAATCATGCCGACAAAAAGACGGGGCTGTTGTGCTGTTCCTCTCACACCAGCATCACCAACAATACCAATGGCAAATCCTGCCGCCAAACCAGCCAAACCAACACTAAGTCCAGCACCGAGCTGGATGAAGCCTGTGTACAATGGCAGCTGTTGCTTCAATCCATCTGAGATCAAGACTGATACGACGAGTCCGTAGATACCAATAATACCGGCCATAATGACAGGAACAATGTCTTGGATAGATGTCAGTAGTGTACTACCGAGCTGGCTTCTCATATCTTACTCTTGACGATCAAATCTGGTCGAAGAACACCCATAGCGCAAATCCCAACACCAGACTTAGCGGTACCGTATGCAGCTCCGAAGCAAGTGAAGACGATGGCAGACGTGCAACCCATAGCACCGAAGAATGGCTAGCGGGCGTGTCAGTACGATCGTTCAGCAATCAAATCAAGTAGTGGCAGGGGAAGATCAGAATCCCAAAAGGGCATTCCGGACCCTCTGGAGGACTGACCGCATAGACTGGGCTGAGGATTATCAAATTAGTATATGCATGAAAATAATAGAATATTAATGAAATGCCACATCATAGACGCATGCGCAGAGGAGGCAATCTGGGCGAAGGAAGGGAGACAAACTCACCAGTTGACGAAATCGACTGTATCAGACATGTTGGCGGTATCAAAAAGCTAGCTTTGCAGATATTCAAGTGTTCGTGAAGCTCGAGTAAGCTTATTTATGAATTGTTGAAGTCGTTGATGATGGATTCAAGCTTGGGGAGATGATTGTGATTAACGACAACAGAATCGACACTCAACTCAGCTCAGCCACTATACCTTGTTAAGCTAGAGCCTTGGCACAACATCACACTAGCCACCGCGGGTTTTTTTTTTGAGCGTACAATAGCAGCATCATCAGTACCTAGTTTTCTGAACTGCACAATAAATCTTTTCTCAGATCGCAACAAGCAGTAGGGCGAGCCAACGCAAGGAACCCTGCAGCTAAATATCCAGCCAACGACATCACCAAAGGTAGTCGCCTCTCCGAACGATACTGATTAAATCGCTCACCATTGTCGCAGATATCTACTACCAACCTTTATTAATATGTCTGACGAACAAAACGGTTCTGCTGCATGTAAGTTTACCTATGCCTTCTCCACACGACCCCCAAGGTTCCGCGCCCTCTTCTCCAACTTCAGAGCAAGTAATAGCTCACGAACCTATCGCCTATCTAAAGCTCTAGATCTGCATATGCTAACTCCTTCACGCAGGGCCCGTGGCCGACGCAGCATTGACACAAGAGATCCTAGATATCGTCCAACAAGCGTCTCATTAGTGAGTAATTTTCGAGTTATGTGTTCGGTCTAAGCTAGTTTTGAAAATCGCAATTCGACGCACGAGACCGAACACTATCCTTTGGCACACATTGCAACTCTGCTGAAAGCAACCGAGCTTCGCCTCCTATGCAACAATTTGCATAGACCCGGTCAAAGAGGAATAATCGGGAATTAAACAAATTGGATGGGCTTCTTAGGTGCAATGATACGTTGGGCTTGCACGAAGCCGTGATGCTAGAGGACGGGATTGCTTGAAACGGGTCGCTTGCCTGCAATGTCATTACTGTCAATTGGAACTTCACTGACTCTTCACTTGTGCAGCCGACAGCTTAAGAAAGGTGCCAATGAGGCAACCAAGACCCTGAATAGAGGTAAGGGTTGAGCCCTTTGTATTGCTGCATATAGACCCAAGAACTAACCTATGAAAGGTATCTCCGAGATCATCATATTAGCTGCAGACACTGCCCCGCTTGCAATTCTTCTTCATCTACCGCTGCTTTGTGAGGTACGCAACAAGCCCTTATATTCCCACTAATTGCGAAAAGACTAATATCTCCGTCTGTAGGATAAGAATGTTCCCTATGTCTATGTTCCAAGCAAGACTGCTCTTGGACGTGCCTGTGGTGTAAGTATTCGGACATGTGGAGTAACATGTACAGATTTGTAAAGTTGCTTGAGTTACCTACTCTCAGGATATGCAACTCAGGAAACATCATATTCACTCAGATGTCTCAGGAAAAAGACGCATTCTGACTTTGAAAACTATAGGTCTCACGAGCAGTTATATCGGCAAGCATCACAACCAATGAAGCTTCGGATTTGATGGCACAAATTCGTGGACTCAAGGACAAAGTCGAGAGACTCATGATTTAGTTGGGGGATAGTTAGACTATGGTCGGCTACTAGGATGCAACATATAAGCCCCTTGCTGAACCGGAAATCATAGGCAGACATATACAATTCTACCACTTGGTGTGATTTAACCAGTCTGCATTCATCGTTGTGGAAAACTTGCATCACATAGTCCTAGATGTGTCGTACCAATTATACCGTCCGAGAAGTAAAACTCAAAAATGATATCTCTTTAAATGATAAAACATATTTTGCCATTTAACCTTAGCAACGTTTTCAACCACCCCCGATGTCATTTCTCGCTAAACGAAACTAACTAAAACTCTTCCACCAACCTTGGTTCTTATCCCAAACACGATCCAATGCAATGGGCAAATTCAGCAAGAGAAAAGAGGGCAAGATAGTAGGCAATGATGCTGGGTGGGGAGGCTCTAAAAATGCCAAAAATTTTGAGGCACCATCAAAAGCCAAGAACGTTGCAGTGGAAAAGGTTGTCCAGCTCGAACCACTTGTTCCGCTCAAGTTACAGCAAAGCCTCCTGGATATCTATCGAGATGCATTTCCTGAACTCAGAGCATCTGATTCGCTGCAGAAGGTATTGCAGGATGTCAAGGGGGCGTTGTACGAACGTGATTTTAACAGAGCGTTT
The DNA here is from genome assembly GCA_021307315.1 of Bisporella sp. PMI_857. Lineage (NCBI taxonomy): Eukaryota > Fungi > Ascomycota > Leotiomycetes > Helotiales > Helotiaceae > Bisporella > Bisporella sp. PMI_857. The sequence goes on from JAJSPD010000054.1 coordinate 94,562, forward strand.
AGAACGGCCAGGTATCTGGAGGCTTATGCCTTGCGATGGAGTCCAGGCCGTGCTCTCGCATACACTTCTATTCTTGTCGAACTTAAGGAGCAATTGATGGGCTCATTTAAATCTACTTTAGGACATGAGAAGAAAGTTCCTGGCCCTAGCATTGTCAATGCATCTCCATCTACCGAAAACTTCACAGAGCATTGCCTTCGTGCGGTTTGTTTCGGTAAGTTGTAACTCTGTTTTCTTCTTCTATTTTTCATATCTAAAAATATGTAAACATCTTTGGCTTTTGATCATTAAATCCCTGTTCATCGCTGTACTGGTCAGTTTATACTACCTTACCAGACGATCGCTCCCAATCTGCGAAAAGAATAGACTGCTGATTCTATTATTACATACAGGAGGAGGTGCAGCGGAGGTAATTGGCTTCGGTGGATTTCTCAGCTCCTTGAAGGAGAGTTTCTTCCTAGCCCCAGATTCGGATAAGGAAGAGCAAACAAACTCGTCGACCCAGCATCAGGAGCCCAAAGTTGACCTTACCCTCGTGGATAGTGCATCTTGGCAAGAAGTAGTCACCAAGCTCGAATCTGGCCTCGTTACTCTTCCTACGTTGTCGAAATACGCAAATGCGTCAGCGAGAGAAGCAAACGCCCCTCTCCTACAATTTGGGAGCATGACAACAACCTTTCAGCAAGAAAATGCTCTCACAATGACGAAACTCCAACTCACAGAGACTGTTGGGAAGATCAAGAAACTGATCACACTTTTCTTCACGCTCAACGAATTGTACGCAGCATCCATCGGGAAAACAACAACTTTCCTGCTATACATAACCGAACTTACGATATCAGGCACATATCTCCTTGTCGTAGATAGTCCAGGAAGCTATTCCGAAACTAGTGTGGGATCAGAGGCGAAGAAATACCCGATGAAGTGGCTGCTCGATCACACTCTGCTCAAAAATAATAATGATCAAAACGGCGCAGCCAGATGGGAGAAGGTAGTTTCCGAAGATTCGAAATGGTTCAGACTCCCTGAAAGCCTTCGATATCCTATTCCATTGGAGAATATGCGATATCAAATCCATCTTTATCGTCGACTATGATTATATCATACACTACTGAGTATCATCAACTGCAAGAATCTATAGAAAAAATACGTTAATCATTACAAAGCTATATAGTACGGTCATATACATCGTATAACACATGACAAACACTAATGTCTCGAAAACATCAGAGGCACAAGCGCGGTATTACTCTGATAACCCAGCGCGCCTTTCCTCCCATTTGCGCAGGTCGTCTTAAACAATCCCTGGAAGCGTTCCTTCCTCTCATACCCACGGCTGAACTCTCTGCTCAGCTGTTTCAAAACCGCCTCCTTCGCCTTCTTCAATGTGGACACCCGCTTCTCTGGGTCGTCCGCGAGCTCTCGCTGAGCCGCGTCCTGCTGTGCGTTACGCTGTACGCCTTGCACATTGGGATTGAAGACTGTGGGTTGCAGCATGCCCAATGCGGGATCGCTAGGGTTAGTTGCTATTAAGGGGGCCGATATCTTCGAGGCGTTGGGATCCTCTCTATGCCTGTGCTTGCGCCTTCGGCGACGGTGCACTTTCTTCTTCTTTTTGCTCACTACAATAGAAGTCCTTGGGACTTCCGGAGGCCTTTTATATGGGGTACCTGATTGTGTGTCAATGACCTCAGGGCCATCGAACTGGTCGATATCATCATCACTGGGGAAGCTCGAGTAGCCTGACTCGGAGCCACTCTGCTGGGACAACCATTCATCATTGCCACCAGATTCTGTAAGAGGAGATAAGGCGTCCTCCCATGTGCCGCCATTGGTAAGAGACACATTCTCAAAATCGAACTCGCGAACTGTGTCCCTATGATCGAAAACAAAATCTGCAACTTGATCTGCCGACATGGTTGCATTACGGACCTGCATGTAGAGAAGCTTAGGGAAGATCATCGGTGGACGAGGAGGCGCAGCGGGTAGTGGCGACATGGGGGATGTGACTTCGCCGAAGAGCTTTGTAGTATCTCTTGGAGGGGCAAGCAGAGGATCTGTGCCAATCGTGAATGGACAAGGACCTTTCCATCCATTCCAACCAAAGCTCACTTTCTCGAGGTTAGCCGAGAAGCCCCGGATATAATCGTCTAAGATCTTGAGATGGTCAAGACCAGGCATTGAGCCAAAAAAGTCCCATGAGTTCATGGTGATGTTGAGTTTCTTGATCTGTCCCCATCGTTTACCGGCAGACGGCGTGCAGCCATAACCAGACACGTGACGGAGGTAGACGAGCCCAGCTGGATGTATCTGATGGAGAGTGAGCTTCTCAAGATGTGGAAGTGGAGATCGCTCAATGGCTATTCGAAGACTTATGAGTGCATAGTCTACCGCATCTCGACGGTATCTTTGAGTGGGATCTTGACCGGGACATGATATTGTAAGGTGTCTGAGATTTGGCATATTTGAAAGGGCACTGATAAATGCTGAGACATTGGTCGCAGCATGGAAGATAGGGGGATATTGTTGTGTCAAAACATCACCCAGCTCCGGAGAGCCATACTTGGGCCGCTGGAGGACCGCCGTCGTCGATGTATGTGGGCTATATAAAAAGTTTACTTCCCGTCCGGTCATCGGATGAAGTAATGGCGGGAGGAAGGTAGAGTCTGTGTGTGGCATCGAGAATGTTAGGTGCTGGATATGGTGACCTATCCGCGAAAGAGCTTCGCGGCGGGAAGGACGAGTCAGGGAACTTGGAGTGAAACTCATGCGGGTTCTGGCGAAAAGTTTTGCAGTCGCAAGCCCGCAAAGCTCTGAGGATGTGAGGCGCAATGAACATACTGTGATGATGTCGGTATGCGAAAGGAGAGTTGATCGTATCCCTTCGTCCCGCCAAAGGCGGAGGAATGTTGGGCTAGCAGTGGCCATAACTTGCGCATATCGTCTTTACGGAAAAGTTGAGGGTGGTTTGTGATGATATTCAAGTTCTTGAATATGATTTCTTGAGGAGATATGGGCGAACGAGATGCTCGGTTATGATTAGGAGATCGCTTGAGTATAAAGGGGCAGCGTTGGACGTTTGAGAACTCTCATACTCCAAAAGAGTGCGTAAAAATCATAAACAAGAAAATGAAACAAACTTGGAACGATATCGAATGAAAAGAAAAAGAAGTGGCCATGATATAACCCGTCCCATCATAAGAGAAATCCCTCAAGCTACTTACATCGCGTGGTGTGACTCACAAATGGTTTCTCTGTCGACCAGAGTCGAAGATGCAAGAGATGCAGTAGTTTCTGTTCTGCAAGCGTATAAACACGAAAGTGCCACGATCGTGATAATCGTGTTAGCCGCGCTGATAGGGGAGAAATCGTGGGTAGCGCAGGGCTGCTCGCAGAGTCCTGCATGGCTGGGCACGCTGTGTTTCGGTGCTCATACTGCGCTGTCCAGTAGAAGAACTTGAAACATTTGGCTTTGCAGTAGAGAATATCTGGGGTAGAACACCAGAAGACGGTCTAGGTTGCGAGTAGAGACGAGGGCCAATCAGAAAAAGGGGGGTTGGCTACCACTCGCGAATTTTCGCGTTTATCCTTAAGCGAATGCAGGTCGGGACCAATGATCTTTCGAGTAGATTTTCTCCATAGCCAGGCACTTTCGCGTTTGGAGCGCTATCGCTCGCGTGTAAACAAAACGTTGGCGGAAGGGAAGCGATTTTGCCCCTGAGCAGTTCCAGATCTTTTGGAAGCAGCTTGTTCAGCTTCACGATACCTACAGTCGCGATCAGATTACCGTCTTACCCCCCATTTCGAAGACTGTCGGCGCTGTGGACGAGAGACTCAGGATTTGACGGGCGAGTTTCTCGTGAGGTTGCTTTCGGCCAGCGCGACAAAAGGTGGGGATGAGAGATCACAACATTGGATAGCCCTCTATCAACAAAATCATGGGTCGCGAGCAACGATAGCCACGTCGCGGTGGGGGACTCCGCCTCAAAATTTTATTCTCCAGGGTGACAGACTTGTGGATGCTTGACACGAAAAGGTGACTTATATTGTCGACACGAAAATGTGGGATGGTATTGCCCGTCGCATTTTCGAGTCACTGAGTGACCTCTTTTTTGATGATTTGTCCTCATAAGTGGATATTGGTATTGGTCAGAACGCTGCCGTTATTTAAGGTAGCATTGATATAAGAAGCCAATAGGAAATGTTTCCAATCCGACTTTGTCAAATAGACGTTTGAATAACTAGATCCCATGCTCAAGGTTTGTTTTTTGGTTGGACATACTGTGAAGGTTGTAGAACTCCTTGAAGTATTTGATGTTGCCCGCCCCATGCCGCATCGCATTCAACATGGCTTATAAAGTGGATGATGATATGCCATTGAAGCATATCACGGCGGCAGCGGATGAGCTTTTTTCTAACCTTGATAAGGCGGTTCTTTGAATAATTCATAGGTTATCAGAACGCATCAGCCGTGTAATGCGAACAGCGAGTCAAGAGAGGGCGTTGGCTTGATCTCGCAATACATATAACCCATCGGAACGCAATGCGGATACATAAAATTGGACACCGGGAACTTGTCCATTTGGGCAAGGTGGTTTCAAGAGCGACAGATGTGGTTTTTGACAGATCGGATCTTCTGACACTAGAATTAAAACGAGCAGCTGAGAGAATCGCATCTCAAAACAGCTTCGCGAAATCTTCATACAACAAACTGCATTAGCTAGCCTAGGTGCTTACTTGGGCTACAGATGCTATGGCATGCTGCAAGACAGGTATCATGGCAATGCTTGACAGAATAATGACCCGATGGAGCCCAAAACTGAAGGAGCCTTTGTAGTATGCGAACACCAGCCAGTATAGAAAAGCATAAAGGATGGAGTTTGGAAACGTTCTGTTGATACACGATGCCTTCGGCTGCATCCGCCACAATTCTGTCCCGTCAATACATGCCAGAACGTCCAAAAGGGGTTAACATGTAAATGCTCCCAGTATATCATGCAAGAATGCCTTTTTTTTGTTGCCGCGCTTTTAAGAATTACGTCATGGCACACTTGAGTTTATAGAACATTGTGATTATATTGTCGGGGATATGCGTTACAATCACTCCATCACGCTTTCTTCCTTGTTCTGTTTCTGTTCCAATGAAGAATTTGTCCGATTGACTCTCCGCCGGGCATCTAAATACATCATGAACTGGCTATACGTCTGTGGAATGATTTTGATATCTTTTGGAACCTCGAAAGTGTAGTCTAGAGTTATTAGTGTTAGTTGCTAACATGCAAAGATTTGTAATGAAAACAGCATTAAAAAAAAGTAGTTGCCAGATGGAATATAATGATTGATCACACCTCTGCAAGCTAACTCTGCTGAGGAATGCGATGTCCTGGAGATATACATACTAAATTGGCCGGTGGGCTTCGTCTCTCCATGCTCGATATTTCGAACTTTGGAGTCCACTCTGACTTGGATCCTGGTGCTTCCTTCCGGGCTCGCCTTCTTATCACCACTTAAAACCAGTGGAGAATCAGTATAGGCGACAGTAGCAGTCAAGTACAACACGCTTCCAACAGGTACTGGATTTTCAAATGTCGAGGGATCCAAGGCAATGAACGAGGGACGAGAATGGGATATGGCAGAGGCACAGGTGAAAGCTAGCTCGAAGGTAGACTTAAGTAGAAAGCCACCAAATATCATGAAATTGTGTCGATTGCGGTATTGAGGCTGCATAATCTGCACGGTTTGAATCTGTGTAGACTCCATCCAGAGGGCATTGTCAGGCTTGCGAGTAGCCGTATTAGGATCTAACGATCGTTAGTTCGTGATTGTCTGAACTTATCGAGGTATATACCATGATAATCTAACTGCTGTAGCCAGAGGGCATGTATCAAGTCAGACTCTTCGTCATTAGGTGTTTGTTTTCGAAGAGCGCGTTGCGATTCTGCTTTCTTGAGATTATAGTTCTCCTCCCCTATCTGGAAGAGACGCTTCTCTTCTGGAGTTTCAGTCGTCAAGGGACTAATCTTCACGGGCTTTTTGGTGGCCGGATCTAGCGATACCTTTCCAGTATCAATATCAGAGCTTAATATCGCTATGTGGCATGATTCCTCACCATCGTGAAAGCGCAGGTCATCAAAATATCGCTCTCCTTGACGTGTTCTCCTTCTTTAGGCGCCGTAGCGACTTGAAGCGAGATCTCCATACTACTCCTCCCAGTTGCAAATGTGACTTGGCCACTCAATTCCAAGTCACAGATCTCGCTCAATGGGCGAGCTATGGTGATTCTATCTACAGCTGCTGTCACCGTCATCACGGAATCACCTGTATGTTTATATGCAACAACCCCAGCAAGAGCATCAAGGTCCATGAATATGGTGCCGAGACGAATATGCCCGGAGGAATTGATATATGAATCTAAGAGCCATGGATCTCTTGCTAAAGGCAAAATCTGCTTCAATATCAACACCTCTAGCCATCTTGAAGTAGCATCATGTGACATACCACTTTATGAAAGCTATCCGACATGTACTTCGGAGAGAGATCTCGCTCGACCTTGTCTGCAGACACTGGTTTCGCGAGTTTATTCTCTTGCTGCTTCCGGAACGCGTCGATGAAGGGAGTCCTCGTGCGCATCGCTGTAAGCTCCTGGTAAACACCGTCAGTTCCACGCCGGCACGCTGAGGAGAAATATCTCGCGCCAACATGGTTACGAGGCGCAGATTTAACGGCAGCTGAGAGTAGCCGGGAAGAATATCTGGATGCGCTTGCCATTGTTTACGGCCCAACGGTATGGGGATGGGAAGAAGCAAGAAACGAGGTTATCGGGAACATCCGCTAAGATTATGTTTGGACCCATTTTGAGGGGTCAAGCACAAGTTGGACTTGTATGGTTGAATTTCAAGTTCAAAATATGTTATGTATTTGATTACTCAAATCTATTTCCAGTACGTACAGCGGCATGTTTATGTATTGTAAAGTCTCGACGTAATTCTAACAATAGCGCTAGCAGGAGGATGATTGTTGCACACTTGAGAAAATAGCTTTCATTCGTGATAGTACTTACACAACCTCAATCACTTTAGTAGAGCCATCCACGTTGCCTCGCATTTATTTCTGACCTGTCGTACCTATTTATTCATGATTCTTTGAGTGTTGAGAAGAAAAAGCACTGACATGGGTGACGTCACGTGGTGGACACTCATTCTTTGAGGATTCATAATCAATATTTGATGCCCCAAAGAGCGACCTTATTTCCTTTTTTAAATATTTTTTTTGAAAACAAACATAGCAATGGCTAAATCATGAATCATCGATATTCTGATCGCGGTACAGCAATCTTCCGGTGTTCGGAAGGTGCGTTGCATTGAAGGAAAATTCTCCGTTGTTTCTGGTCCTGACACAACCGAAGCTTCATATCTCATTCACCAGCCAGGGCCCGATGCGAGATGATGAAATATTCATCGTGCAACCGCTAAAAAATGAAGATCAGTAGGAACACAGTGCGCTTAGCTCATCCTATTGAGGGTACGGCGGCTGGAATCATACAAACTTCAACGGGGCTGGCTTGGGATGAAAATTCAGACGCCGAGACCCTATTTGAATGGGTATGTGCCACATGAAGCTGATTTTTCACCCTTTCGGAAGGATTTGAGATTATTCCTTCAACACGCCGGAGGTGGCCCAGAGATACTATCTTTCATAGGGTAGCAATGGTCCATCGTAGTATGTTCCGCGTCTCCTTCAAGACCTTGGGTCCTCTGCCAGATTTGATACGAGGCTCAGGGAAATTTGTTGGAGGGGCTGTGCAAGAGGCTTAGGGCTCACCCCAGACATCTCGTGTTTCCACATAATAATTGCCAATTTATGCTTAGAGAAGCTAGAGGCCAAAAAATGATATGAATAACAATCTGGGCAGTTTTGGTGATCTACTACTGTAGGCGGAGGGCTGTTTCCAAAGGTTTAGGGCTTGGTCTGGAGGTTCAGCTCAGTAGGAAGTGTGGTTGACCTTTCACGGTCGTCTCACAAGGAGGAAGACGCTCCTTGCTTGTACTGAAGGGTGTGCAGAGCCTGGCGGATTGGAAATTGATATTAAACATTTGGGCGTATTCTGTATATTATATTTGTGATACGACGCCTAGTCAGCTTGAAAAGAATGAGTTACCAGAGTGAGATGACGAGCGAGCCTAGAAAAGACGCAAAGACATACGCGTTCCGGGGGGGGGGAGGCAAAGACTCTGAATCGTCGAATAATGGCTGAATGGGATTTAGTACGGCAGACTGGTAATATATGCCCAGTATCTAATTTTAAAATTAAACCAGCATCCAGTCGTAAGTCGTTTTGAGTGGTTTGACCCATTTTTGGCCAAGATGCATCCATCTGAATGACTTTGCCTTGTGGTGTGCCGTATCCGTATATTTGGGGGGGGGGGGGGGCCGGGGTGGCCGGGAGGAACCTGCATTCTTCGTCATCACACCTGAAAGAGTACGGGACTCAGGCTACTACTACTACTATTACAGTACTGTACCCCATTAGGGACTTCCTCCACACTAAATACGCTACCCTCACACCCCCCTAAACAACCCTAATACAAAAACAACCCTCCATTAACCCCCTACCCCTACCCTTCTATAGCCTACCACACCATACACACACCCATCTCCACTGTATCCCGCCTCCTGAAAGCGCAAAGCGTAAGATCTTACCAAACCGCCTTCATCCTCCCTTTTCATTCATTCCCATCCACTATCACCCATCATCATCACCATCAACAACTAATTAATCTACCCCCCCCAATTTGGCGTCGCTGTCGGCATTCTCTCGTTATCGACTACGACAGACAGTCCCTCTCGTTTTGTGAGCCGGATATCTCACCCTGTACTGTCGTTCCTGTCAATCTAGCACACCCCTTTGTTCCAACTCTTACCTCATTAACCTGCCTACTTATTCACCCTGCCAACTTTTACCAGCTCCCAAGCAACGGTGGCTGACTTCGAGCAAAACACCCACCACAGCCTCTGAACAACAACTTTACTCGCATCACTTTTCGCATATTGGTCGTGCTACAAACCTCCCGATTACAATCAAATATATTTGAGGGGGGGGAAACAGGGTGACGCTTTCGGGCACTTACGACTCGCGTGCCTCTCGTCGGTCCTGCGAAGAGACAATCTTACCTTTCGGCGGACCCCGTCACAATCGCCATCATGAGATCCTCAATATCTTCGTCATTTGTCTTATTGACAACCATCCTTTCTCTTCTTACCAGCGTATCCGCCGTCCGTTTAATTGAGACGAAATCCCTCAATACTTGCCAAGACAACTCCAGTTTCACGGCAAGCTTGTTCAACGTCGTCTTCTTCCCAGATAACGCAACCCTCCAATTCGATGTTGTTGGTGTCTCTTCCGTTCAAGGCAATGTTACATTTAGTTATGAAGTCTCGGCCTATGGCTTTACCTTCATCAGAGACCAAGTTGACCCATGTACCGTGGAGGACATGGATGGATTGTGCCCTATGGCTACTGGGCAAATCGATCTTCTATCCAACTTTCAATTTTCCAAGGACACCATCAAGCAGATTCCTGGGATTGCCTATGGTGTTCCTGATCTGGATGCTACTGTTCGGGTCCATATCAATGCAACGGATAACCCTTTGGTCAGCGTCGCGTGTGTCGAAGCACAACTTTCCAACGGGAAAACGGTGGACCAGAAAGGCGTTGGATGGACTACCGCGATTATTGCTGGTTTAGCTCTTGTTGCTTCAGCCGTGACATCTGGACTAGGACACTCAAATACCGCGGCACACGTCGCTGCAAATGCGTTATCTCTCTTTGGATATTTCCAGGCCCAGGCGATGGTTGGGCTCACGGCTGTACAACTCCCTCCTATCGTGAAGTCCTGGACACAGAACTTTGACTGGAGTATGGGTATCATTGAGGTTGATTTCATGCAAGATATCGCTACATGGTACCAGAAATCTACGGGAGGCACACCAGCCACACTTCTCAACACTCTCACTACTACCTCTGTTCAGGTATTGAAGAGATCTACGGAATTCTCCCAGTTCGGCAAGCGAACGGCTCGAGCCACTGCTCATCTGCTCACGCGTGCCCATGAGTCGTTGACAAAGCGAAGCAACAACGATGCTACTACCACTACAGGAGTGTATACCGTCAGTGGTATCAAAAGAGTCGCATTTCGAAATAATATCGAGTCCACGAATCTGTTCCTCACTGGATTAATCTTCTTCTGTATCTTTATCGTCTTCACCATTCTTTTCGTGGCTATGTTTAAAGGATTCTGCGAGCTAGCAGTCCGCATGCGCTGGATGAAGAGCGACAAATTCCAGGACTTCCGTAATGGCTGGTTGACCGTTCTCAAAGGGATTATGTATCGTATGGTTCTAATTGGATACCCCCAGATGACCGTCCTTTGCCTATGGGAGTTCACCCAGAATGATTCTCCAGCCGAGATCGTCCTTGCTATTTTCTTCTTCTTTGGTATGTCCGGAACACTCGCATGGGCTTCAATGAAGGTCATCCGAATCGCAAAACGTTCAGTCGACATGCACAGAAATCCGGCCTACATTCTCTACTCGGATCCAGCCGCGCTTAACAAATGGGGATTTCTCTATGTCCAATTCCGTGCTACGGCTTATTACTTTATTCTACCAGTTTTGGTGTACACCGTCATCAAGGGAATGTTCATTGCATTTGGACAGAAAGCCGGTACCGTTCAGGCAATAGCATTGGTACTAATCGAAGCAATTGCTTTGATTGCAGCAAGCGTCCTTCGACCATGGATGGATAAGAGTACAAACACCTTCAACATCTCTATCTGCGCAGTCAACTTTCTCAATGCAATCTTCCTCCTGGTTTTCACTAAGGTCTTTAACCAACCGGGTCTGGTAACTGGTGTGATGGGTGTGGTATTCTTCATTCTGAATGCCGCTTTCTCACTAGTGCTTCTCATTCTAGTATTGATTGCTACCATCTACGCTTTCGTGCGCAAAAATCCCGACACTAGATACCAACCAGTTGCGGATGACCGTGCATCTTTCATTAAGTCTCAAACAGCCTTGAACACTGAATTGGATGCATTGGGTGCCACCGCACGAGGCGATAAAGCTGGATACAAGCATAACCTGGACCTTGAGGATGACAGAGCCTCATGGTCATCGGATTCATTGAGACACCCAGCAAATATGCCATTGCCACCTTCAACTGCCAACTCTTCAAATTACAGACCAGGACAGGAACCTCCTCACTCACCTATTGATCCTTCCGTTCCACTGTTTCCAGCAGGCCGCGGAGCCCAACAGAACTTCGCTCCCTCAAATCGAGAGATGTATCAAAGTCGTCCAGAGAGTCGACCTAACAGTGACTTGCCGTTGATGACAAGATCTAATGCTTCACCTACACCATATGGCAGAGTAGAGTCTTCCGCATCCAACACGTCTTTTAACAGACAGCAAAATAACGCTAGTCCAGCACCTAGAAATCAGAATAATACTAGGTGAGATGCTTCCTTTCCCACATTCTTAATTATAACTGACATTGCAGTAGTCCTTGGCAACGTGGAGCCGGTTATGACCATTAATGAAGAATTGCATTAGGCGTTACGCAATCTAAAAGATTACGGCATAGGGGACAGGTGTTATCTGTTTATATTGCATTTACGAACGTCGGCTCCAATTTTGCAGCTGGTCGTGCATGGGAAGACGGCTACTATGATAAGCCGTTGAAGTTTGACGGATCCTGTACAAAGGAAGGAACACTGAGGTCGATTTGCTTAGCCATATGGCCGAGTTTAATGGAGACCAGATACATACGCTTATTAGTTTCAAACACCAGACATATCTTTTTTCGTTGCGTTATGGGCATGGGTTGGGTCTGAAGGTTCACTCAAGACTTTGGTTTAGCAAGAGATGTATAGAAGCAAGTCCGTTGCTGAGGGTGTGGGCATGTGCACTCCGGCCATGTAGTATAATCAATAAAGATCTTGAACAGAGATATGAATCATCTCTCCTATTCAGAGTGAAAATCACATGAAAAGTAGTGCAAACTGATCATATCTGTACGGTGCAGATATTGTAGATTCTATCACCCCCAGAGCCTCATCTGATGCGGCTGTGGCCCCGTATTGGGCGAGCTTCGTCACTGTGCAGAAGCAGACCCCTGTCATCTATCAGAAATTATTCGCCTTCAAATTTTGACAACGTTGGTTGTGTGCAAGATAAAAACATATGTGGCATACATCAGGCAAATAGTACATTCATAGCTGGTAAACAGATTCTAAGCATCAAGAGGGTTTTTAGCAAGCATTAACCCGCTCGGTTCTAGAACATCATCCGATCGAACCAGGAGAGGATCAAGGAAGCATACGGAACCATCCTCTACCCAAAGCTCTGCTGAGCTACTCGACCACATTATACAGCAGCCTCCCTACATCCAAACTCCCAGCTATACAGTATGATACGCGGTGCGCAAGCCGTCAGAATTCGCGGGTTCCCGCAGTTAGCAAACCTCGCACAAACAACGCTGCGCTCCCGGCCAGTACTCCCCACCACTCGCGCATTCTCCCACTTCACGCCCAACGCCTCCTTACCGAAACCCAAACCCAAGTCTACGAACTTCGTGCTCGCCTCCGAACGCTTCCAGTCCACGCTTCTTTCTAGACTGCGCACATCGCGACTCTTCCATAATTCCCGGCCGCGCCGTGCAGACAACCCCTCCCCAAATGCAGGCGTGGGAAAGGCCGAACCAGAACCCCTTACCATGGGCGCAAGGATGAAGAAGCTGGGTCGCGAATACGGATGGGCGGGCGCAGGCGTATATTTCGCTCTTGTCGTTCTGGACTTCCCTTTCTGCTACTTGGCTGTACAGTTATTGGGTACGGATCGGATCGGTAGGCTCTCCATATTATATTGAATTTGGCGAGGAGGAGGGCTAATTTATGTTTAAGGAGAGTGGGAAGAAAAGATCATCTCTAGGATTAAAAGCGCGGTTCCAGATGCAGTGAAGCAACAGTGGAGCGATTGGAGGAAAGCGATGCGGAGGGCGGAGATAGATCTCACGGGCGATGACCATGTTAGCGATGGCGTTGAAATGGCCAGTTGGGGAATAGGGGAGGCCGAGAAGAACAATAAGAGCGAAGCTAGTAGGTGTTCTTCCTATATCATCAGAGCCACGCAGGCTTTGGTCCTGCTAGGTCCAGATAGCTTAGTCAATGTTGTCACAACTGCATTGTCTCACCAAGCATCGGCATGGGGTTGCTCTGATTATACGATCTATTATGGTAATGGCCACTAACATTCAATTCAGGTTTGGCCACCCAACTAGCATTCGCCTACGCAATCCACAAATCTTTCATGCCTATCAGAATACCCGTAGCCGTCGCCATAACACCTAGAGTGGTAAAAATCCTAAGGAGTTGGGGCTGGGACATCGGAAAGCGGACGACGAAAGAGGCGAAGGCTCTTAAACGGGCTGCGAGTTCGAGTACAAAATGAGGAGGAAGTGAAGTGTAATTTTAATGTAATAATACACCCATTGTATTTGTACAGAGACAATCTCAATTGTGGTAAAGCCGCGAGGTATTATGGTGCTGGTGTCGGTATGGATATGAGCTTAGGAGGGTTAGTGATTATGGTAGAATCTCCAGTGTCATTGATGTTGTAGCTCAAGTTGAGCATAGTTTCTGGGACTCTTGTGAAGATTGCAGGTGTGGTTCTGGTAGTCTGGGTCCTACACCGATGGTGCTTCCATTTTAGGCATGTTGTGCCTCCCTCTGTCAAGTTCGTCAGTGCGGTGGTGTTAGCAGAATAATTCCAGCTCGGATGAAATGTCGGTATCGCCGCGTGATTTGAGGTGTTACAAGTAATGCTCAGCGTGGAACTCGGTTTCTCGTCAAATGGTGGCAACTACGTTCATTAGCCCCCTTATAATTACTTTCTCAGGACAGATCCACAAAGGCTTGCAGTATGAGAGCGACTGGAGGTTTGAAAGGCCCTCGACCCTTCATAACCTCAAGTCTTATTACCGGTTAACCTCGTCTTCCTCTCCTTCTTCGTCTCGTAAGGAATCGGCCAGCACCAGACCGCCCATGGCGTCGCTCGCTGATTTGCTGGATAGCCTAGCCCATCCCAAGGCCGTGTGTCGTTGGAAATTTCTCTTGCGTCGTAGTTTGCGTACCTGTAGCGACGGAACTCGATATCAATCCAGCTCTGTGAACATCAACTCTCTGTCTCGCTTGTACCTCATAATTGGAAAAGTCATGAAGAAAGGTAGCTTACAGGTCTACAAAGACCGTCCTTGCAGCAGTGGCTACGCAGGATGGCATTGGTATATGGACACTCGGTGTAGAGTGTGGGCAAGCTGCCGTTGCTATTGATGTAGTGCCATGTTATATTCCGTGCGGAGCAGGCATCGGTCCAGTGGTAGGAATTGTAGTTGTATGTTGTGAGATAGTTGCCCATGACAAAAACATGCAGATTGTGTCAACAAAGCTAGAGGTCTACTATTTGTGTGTTAATGAGTATATTTGTTTTGTTAGACAATATTTTAGAAAGGTAGTGATGCGCTGCCCGCTTGTTCTTTCTTCCTTTGACTTCCTGCTCATAAAATGTAATTGCATTATGTTTTGCATACGCCTTTATTACAACTGAATTCTCGCTCTATGCTGATGGTTAGTGTTATTGTTGATGATTGGTGTCGAGAGTCTTGTATAGCTTTTACCTTTGCGTTTAAAAGACAAAAAACCACATGAACCATCGTCAGCCGCTCCTAGCTGAATTATTTCAGTACGTATAAAGTGCCATTGCCTAGAAAGATAGGCCAATGACATTACTTCCTGTACAAAAGAAGTAAACGGACATGGAGCACCACCTTGGCACTGTGTTGTTACACTCAAGTTCTGAAAGATATGCTTATTTCATTTTATAATCTTGATTCGATGAGAGAGATTGGTCATCCAAGAACAGGGTCAAGAGCTCTTCTCAACTGCATCATTGCTCCCGCTATCAGTAGTTGGCCAGGACGGACTAGTCCAGCTTAGTTTTGGGAGGGAGAGAGGCAAGGTCCCTACTATTAAGCGATGCGCTAAGGCTGCTCAGCTTTCATCAAAATCATCAACAGCAAACTATTAAAGCAGCATCTCAAGGGAAGTTCTTTCTAATGCTAGATTTGTTCCGCGGTCTTGTTTTATAGGATAATCTCTCTTTAAATGGGATACTGATGTACTATACGCTAGATATCGTTCCCTTCAAGATTGAACAGCACCGCCATTCGGCTACGAGCTCTCCCCTAACATCTTCGGGACTTAGAAGTCTAGGTATTCAGCACTTCCGCCATGCCAAAGCTATAGTTGCACCAAATCTTCCATCGATAGAGTCTGCAGCAATACTTCCTAGAGCAGTCTCTGAGGAACCCTCGACAGCCACCTCAGCTATAATATTTAAGTCAGATGTACCTCCACACGCAGACCAAACGGCAGTATCGAGAGATATGGAGTCAGAACGGGTGTAACTTGAGTCGACTGGGCCCGCGAAAGTCGATTGCTTCGTGATTGATGGACCTGAGAGGGTGTTAAATGGACAATACCATTCATGTATTGTGGGTAAGAAGGAATCAACTACCTCCAGCAAGAGAATAGGTATTGGCTTGTGTTGCGGTAACACCTGCATCAAGCCCAACGTAGCCTCTAGTGCCTACATCCACAACAGTATACTGAACACCATCCGGAAGTTGCAAGGAAAGATTAAGCTGGCAGCTCTTCGTCTTTTCTGTTGCAGGTTCACCATTTCCAGCTATTGGAATATCAGTACCAACTGCATCATACATTTATATCCCTTACTTTGTGCTACAAGATACGCGAAGACAAACGTGAAGCTTTATGCTGTGAGCTCTGGCTGCCTGCTGTAATGGATGGTTACGCACGAATCGCCTAGAGAGTACTCCCCAACTGTGCCCAACGGACATCCATCTCCGGTATAAGATACAGAGCTGACTACCAATTGTGCCACCGAGGAAGCGATGGTACTGCGATCAGCGTTGGCATCAAGAGGTGCGGCAATGCTGATTGCATTGAGGTAGACGTTCAATATTGTGAGGAAGTAAGCTTTCATGATGATGGCGATGAATCAAAGTCTTCAACTACGAAGATTCAGAGACCGGAAAGAATGAGCATTCCAGATAAACAGCATGTAGCTTTTGCTTTTTTATATATAGTTTTTCAGGTGGCTTCATGCATTTGCCAACAGACGATGCAACTCTAGATACAACCGGAGGTTATTGTAATGTGTTGGTTTTATCACCTACGAGACGTAGTTGATCCGTGGCAACATTTCTGATTGTGGCCCAATCTATCAAAATTATGGAACAGATGGAGGAAGCTTCCGAATCACCCGCTTTTCTGCGGAATATATGGTTGCACAGGCTCCGAGCTGCACATTTCCAGCTCCATCGAATGATTGCTCAAAGAATCGCGCGGAGGCTATGTGGTGAACAGGGGCATTACTACGCGTCAAAAAGCAGGCGACACAAAGCGGAAGAGGAGTGAAAGCATGCCTTCTCAAGCATTCTGTAAGTGAAAGCAGTAATGCGGTGAATATGCTTGATATATGGCTAAAAGCCGGAAGAATCCTCAATGTATATTATTGCCCACAGAAACCATTTTTAGAACTCCAGCCTTTGAGCGAATATAAACCCAGTTACTATTTATACCTATCAATAAACTTGGGTCTCGTTTGGATCCGATAGCATGACTTGCTTCGAGAAAGACATTGACTGACTCCGTTGCTGAGCTTGCGCTGTCTCCTTTAGTTCCCCACTTTCTTATCGCTTGGATCACGTGAAATTGCACCGAGGGGTGAGTGTTTCTGTGCTTCATAATTGCAGTGGGAGACTTAACAATCATCTCTGTTCTTCTCGTTGATCTTCGGTATTCATATTGGCGTGACTCCTCTCGATTCTCCTTCGTCTCCGGTAGTCATCATGGCTTTTTTCCCCATCGGCACATATTTGACGAATCTGGACATTTGGTTGTGGGGTTTTATCAAGACCAATTTCCCAAAACCCTGGCATCCCAATGCACCGGAGTCGAGATTGGTGACGGGTAAGCGCTTTGGCCGCTCCGGGACACTTGCACTTCTGCACACCTGTGTCTTTACGGCAACCCCTTTAAACCACCTCACCTCAGGTACCGTTTTGGAGTGCCAGCGGTCTAACAATAATAATTGCTTCATTTTTGCTCGCCCTCACACACACACTCACACACACTCCTTACTTCTGGACGTGTCAAAAGCTCTGTCATGATCCAATAAAACTTTGATTCTCAGCTAATTAACCTTCTCTTCTTCTACAAAACTTGACAGCGCTACTTCATCCCTAGGCGCCTTTAGTCAAACCTTCCTCAACTGCCGACGGGGCAGAAAAAAAACAAGGACCAGGAACCACCATACATCACAATATTCAAAGCAAATTTTGAGGCCGAGGGATACTGAGGATATGAGAATATAAGGATAATCCAGGTAGAATATTGTGCGGCGCGATGACATCTCGAACTGTGATGACACAATCCCCGGATGCCGAAAGCTTTCCAAGTCCCCATGCTACACATTCGGAGGCGGGTGATGCTGCAAGCATATTGTCTTCGCGGATGACCGATATAGCCTCAGATGATGGAGGAGAGTATGCGCAAGACCGTCATGCCGGCGCGCCCCCGTTATCCAATCCACGGCGCAGTGTTCAAACGGCGACGGGCTCGGTCTCACGGCCTAATACTGGGGTGACTGGAGCTTCGTCGCAGCGAGGCGCGTGGTCCCAAGCACCATCATCTCGACGTGGTTTTATGTCTGGACACAGCACCCAACGAGGGAGCAGCATATCGAACACTACGAATGGTCGGCCGCAGAGCTCTGCGAGTCGTTCCCATGTGCCTTCCCTAACGTCTCACGCCTTCTTCCGGCCTATGAGCTCCCAACGGCTACAAGCACAGCGGGGGGCTTCCAGGCCTAATGTAATACAACCAGGCCTGAGCGAGGATGGTTCTATGGATGATAGTGGTGCGGTAAGGCATAGTGTCAACTCCAACCAGACTGCGAGACAGGATCAGAGCACAGTTGAGGATGGAGAAGGGCGCCCACCTCCCTCCCGAGGAACTGAGTTCACAGAGCGGGAGACCATGGACCGAGTGACGGCAAATACAAGCCCTACGCAAGGTCACCATCCTGCTGGAAGTCTTACGGAAAGTGTGCGGCCTCTACAGCGCGGTAATGCCAATGCGAAGGGATTAAGCGTTAATATAGACAAGAGTTATAAATCAGGGATACCTACAGCGACTAAATCCCCACATTCCTTCCGGTCCAGCTTCTTATTACCCAGTCGGGGTGATAATGCGCCAAACAGCCCCAACCGAAGCACGCACGGAAGGGAGAAATTATCTTCTATCGCTTCGTCACCTGGAATGACGCCGACGGATGCAGCTCAAACTGATCCCATGGCGAAAGCAAAGGCAAAGGCAGTAAAGAACCTTGGAACCAATTCTGACTATTTCCAAGGGAATACTTGCTTTTGGCTGGGTGGGCGATATCAGAATGCGCAGGATAGACCTGTAAATATCGCTACTTTCCTCCTGGTGTTGACCCCAGGAGTTCTGTTCTTCATATTTTCCGCCTCATGGTTGTGGCACAACGTCTCGCCAGCGATACCCATTGCATTTGGCTACCTATACTATATCTGCTTGTCTTCATTCATCCATGGATCGTTCTCTGATCCAGGAGTAAGTACATTTATAGATAATTTGTGCTCCGTTTACTAACTTTCCAAGATTCTACCTCGAAATGTTCATCCAATGCCTCCTCCTGACGAGGACGAGGATCCCCTCAGACTAGCACCACCGACCAATGACTGGGTTATGATCAAATCTGCCAAGTCAGCTACTGCTGCCATGGATGTACCAACGAAGTACTGCAAAACCTGCAACATCTGGCGACCACTACGTGGTCATCATTGTCGAATTTGCGATAACTGCGTCGAGACTCAAGACCACCACTGCGTCTGGCTGAATAACTGTATTGGCCGACGGAACTATCGCTATTTCTTCACCTTCGTGACAACTGGCTCGCTCGTTGGCATTTTCCTGATAGGAGCTAGCATCGGCCAAGTTATCGCCTACAAAGATCAACAACATATTTCTATGGGGGCAGCTATTAAGCACTTCCCTGTTCCTTTTGCTATGTTCATATATGGAATCCTTGCCACTCCTTATGTGTTCATGTTGTCAGTTTATCATCTGTTCCTTATGGCTAGAGGTGAAACGACTAGAGAATATCTGAATTCTCACAAATTCTTGAAGAAAGACCGCCATAGACCTTTCACACAAGGAAATATATTCACAAACTGGGTGGTGGTGCTTTGCCGGCCGAGACCACCTACGTACTTGAGGTTCAAGTATCCATATGAAGAGGGTGATCAGCGTTTCGGAGAAAAAAGAGATGCACAACGTGCCGCCACCCCTAGGAAGGCGGTTCAAACTGGGGCTGGCGCATCGGACGGTATAGAAATGCAGAATAGAGGATTTGAAGGTCCTTCTACAATGCGACATAATAACTAAACTTGATTGTTTTGGGCAATCACGGACACTTTTGCTACTTTGTGGCTTGGATTTAGCGTTTCCTGTCAATTTTCTTTTGCTCCAGCGTACAACTCTTCTTTTGATCAATGCGGCTTGGGTAGCGTGTGGTTATATCATCCAAGTAGTTGGCTTGGCAGCTCTTTTTTATGTAACATACTGTGAGGGAGGATATCCTGGAGGGAGGCAAGGAAGGGTTGGCTCGGATGGAGGGATTGTAGTATAATGGACGGTAGCTGGAAGGGCATTGGAACTGTTTCTGTCCAGAATATATACTTGGTTAGAGCTCATTAGAGCTCATTAGAGCTAATAAGACGCCTGGAGCTGTATGGAACTCCTTGATGCATAACTCTTTGGACTATAATGTGTGAGCCTTATTGCTTTATTCTTTTCAAAGTAAGGAATATGTGTATGCATTAACTGGCCCCGCGAGAACTTTGAAGCTCGGCTCTTGTTGTGCTAACCTATCTAAAGCCCAGTAGTTGATGAGGACTTGAAAAGATGAAAGTATCTGGATCAGTGATCGGCCTAGGCAAGATCTGGCTTTTCGCCCCTCTGTAACTTCGCTGTGGTGACTTGTTGGAAGAGCCTAAATAATTTCTATATGCGGACACCTTGGGAAGTAGGGCATCTATCTGATCACCGTCCTATCTTGCAAAGAGGTGTAGTTCTGTATTTTCTCGAACATATGTGACTATAAAGTGATGCTAATCCTCTGCGGACATTGAATGTATTATGTGCGGACAGACATGGTAGGGATTGTGGAATGTATTGCTCTCTCCTCCGACATGGTGCCAGGCGGGGGAGCGCTACAGGACGGTTGATATGGTATCCACTACTGGTATAGTATATCATGAACAGGAATGGCCCAAGAAACTCATATAGGGAGTTAGTGGTCGGGTTGGTCAACCAAACCATCTACTGAAAGTTTAACTTAGGACCAACACAAGTTTGAGGTTCATATAAGATTTAGGATGGAATAGAGTATTATAGAATATTCACTCTGGAGAGTTCTCTTGGACAAAGCAGGCTTGGACTTATGCAGTGGGAAGCTGGGTTCGAAAGGCAGAGCTGGGGAGCATGAGATCCCCAGCAGACATATCATATAGCAGAGACTCGCTACGAAACATGAACTTTCCTTATCTCGTTCTATCAAGCAGCATTGGTTCTCTTTGTTTCCCTTTCCTAATGGTTCAGGTCCAGTTGCTGTTTTCATAAACTATTATGTGCTATGCCCAAATAGTGCACTCAACCTGCATTGTGAATAGAATGGAGGAAGAGATGTATTTTGTGTATCTCGACAATCCGAGACGTTATTTAAAGTATGATGTTCAAAAGAGATAATTAGTTCAGGTCTCGTTGCCCGTTGACTGTTCTAGGGAGACCCCACCCTGCAGCCACGAGGTGTAAGAGCCTACATGAGGATTATGGTGAGATCCATCAGCATCACTATATACTCGGGAAAAACTCATGAATAGGGCTTGACCATATATGGAGTATCTCTAGGCTCTGATTAATGTATGCCAAAAATTCTTTTCATACTTCAATTGAAGTCTATAGATAGCCGAAATGTGTATACTGTTGAACTGTATGGGATGTAGACGAGGCCGCTATGCCGCTTTGACTATAGAAAGGAAACATGTTAATTGAAATCGCGTACAAAATATTATTGATATACCGTCTTTAAGAATCAAGAATTTGGCATCCGTGCAAATAATCCAGCGTCAGGACATCGAATGCCTAAATTTGTTGAAGTGTTTACAATTATATGGACGGATGGGAGCGATATTAACAAAATGCGAATTGCAGCACACAACATCGAACAGCTGGCAACAGTACTGCCTCCTCTCTCCCACTCTGAAAGGCATCATACAATCGTACTAATGATATAAAGTGGAATGCCGTTGTGGTACCCCATATCTCCTATCCCTAAAGTCGTGAATCTATGGGCCGCAAACTGGGGCCTGAGTTGCACAATAGCAGCAACCATTTTCATATGAGTGATTAATTAATAAAACCAAGACGTAAACAAAAAGCACATAAAGAAGCTGGATGGATAACTCGTATAAATCTCTTGATTGCTCTTGTCTGAGCTTCTATCTTAGAACTTAATCTAGGCTGTTATCAGCTTACACATCAGTTAGTGCATGAATGCGTGAGAGAACACTTCAAAGAGTTCTCGCTTGACTATCGTGCCTACTCTTCTACTCCGTACCATAAGCGGCACATCTCGCTCCTGATTTCGAAGGACCAATTTTGATTCACGTACTTTCTCGCTCCCCTCTTCTCTCATCTCTCACTTCCACACTTTGAACATATCCCCCAAACTCAACCATCAGCTTAATTTATTTCCTGACATCCTTGGTCAGCACCTGGCAATACTCATTCTGCAACCTATTTGCATACCTACTGCAAATTGGAAGTTCCTGATTGGCGACCAGGGGGCCGTGTTTACCTCCAATTCCAGCCACCCTTTTACGTTCCATCTTCTGCAAACCCAATTTCCCCGCAACCACAACCACGCAAACAACACCTTCGCATTCAAAGACAGCGGTTCCTTGACTGCAATTGCAGCTTATCTTTCTTGTATTTGGTGCCATAGCAAACGCTTAAGCACTGAAGTGTGGACGGGAAGCTTAGTCCGCAATATTAGAACCCACTAGACTAATCCTTGCAACTTACCCGCCTCGCGTTCGTTACCTTCGACCACATCTCGCAGCATCTATCAACATATCGACGCGACATTAGAACATTTTGATAATGTTCGAGGCTCTACTTGATAGGGTAGAGGCTATGCCTGAAGATATGAGCGCCGCTGAAGTGATGCGAGCTCCGTCTGCAGATTCCGGCCAGGGCTCGATCGTGGTCGACGACTTTGATGGCCCCTTCTCCAACGCGCAGTCTTCGTCTTCTACGCCTCCAACCAGTCACGGTGACAGTGCTAGCATATCTTCTGCCTCGCTGAAGCTTGATGAACCTTCTACAGGCTCAAACATTGATTCGGGCAGACGCAGTGGGCGAAATCGCGACAGCATCACTACCTATAATATCAAAGTCCTTGCCGGAACGGCCATCCACGCACCCAAAAAGTACTCCAAAATAGGCGATGGAGAAGTTGAGACGCGTCGCCGAACAATATCTGGCGATACACTGGTTGACGGTCTGGCGTCGGTAAATGCCTCGACTGAGACTGTTCAAGAGGACGCGCGGAAACTTGTTAGTGCAGGAATTGATGCTTTGGATTTAAATTGGTCTGTAAAGAAATTACCAAAATCACGCAGTCAGCTCGAGCTACGCGGAAGCCCGAAGCGAAACCAGAATGCCAAGCAGAAAGACCTTGATCGACGAAAGTCTGCACGCTCGACGGGTGAGAAGATTGAAATTCTTACCGGCAAACTTGCCTCGGGGAAGAGAAAGCTTGACGATGGACTTTCGAGAGCGACGCGTGAGCTCCGCCGATTGGCTGACACACCAGAGTTCGCCAAAATCGACATGAAACCTGTTATACATGAAGTTTGGAGCAATGGAAAGTTGGTCGTGGAAGAGCCACCAGCCAAGAGGAGAAAGAGAGAAGCTGCAGAGGCGGCAGCGGCGGCTAAGGCAAAGGAAGAGGCAGAGAAGGCGGAGGCATTGAAGATCGCAGAGGCTGCCTCTGCGAAGGAGAGACCTAACCAAAAGAAGAGAAAAATTTGGCTCACCAAGGGATTATATGCTGGACAACAGACAATGTCACTTGACTGGTTTAAGGACTGGCCTGGAGCTGAGAAAAAGAAGCTGCAGGAAATGGCACCCTACAAGCCAAATGGTGCTCTTCCGCTTCCAATGTGGCATGGTCAACGATTACTGCATGTTGGGAGACACTTCAAACTACCATTCGATGTCTGCTCGCCATTGCCTCCGGGCCAACCGAAGCCAGATGAATGGAAAAAGACATCAACAAGTAGGTTTGATTTTTCAATATATTACACCTTTCTGACAAATCTATAGATCGATTTATTGGTGAAGCCGGAGCTTTGTGGAAGAAGACCAAACTCTTTGACAGCTTTTCTTCTAAGTGTGTCTGCACTCCCGAGGGAGGATGTGATGTCGATTGCCAGAACAGAATTATGTTATACGAATGTGATGACACGAATTGCGGTGCTGGTCGTGGACATTGCACCAACAGAGCATTTGCTGATCTTGCCGAGCGTCGTAAAGGCGGCGGCAAGTATAGAATTGGTGTGGAAGTAATCAAAACCCTTGACCGCGGCTACGGAGTTCGTAGTAATCGCTGCTTCGAGCCACATCAAATTATTGTCGAATATACGGGAGAGATCATCACCGAGGATGAGTGTGATCGACGCATGAACGAGGAATATAAAGATAATGAGGTTAGTTTCTCCATAATAATAATCGTTTCTTTTGCTGATAGCTTCGGTCAGTGCTATTATCTGATGTCGTTTGATCAAAACATGATCATAGATGCTACAAAAGGCAGTATTGCACGATTTGTCAATCACTCCTGCAAACCCAACAGCCGAATGGTCAAGTGGATTGTTGGGGGCAAGCCGCGTATGGCACTATTCGCAGGTGATAATCCAATAATGTCGGGCGATGAGCTTACTTATGATTACAATTTTGATCCATTCTCGGCCAAGAACGTTCAGGAGTGCCGCTGTGGCAGCGACAATTGCCGTGGTGTTTTAGGCCCGAAACCGAAAGATCCAAAACCTATCAAAGAGGCCATTAAGGATACGGTCAAAGGCGCTGGCAAAGCCGTTAAGAGAAAAATTAGTCAGATGCTAGGTGGAGAGGATGATTCTGATGTCAAGAGTCCAAAGAAAAGAAAGATCAAGGAAGCAAAGGGTATCAAGAGATCGGCTTCTTCCGCAAGCCTTGCCATTTCCAAAGGCGCAAACGCCGTTAGACGAACTGTCCTCAACGCTCGGCAAGCCGTCACTTCCAAGAAGGGCAGTCCTACCACGAAAAACATTGTAAAGGCCAGCTCTCTGAAATATAGTGGACGCCAGGTCAGAGCTACTCCCAAGAAGTCGAGCTTGATTAGTAATAGCCCTCGAAGCCAGAAGAGCATTATTAGCAAGAAGGGCGGGAGTGTGACCAAGAACATTGTCAGAAAGACCTATGGGAGAAAATCCGGCCCAAGACTTCAAGCTGCGAGCGAAAGTACAATTCGGGTAGTCTCTACTCCGGAACCGGAGGAGTCTGATCAGTAGAAAAGTGATATAATATAGGTGCTGAACATGTTATTGGTTTTATTAGTCCAAAGGTGGGAATTGGCTTTCGCTTGCTTGGAGTAACTGGCGCAAGTTTTGCTTCAGCATGGCTTGTCTTCAACAGGCGGATCTGTCTATGTATGATTATCTACTTAATTGCACTCTGGAGGAGTGCCCATGCCTATTTGAATCAACATTATCTGGTCGAAATCTCCGAATGCTTGTAAAATACAACCGTGATCAGTTTACATCTGGACATCTAGAGATGAGTAGTAGGCACTCTCGCCTCATCATAATATAATACTAAGAGTTGGAGAAATTTGACCCGATCAAAAGCCACTGTCAATGTTCTAATTTGCAAGTTTATAAGTATGGTTCCGACAGAGTACGAGGATTGAGTCGGCTCGGGTAGTCAAAAGGGGGCCGGGTCGGATATTCCCATTTCGGGTGATTGAAATCTTCCTTGGCATTTTTTTTGGAACCACGAAATTTAGTACAGAAACTGGCGTGTCATTCGGACTCACCAAAGTTATCCATTCTATCCTTCTGCACGGCATTTTAATACATTCTGACTATCATTCATTTTTCGGATGGCTTGAGACCCCACACAACTTCATCTATATTTATTTAATTGACATTCGAAATCAGGGGATCCTTAGGTTCCCTGCAATCTCCTTCATGAATACTCAAGCGTTGCAGACAGCAAAAGATAGCACAAGGTCAACGCAACCTTCGCAGCTTATCCTGTCGCAGTCGCGGGAAACGGGGGGGCCTCGTTATACACAGAGCAGATATGCAACTTCGTTAGCATCAAAGCCAACTCCTGTGGCGAAGTCATGGGCACATTTTGTGGCCGGAGGGTAAGGTTCCTTTAATTTTTTGTCTTGAGTGCCCAAACTAACCGTTCTGCTTGAAGTATAGGAGGGATGACAGCAGCCACTCTGACGGCGCCTCTCGATGTCCTGAAAACCCGTCTTCAATCTGACTTCTACCAACAACAGCTCTCACAAGCCCGTCTTGCGAAGGGCATCTCTCCACATGCGCATCTATCTGCTTTCCGTAGTGGCATCCTGCACTTCCGCGAGACGTTCCAGATCTTAGGATCGGTGCATAGGATTGAGGGATGGAGAGCGCTGTTCAAGGGACTGGGGCCAAATCTGATTGGAGTCGTCCCGGCACGATCTATTAACTTCTACGTTGTGGGCAATGGAAAACGTCTCATCGCGGACTATGGGAATAATGGACAAGAGTCTGCGTGGGTTGTGCTGTGTGCGGCGGCGATAGCGGGAATAGTGACTTCGACGGCGACGAACCCGATCTGGTTGATCAAGACGAGGTTGCAGCTGGATAAGAATGTGGTGGAGAGGACGGGCGGCTTGGCCAGGAGGAGGTATAAGAACTCGTGGGACTGCATCAAGCAGGTTGTGCGGCAGGAGGGTATCAGGGGGTTGTATAAAGGGATGACTGCTAGTTATTTAGGGGTAACGGAGAGCACGCTCCAGTGGGTACTGTATGAGGAGATGAAAAAGAGCCTGGCGAGGCGGGAGCAACACATCTTGCTCAGCGGTAGAGAGAAAACTCTGTGGGATAGGGCGGTAGAGTGGACAGGAAATGTAGGGGCTGCAGGAAGTGCCAAACTTGTTGCGGCTCTGGGAACATATCCTCATGAGGTGGGTTGCTTTGAATCAGCAAAGAAAAAACTTAAAACATTCGAATCTAACACATTATAGGTTGCTCGGACACGTTTACGTCAAGCTCCCATGGAAAACGGCCGGCCAAAATACACCGGCCTCATCCAGTGCTTCAAGTTAGTCTGGAAAGAAGAAGGTATGGTTGCTATGTACGGCGGTCTTACACCACATCTTCTACGAACGGTGCCTAGTGCAGCAATCATGTTCGGCATGTACGAAGGCATCTTAAAGCTCTTACACGCGGAACGGTAGATTCTTTTTTTTTTATATGGGGTGTATAACCAAGTTTGGTGGCCTTGTAAGATTTTAGCACGGGCGGACTAGGATTGTACAAATGCGCATTCACGTCTGGGGATGGTGGGACATAACTGTATAATAGAGGAAAGGAATCTGCATAGTTGGGCTGTTTGGAGTTATTATAAGGGGTGTATAAAAGAAGAAAACACTCCAATAGATGCACACGTTAATATCATACTCATATCAAGGACGTTCATTGTATGGCTCATACATGAAAACTGGCAATCATAAAACTATGCAGAAAGTTGCTGCACTTTTGCTCCGAGTATAAAGCGTCCCAAAAAAGCAACGCTGAACGCCTGCTAAAGTGAATCTTCGAAAGTGTCCTCCAAGCCTTCGAGTCTAACATATCCTCCAAATCATATTGTATGAGCTCGGTGTAGTAGTGAAAGGTCGTGCTGTATCATAATTCCATTTGGCCGTCTCTTCTGAAGCTTCCGTGGGTTTTGGCTAGTGTTACTGGTGGGTAGCCTTCACCATGCATTACGGTCCCAATTTGGATCTACATATAGCTCATCAGTGTTCTGCATAGCGTTTGCATCTTCCCGATACAGAGATAGCCTCCGTCTCGCCGTAGAATAATAAATTTTCAATTTTGAGATAACTTTCTTCTGGGCACGCGACCTCGCTCACGGTAACCAAAAATGTCCCAACATACCTTGTACAAAGCCGGCCAGGACCTTACTTCCAGTCTGCAAGAGCGGGTGTCCAACCACAATCTGCATGAACCTCTGTAAGCCCTCCCTCCGGTGCTCAATCACGTCGTCGCTGAAACGGTTGGTGAAGACCTTGCCAGGCAAAGGCGGAATCGTGACGCGCGCAGACTCTCGCTCGAGAATATCACGGAAGTACTCGAAGTCTGAATAGCGCCGGCGTACGCTGCTGGAGCGCAGCTTGAAGGCGGGGATATTGGTCTTGCAGATGATCTCATAGTCGGTGTACATGTTACGGCCCATGCCGTGTGTGCGGGGGTTCTTGACCTGAGGGCAGACATTAGCATACAGTGTTCTGGAGGAGGAGATGGAAGGTGGGCTGCAAGGTGGCAGGAGGGGAGCATCGCATACCTCTATCTCCAAGAAGTTCTCGGGCGGGCCATAGATTTCCTCGAAGCTCTGCTGGCGCGAGTCTGGCATAGCCTGCATCTTTGCGGTTCTCGGTGGCACAAAGCCTGCTTTGTGGAAGAGAGATGGTTTGTTTCTATCTGGTTTTGTGTTAAGTGCGCTGAGGCTCTTGAAATCGGGGGTAGAATCGTTGTCTTGTGCGAATGTCGGAGAAGGCTTTCAGGTTGCCAAAGATAAAAAGCGGGAGGATAGTGGAGCCTGTAGTCACCTCCCCTCCCCGCTTGTGAATAAGTAACTTTGAGCTACTGTGCTGTACTATGGTACCTTACCTTGACCAAGCTTTGAGTCTTCCTAGGATTTCAGGGTTGCTTACAGAAGAGATGAAATGATTCAAAAGATTGTCGTGGAGGTCAACGTTGCTTCTTCAGGCTTTGGAGTATTCCTCATTATCAAGAGCTATGCATATCAACATGTACTGTAGCTTCCCTACAGGTCTGACGTTGCGGTCTTGTGCTTCCCCGCACTAAATATTGCACTTACTTTTTCTATATCCCATGAGTATTCAAACAACAGATCACATCTCCAAGCGTACATCTGTTTTTCTTCCTACTTAAGCCTACAGCGAGTCCTCAGTCATTTGCTCACTTTTGTTTTGTCTTCTCGTCAAGTGCATGCCATTATGTCTAGTCTGCAAAACCTAGCGGTGTTTACTATCCCTCTCGTGAGCTCTCCTGACAGTATGTACTAAGAATTCAGACTGATCAGATCCATTCAAGTTCCTTCTCGCTTTGACTGGAGTGGCAGGGTGAGAAGTTTTATCTGTGCCATATATCAATCCTGTCACTACTATATGACTGATTATCTTTAATTCGTCAGATACGCCTTTTCCCAGATCCGCAATCTGTCACTTCCTATCCCCCAAGCTCTTGGACTGTTCACCGTCGTTCTCCCTCTCATCACCGGTATATCTACTCAGGGTGCTTATGGCCTCATCCAACGTTCATCGAAGAACGAGCAATACCAGCTCA
Source organism: Bisporella sp. PMI_857 (assembly GCA_021307315.1). NCBI lineage: Eukaryota > Fungi > Ascomycota > Leotiomycetes > Helotiales > Helotiaceae > Bisporella > Bisporella sp. PMI_857. Next base: position 123,477 of record JAJSPD010000054.1, read on the forward strand.
CGATTCCACTTCTTGCGGTTATAGGTTTCCAGTTGGTGTATGAAACAATCGTCGCAACGCTTGCCTTAACATATATCTTACCACCTGCGTCTTTAGCTTGCGGCTTGAATGAGAAATGGCAGAAGCTGTTTTCTGAACGGAATGAGAGAGCAATCAAGGATATCCAGGATAGCTTCAATTGCTGTGGGTTCCGGACTGTGAAAGACCGGGCGTGGCCATTCATACAAGGACAGCCGTCACCTTGTGCTCTGACATTTGGGAGAACGAACAGCTGCTTAGGAGAGTGGAGAAAGGCGGAGCAAACCACTGCTGGCCTATTCGTGCTCGTAGCTGTTGTAGTGTTTGTAATCAAGGTAAACACTCTACGTTACAGGACTTGAGGTTATCCTGACTTACAGAAAAGGCCTTGTCCATAATTTCTTTGCTCACCAGCTCGTCTTGGACCCATTCCAGATGGCCTGGCTGGCCGAGAAGACATGAAAGCGAAGACAATCGCGCAACAATAAGAAGACTCATCGAAGAAGGGGACTCAGAAGAGCCATATCACGATAATCCCCGTACGCTCGAGGGTGCGAACAGAGCCGATCAAGGACCGAGGGTGGAACCGTCGTCTTTGTTGGAGAATAACGCATGGCGCACCGATGGCGAAGAACAGCCAGCTTAATGATCTGGAATACTGCTTTCAGACGGGAATTGCCGTCATCGTACTCGAAGACACGAAAAGAGAGTGCCTAGTTTCGAGTTAAAGGGTATTTCCATGGACTCGGTTGGATTTCATATTCGTGCTCTGTCTTAAACGTTCCACTGTTATGAATGGATAGATACCGAGTACCACGACGGGGAAGTTTGGTAACCAATTTGTTGATAGTGTTTCTTCAGGCCATCTTCATCCCATTCATAGCCCTTGTGCTCTGGCCGCCGAATTGGCCGCATGGCTTTTGAGCGGCCCTGGACTGCTGAAAGCTGCTGAAAGGTACATCATATTTCTCGATCGTAACTAATCAGGACGCGGAGTATTCTGGAGCCTACAGCTTCACAACTAATGTAAAGGTAGAATGCTACACAAATGACAGCCAAATCAATTGCTCGGTGTCGTCCTACTTGAATGAACGGGCCAGCGACTTCTTATGAGGCCGTTTTGGCGACCACCCCATTGAGGCGAAGTGCTGGCTCTAGCTTTAACAATGATAAATCCCATTTGCCGAATCACATTAGCAGCATATCTGCATATATCGCAATGGATGTAGCCATTCAGAGCAGCATAAAACATCGGGCTGTTCAGGTCCTATGAGGTTGCAGGAGACATTTTATTGGTTAAAGTGCGAGTTGCAAGGTTGAGGTCCCCACCGTCTACTCGGTCAATATGAATCCCCCGAAGCCCCTCCAACATAAGCGGCTCTGCTGAGCTGGTTGCCAACATACTCGATTTCCCGTCATCATCAATGTAATCGGCCAGGCCAGTGTTAAATCAACGTATGGGCAGTATCAGCAACTGTGTTTTAAGCGCTGGGTGCCTTCTTTCGTACATGCCTTGCCTTTGGGAGCGCACGATATGAGTTAGAAATGGTGAGGAACGTACCACCTTCTTATGCCCATGGGCACGGCCTTGTTCGACCAGAATGGCAGCCGTCCCCATCGCAAAGAGCGCGAAAGAGGAGAGATTCAAAGGTCGCTTACCTGAACAATACGAAGCAATATCGCAACGGTACTGTCCGTAGCTTCTCGCCGTCGTCGCCATATGGAAACTGGTCACCGCTGCCTCAAGCACATGACCATCCGTCAGCATCGCCAAATCATCCTGTGAAGCCTGAATTTGAAGAGTTTTTTGATTTCTGTGGCTCCTCAATGGAATGCTTCGATTCTTTCCATCAGATGGGTCAAGCTGAACCGACATGGAATCAATCCTCTACTAGCTTATATACGTTACCGACTCGCTCGCCTAGCTATTCTCAAGATGCGAACGCCCGAGTCGCTGTTTCAAATCATGGCTTGCCATCGCAAATGCCTACAGGCAATATTCAAGCGCCATTGCAAAATGGAGTAGTTTCGGGTTCGGGGGGGTACAATAATCTCCATTCGATGCCTTCGGGCGACCAGTTCGGGAGCTATCGCATCTCCAACAATGCGGGACTACCAGGCAGTGCCGCGTCGCCAGATCTCGACAACTTCACTCAACCGTTTTCGTTTGAGTTACTAGAGAGCCCTGGCCAAATTCAAACCGCCCCATTCCCAGGTACGTTACTGCATTTTCCTAGTTTATATTCAATTCCTTTTCCTACTTTGCGACAAGACGATCCCTTTCCCCAGATTGATTTAAACATCCATAATGGCCAAGGATGCAACCTCATTCTGTTCTGATACTGATCGTGAGCCATACAGAGGGTGCCATTCAGGCCAGACAGCCATCTTCCGAATCATCACCGACATCCCTAGTAGCTCCACATTCATTAGACTACTCTAATGAATTATCTGAAGGCAGCTACTGTGATCTGGGCGGCTGGACTACAGGCAACCCGAACCTGACTGAAAATATGCAGCAATGGCCAACTAGTGCCGCAACTGAACTCGCACCTGGGCAACAAAATTTTGGCCAGTATACTTACATACCATCTCTCCCCCATGCCATGCAATTTTTGAGCAATGGAGACTTCAGTATTGGGACATATATTTCCAATGTCACCCTTCAGTTACCACCAGAGCCACCAAGCAGTGCATATCCCCAAACCAAATCAGAATATCAACCACAGATGGCTACAACGTGGATACCCGAGGCTGTCAGTCCAACGCAGGATAGCGAAAGCGATTGGCTGGTGGTGCCATCGCACCCAAGCAGCTCTGTACATTCCCATGAGTCTGTCCATTCAGAAGTGTCACCACCATCTACTCACGTAAATACGCCACCATCCAGCTCCGCTTCTCCTCCATCTCGCGTTGAAAGTCATTCTCATATATTTAGCGCTCATCCTGGGATTTCTAGTGCAAAAATAAATCGCGGACGTCAACGAGCACTGACCTCTCAGGAGAAGAAAGAAGCGCTGGACGTGCGGAAGGCCAAAGCATGCTGGGCGTGTCATCTCTCGAAAATTAAATGCTCGCCGTGTTCTCCGGGTTCTCCTTGTCAACAATGTGAGAGGCTGAGCGGAAAAAGACGGTTTTGCTGGCTTCCTTGTTTTAACGATCCGCTCGAATCACTAGGAACATTTCTTGCACCAGATTATATCTATTCAGGTTATGCTCCTGGCCAGGTCGAATGGTTTGTGAACAGAAACGTAACACGATGGGGAATCCATGAAATACCGGTTGAGATGAATTGGGGGTACTGGAAGCCAATTCGAACTAATGTTGTTATTGTCCAGCCGTCCGAAGAGTCCGAGATAATATTCGTGCATCAGTCGGTCACAAACTTTGGAGCAGGTTCCCAGCATTTCAGGAAGAGGAGCCCACCATTGGGTGTTCCCCCTGCTTCTGTTCACGGCATCCATGAGCAGTACCCCAGTCTAGTACAGAATATCATAATGGATAAACAGATAGAATATTGTGAGATTGCGTACAATGGGCAGGAGTCAGAACTTCCAGAACGCCTGCTTCTTGCAATAACTTCACTTTATGTATCTCACTCAGCAACTGGAAACGAGGTGAGCTGTATTCAAAAAATCATTTGATAATACTATATACTAACTTCCTCGAAGTGGGAATCTCTTCGGCAGGCACTTGAAGTTCATGTCACAACAACAATTCTAGTGAAAAGTTTTGTTCTTGAAGACCATTCTTTGCGGCTTGTGGAAGAACATCTCCAGCAGAAGTATCCTCCGCGAACCACTACACGCCTAGCGCAGAAGCAGCTTAAGCTTGGCTTCTATAAGCTTCAACAAAAACTTATACCCAAAGTACTCGAAAGCTGGGGTTCTATGATGTGGACGAGTAACAAGAATACTGCGATCGACCTTAAGTGGTCAGTAAGCTTTGGTGTTCTATTGTCAATCATACTAGTCACGTAAGCTTATACTCTAACCCGCTTGTCTCAGGAAGCGAATAGGAAAAAGTTTTCCTCTAATCACGTCATACTAACAAGCTTCTAGCGACAAAATCCTATTCAGCGCATATCGCCATGGTGAAAACAGGATTCGAAACTACGGTGCTGAACCCACATCGAAAAGAGCCGGGTTTAGAAAACTGGTGAGGTTGTGCCAGACAGAATTATTTGAGAGATGCAAGGAGATTTTCCATTCTAGTTTCAAGACAAGGAAAGGTGGCAAGGAAGCATGCAATCCGATTCGAGATGGGATTGCAGCGTTCCGCGGAAGACCAGTGAGTACTGGGGTCGCTGCGTTCGTCAATGAAATACAAGCGATTATGAGAGAGTTTGGTGAGATTGCCCATACCAATCAACACAGTTGTGTATGCTCATTATTTTCAGGACCGAATATCAAGTCTCATAGGAGCTCGAAAGCGGACGATATTCCACAAGGAGCTCCATACACGAATCAAGGGCGATTAGCATCCATCTTCCTAGCCGACTTTTTGGACCATTGAAATGTTTGGGAAGCATGTAGCAAGGTCACTTTATCGAGGCGTTTGGAAATGGTCTTGATACAGGCTGGTTCGGTGTCCAAGCACTCTAGATGACGATATGAGATGAATGACATGAGGTAATGAGCGATGAACTTTCTGATTTTGTAATTGGATATGCTTAAGACTTTTGGAACATTCTCGGGAATTGTAGGTATACATCGACAGGATGAAATGTGAATGATCATGGCAGTATCTTTGACGCATCAGCAGAGGGATGGGGAAATGGAAAGGCTGAAGTATTTTGAAATACGTGGCTTAATCTCTAGAACTGTTAATAGAAGCGTACACCTGTTCGTCGTATCATTCCTCTAGACATGCCATCCAACTGCAGTGCCCCTGCGGGCAGTTAAACGGTCGGGAAGCTGCATCTTGTCCTGCACAGCGCTTAAGCAGGTCCGATCTGGAACGACGATCTTTGAGAGACCGACATTTTGGGGGTCTGAAGACATCTCTCGCAGCATAGCCCTCGTTGCCCGAAGACAACCAGGCATGGTAAATACAACATAGACCCCATTTACAGAGCGACGACGATCAGGCATTGGTGATTCCTGAAATGAGCAGAGGCAGGTTCGTAACTGTTTGCAACCGTGAGTCACACTTCACCTCCACACTACTGTAATCTTGGGGCTCGGTAGGTGCTACATCCACCGGCAGTTTAAGGTAGGGGATAGGGGGGGTGGTCGATGCCCTCGGCAGTGCTCTACCTCTCTACAATCCTTCCTTCTTGTGTTCAACCGTCGTAGGTCTACAAATGTTCAGACGAAACAGCCTTGCACCAACATTTCAAAAAGGTCGAGGGGGGGGGGTCATGAGGAGGACAGCCCTGAATTAAAAGTTTGCCTGGCCTGGCGAGGATGCCACTGTGTGAAGGGGGGGGGGGAGAGGAGGGGCATGGGCTCACTGATACCCGTTTGTAAGATCGGGAATACGATAGACGACAACGCCTTAGGGGTTTACATCTCCCAGGAAGTCAGTAGTGTTGGTGGGTGGGTGGATGCGGGCTTAATCTCAACGGCATTGATGGGGGGGGGAGAGGAAGAGGAGGAGGAGGAGGAGGAGGACGGGAGAGGATAGGCCCCAGCTTGGTGGGGAATGGAATTAGGAAAATTCAGGACCTGAAACCACCCATGGCCTAACGCCTGCAACCGCCCCCTTGTCGCCTGAACCCAGTGACCGTTTGTCGACCCAGCTCTTAGTGAATGTTTCTGGCGGGATAAATTGAAATTGCGTATTTTACTATATGTTATGTCGCACCGGATTGACCTGTGACGAGCGTGGAATTGAGCAACAAGCACGCCGTGCCCGGATACGCAATCTCTGACTCGGTGCCCGGATCATATGATGGCCCCCTTTGTGTGGATTCCGAGTATACCAACCATTCATCAGCTCCAGCCTGAACTTGCGCACTATCTCGCTGTGACCAGAAAGGGAAACCTTCTAGAAGCAAAATCCCATAAGCGACAGAAAGCTACACCGATGACCCATCCTGAGGCTCAACCAACAGGGAGGACGGAATGGCAACCCTTTGCATGTAGGCAGGTCAAAAAAACGGCCGATGTGTGGCTGAGGGAGATAAAAAAGAGAGGGGGACCATTATGATGGGCTCGGGCTCAGGCTCAGGCACAGGCACAAAATAACTCGACTAACAGACGATACTAACATACCCAAGACCACCAATACCACCAATACCGGTACTACCCTTTAATAGCTCCTAAAAAAAAACATTCTTTTCTTACTACTTTCCCATACCACCACAACCCCTCCCCCCCTGGCCCCATATGATGTTGATGAATAACTATAATGTGCTGCGGACTGGGTCACTCTAGGCTGGCACATCTGTTTGAGTGGTCGAGGAATGCTCTGGGGGGGATAGTCGCCTAAATGTAGAGTGACTCCTTCACATCGCTATCTAACAACTGAGCAACACAGACAAGGCTCCCTTTGAGGCTGCCACATTGGCAGCAGCCATGACATGCCATGCCAGATACACTCACCCAGTATTTCCAGGCAAGCCCTTTCATCAACGCCCAAGCCCCAATCTACATGTGCCCTGGGCGAGCCTGGTTGGGATCCACAAGTTCATGTGTGTAAATAGATGGGAATGACTGAAGTATAAGAATCTTTTGATCCCCCTTCCCTTGTGATTCTTGACATCAATCTTTACCTACATCATCAAGGACTATAGCAACTACTTCATCAAACACTCAAGCTCACATTGCCGCATACGGAAACTCGAACACCTCTGCTATCGAGTAGGTGGACGTCAAGCTCAACCTGCTGCCTCCTCATAACTGACTGAGATAGACAAGACACTGTCAAACTCGCGCATCATGACCGCCACTACATCAAATACCGCGCCTGTAATTGTCCTCACAATCCGATTGAGCACGGAGAGAAGCTCCAAGGTGATGGCCTCAGGGTTGAGACGACCCAAGAGACCAGAACACGAAGACGATGAGGACTGAGCCAGCACTCAGTCCACCTTGCGAACAACCTTTCCGCTGGGTGAGTGATTGAGTGAGTCATGAGGTCATCTGTGTATTCCTGAGGTTGCCCAGCTATGCTGTTGAAACTTTGAAGCCTAGTCGGAGCTGGAAGAGTGCATCGCCCTCTAAAAGGCGCTATTGCTGCTCCAATCAGTCACGAGGTGATAAGGCAACCATACGCTAGTCCGCCCTTTAGCGAGTCGCTTCAGGGGGGAAATTCTTCCCGCCTTCCCCCCCCCCCCCCCTTTATTTCCCTCTGCCTGTATTCGAACATGTACAAACACATAACAAAATTCATCAACCGGACTCGCGCTAACAAATGACCATTATAGACTCGTTCAGGTTCCAGCGCAACCACGCGATCGATATGTACATACCACTTGGGTTTCCCACGGAGATGGACGTCCCTTATCAGCACGTTTGAGCCGGCTCACCAAATTGCCCTGGCACATCCACCATACTATCGCCCATGTCCTGTTGTTAGTTACCATTGCCGTTACTCGAGATCACGTACGAGAGTTTACGCCTTGTTTCCTTTCATACTAGGCGATATATAGCAGCACAAACATATCATCACCAATACAAAAAACTCGCTATCATCACCAATATCCACCACTTCTACCTTCGTCACATTTTGTTTTTGCATCATCTGCAAGCCACGTTCAGGATTTTCAAAACGATACAAAGGGATCTTCCTCACGCAATCCATCTTCGGCTCCCAGATATCCATGTTCTGTTTTTCCACGTTTCTTCATTTGGGCCAGCAACACTCAGAAATAGGGACACAAGTCTCTTCAGGTCTTCGTTTTACAGCATGCGGCTGGGTTCAAGCATCATTGGCATTTAGCGTTTCCTTCTTTTTTTTTTCCCTGTACCACTTCGCCAGGCAGGGACCTGTAAGTCGATAGCGTATTTAGCGTGCATAGCATTTGTCATTTTAGCATAGCGATCTCGAGGGATAGGTTTAGGATTTAGACTTTTTGCTTTTTTTTGCTTTTTTGCCGATAGCTTTATATTCTATCTTTCTTGTCTCACTTCGCGGTGGAGGTGTTTTCTTCTTCTTCTTGATTCTACCAATGTATGAGTATTAGATTTGACATTATTTGATTTGAACATTTTTTTTTCGATTATAGAAAGCCCCCGGTGGCGGTTTTTGCAAGTCTCACGACGTTTGCGATTTTGTATTCTAGATTATGAATCGTTAGATGATTCAATTTCACCTCGATTAAACTCGCTTGACGCTTGGTCACATCTTTTGCGGCCCTATAGTTCTCCAAAAAAATACTGAGACTGCGGATTGTTACTTCGCAAGCGGGCATCCCGTCTGACGATGAATTATTTCTGGTTATCCAACATATATCTCACATCTAGCATATGGTTTCAAAACCAAAGACATTTCAACCAATAACGAAAGCTTCAAAAATCGATTGGTCCTCAGCAAGGCAATCTTATTTCATAACAAAGCCTCAATGTCGGAAAGGCATCCTTTTTGTTCTCGCCACCCAACACCACCAAAAAGCCGGCTGCGCTTCAGCCCCCAACCATCAATTCACAATTAGTATATCTCGCCACAACCATTTGCAACAATTAGGGCCCTATCCTAACCTCGACCAACAACGATACCCAAGCCACTCTTGTAATAGCCAGCGATCTTTTTCCCCTTCTCAAATAGACATCCCATGCTATTATGAGCAGCCCGTTATATACCTGGGGCTTATGACTGCCGTTTGCTCGAAGCTAATGCCGTCAGCAGACGGTGACTTGGGGAAGCGTAAATAAAAGGGCATTTGGTTATTTTTTTCGGGCCGTTTTTCTATGCATGTAATGCGGCTGGTGGCGATCCTATCGAAGCCTCTTTGGTATGCTGAGACGCATATTGGCTGAGAGGAAGTGAGCATGTATTTGAATCTCGTACTGATGCAAGTGTGCCAAACAACCTATTATTGAATTGGCGTCCTCAGAATTGACCGTCTGCTGCTGGGACACGTTAACATTTGGCTCTGTAGTCACCATATTCTACTCTGGCTATCAGGAATGCTCTCTCAAAAGTGAAGATCTATTTATCTAACTCCGTATGCGACGAAGTATGCATGTCTGAACGCCGCCCAATGCTTTGGTTTTTTAATGTACATCTATACAACATGTCCCATGACCCCAGCCCTCCTGTTCCCGCTCAAAATATTAATTCATGATTACAGTACAGATTCCGTCTCATCGTCGGATTGCGAATATATCTCCAGTTGCCGCAGTAAATTTTGGTACAAGAACAACATGCACCCGCTCTGCACGCTTGTCCACACGAATCTGGGACCTACGCCTCGAAACCAACCTGCTAAACCTTCAGTTTTGTAGATGATTTTCAGGCCGGTTACAACGGATGAGGTATCAAGATTGACTGATCCTGGCCGAGGTGTATGTGTCGAGGGTGAAGAAGTTGAAATTGAGCGGATTTGTTGTTTCAAAGATGAGTTTGATCCTGGTTTTGACTGAATGTGAGCCAGCATTTGCTTCGCTGGAGTTTCTGATGAAGGGTTGACTTGTGTCTGTATCCTGGTCTTTACGACATCAAGAGGGCATGTGATCACACCGGCAAGACCTCCCGCGACGGCGCCAGTAAGAAGTTCTAGAGGTAACCCTATATCTCGGCTCCTCATCCATAGCCGCGACCACACCTGGCCCTGCTCGTAGAAAGTAAATTGCAACGCGGAGAATGGGAGATCTCGAAATATTGTTGCTTTGTAGCCATAGTAAAGAGCGGAGAAGCCTTCCTGCTTCACAATCGTTCGAGCTGCGTGAACTGTTCCTTTGTAGTTATAACCTGATTTAAAGAAAGGGTTATTGTGCCTCCCTTGGAGCTGTAACCTAGTTTTTAAAACCTCTGAAGGGACATATATGAAGGAGGCAGCGAAATCTGCGAGAAAGCCTGTGAGAAAGGTTAGCAACTTCTGGATCTCATGAGCTGGATGCCTGAGCATACCACTAGTTAGGTATGCGACTTGTGGCCGAATACCAAAGTCGATCATATGTCTCTTGCTGTACTCGTAGGTCCCAAAGAAGATAATCGTGCCAGGAAATGAACCGAGGAGGGCCGGAAGCCACCCCCCATACAGTCCGCGCCGTATGCCCTCTTGCCGGAATATTGTGGAATACGATGAAGACATTGTTGTGTATTTGGGCGGAATATGAGGGTCTCCTTGTTGACGGGTCTTGACAGTATCCAGAGAGTGCATCAATAGATCTCCTGTTGTTCCTCCTATACCACCAGCAATCATAGCCTGTCCACATTAGATTGATTCTGAACATCCAGTACGCCTAACTCACATGCGAATACCTGGGCCGCCCCTCCTCCTCAAGCGTTTCCGGTGCCATTGTATCCGAGCCGGTAAGCCCTGATGCCAGGCCAACATTTGCGTAACCGTCCCTGCTACCTGGCAGTCCATTATCTGTCAACCCAAAGGCGTTGCAGTGCTCGCGAGTGGTTGACTCAGAGACGAACAAGTTGGTAACGCGGGAGGTCAGGGACATGGCCCTCCCTCAGTCTCAGAGCTAAGAATCCTCAAGGCTTCCTCTTGAAGGAGAAGATAAACAGTCGGATCACACGATGGAGGTGATCTGCACAAAGTTGAAATGCTGCAAAATAATTTGATTATCGTGCCAAGAGAAGGCTGAAGATTCATAGCATCAAGCCCACTCGTATCACGTGACTCGAGGAAGTAACGATCGTTATATTAAACGTTTGTGGTTTTGGAAAGTTTGCTTTTGCTGTTTAACGGTAGAAATTTGTTCTTCATTGTGCCATTACCGCATCCCATTATTCGGCCTACGTCGCGGTATGAAGGCTTTCTCACGAAACCTAACCACTGCCTCAACCAGCTGCCCTTAGAACTATCCAGCCACGGTGCTTTCACAGCGTTGATGCTTCCCAACATCTTCACACTCTTTAAGGTTAATACTGAACCTCGGTCTCGGTCTTCTCTAATTGGCGACCTGTACAACTAACCAAAACTTTGTACCGTGTCACTTTCGAATGGTGGACTAAAAGTACTCCTGACAAATGGGAGTGCGTCGAGTGCTAGCTGTAAACATCAATCTATGTTTACTTAGCTCTCAATCTTGAGTCTTATCCTTTCCGCCCAATGCCGAAAAGCTCAATCAAAATGTGGCGCAAATTCCTCTCTACCATGTATGACCTTTGTCCTACCCTTGAACTGCCACCAAGGTATAGAGCCAAAGCTTCTCCGAGGCCACAAAATGTGTGTGACCTTCCCTTGAATAAGCGGTATAGCTATTGGTCCATAGTAGTTGCTGTCGAGAGTTTTATTCCCATCTTTGTTGTCCCCTTCCACCCAAACATGGTTCCGAGGCACAACAGCTGTAGGGTAAGGATATGGTGCTCGAGTATACACGGTATCGCCTGGTAAGCCGATGATTCGTTTGATACTTAACGTTTCCGGGTGATATGGGCTCCTAAAAACATGCGGCTGTCAGATGAATTACCCTGCATTGAATTGGGAGCATATATACCAGAACATCACAATCATGCCTCTTCCCAAGTCCTTAGTAGGGTTCCATTTATATACCCAGCATAGGTTCCTTGAGAGCGTCTCATTGAAATCCGTATTTAGGTATGGGTACATTGAGGCTCCATTAATCAAGCCAACCTCCCCGACATGAGTATTGAAGAAGATCACAGCTGGCAACCAACTCAGATATGTCAAGTATTTATACGAAAAGCTTCGCAAGAATGTTGGCGATCTGAGAACCCGATTCCTAAATCTTGAGAAAGCGTGGCTGCTAGCCATTGTAGTTTGTTTTACTGTGACTACTTAGTTTGAGGTGTTCTATGGTCGCCCAACAGGATGTTTTTAAGCAGCCTGGTAGCCTTGCACAACAAGGCTGTACAAAACCTGAGAAGGGAGGGCGAAAAATAAACATTTATAATTTATCTTCACATTCCTCATATACTATAAAAAAAAACCTATTTATATGTCTCTGATCATTGCGTAGAAGAACTATTCCTCTGCGTATAAAGGCTTTCCCATCTATGCGCCCGCAATGCTAATATCACCACCCAAAGCTTTTAATATTCCGGACACTTTTACATGACTTCAACCGCATTCTCATCGCTTTCACTCATGCTCTCGTCTCCACTGACTTCAGCATTCTCTCTCTCGCGCTTCTCCATCAGAGCTTGTAGTTCAGCATCATCATTCTCAGTAACCGCCTTTGGCTCCATCTTTACCACGCAGTTTCCATCTGCAGCCTCGATGTTATTCCGGATATCAACAATCGCCTCCTCAAGGGTTTTGATTCCAACCGCCTTTTCTAAGCATGTACTTGTGAGGACATATAATGGTGGTGATACAAGCTTGACTTTAACCTGATTTTCGGGAGTATTCTTGGCCTCAGCGGTACGTAGAGCATTCTTGACAGCATCGATCCCCTCGTATCCAAAGCATGTAACCTCAACATCTGCACGAACCTTGGTAGGCTGAGGTGTCAGGCGCTTTCCAATATATGACTTGAGTTCATCTGCGACGACGTCGTTTGGAAATGTTACCTCTTGCCAGACATCAGGATTTCTCATATGAATTAGCCAACTGCCATAAAGCCGGTGGTGTTTCTTACGTGATAGAAAGCTTGAACGCATCGACTGCATGTCCGTATTTCTTGTTAAGTGGCCAACCAATGCGTTCATACAGATCTTCGATTGGATGTGAGGTTTTCTCGGCAACATGTCGCATAATCGAGTGGACCATTTTGCTCTTATTGTATCTTTCTTCGCATTTTACGATATCTTCTGGCGAGACTCTGCGTTTCGAAAGATCGATATATCCTACGATCCATCACTGTTAGTGCAAAAAAATATTGCTTAGACATTGGTGAAGCATACCCTTCTCCTTATCGACTCTGAGGACCACGACAACTTCATTCCGGCCGACTCGAATAAGCTTTTGTATACTTCTGATACGACGTCTTGACAGCTCAGATAGCAGGATCATGCCATCAATGTTGTCATATTCCAGAAGCTTAACATATGCCCCCATCTCTGCAATCTAAATATATATGTTCAGTAATGGCGCTCCATCTGTGCTATATATCCCATGAAAATAACCTACCTGCTTCACGTTGACCATCACAAAGCTATCAATCTCAGGAAACTTCTCCTCGTAGAAGCGGCAATTTGTCAAAGACATGTTTGCGGTGTTGGTGCGCCGAGCGCGTAGGATCGTGCAATAGTTAGTGTCGCTTAGCCGCAGAGATTGCTGATATTTTCTGTATATCTCTAAAGCTGGATAGTGGTTTTGAAATATCGAGGCTTTGGAAGATGCTCTTAGAGAGAGTCACAGTGATGAAAAGGCATTTGTGAGGGGCCGTGGTGGGATGGTGGGTCCGCAGCCTGGAAAAACCTCGGGCCGAGTTCTTGGCTCGTTTGGCTAGGGCTTCGAGCTTTAAGGTTGAATCACTATAAAGTGACATCATTCAACTATAATGGAAAGACTGTTTATATATTTACACCATTCTGAAGCGCGAAAGTTACCATATTCGGCAAGGCCACTGACTATGAAATGGAAGTACTAAATCCGGAAGAAAGACAAAACCATCAGGGACCATTAGGTTTCTCCATACCGCTAGCCTTTTGCCAGCCTCGAAAACATGTCTGCCTCTACTACAATTACAAGTTCCTTGAACAGCACGATAATGAATGCCTTAAACAACACATCAGCATCTGTGGCTCTGGCTACTGCGGTACCACAGACAAGTGAACAGACCAGATCATGGCTGGGGATGGTGTATAGCGCCATTGTTTGGCTTATATGGGCCCTCCCAGGAATATCATATTGGCTTATCAAGTTCACGACAATTACAATGCCAACATTTTTATTTGCCCTTTTCTCAACCAGTTTGACCTTCACTATGAATGCAACTACTTTGTAAGCCCTGATTAGAACACACATATTTCAAGAACTAATCTGTATACAGAATCATGATCATGGTGGCATTCGTATCAACAATAATTTGGCTTGTGCGCTATCGATTTCTAAACATGTACACTCGGTTGCCCCCAGAACCACAACGCAAAGAACCTCAAATAGAATTATATCCGGACACACAGGAGGAAGGAGCCAAATCTGGATTTTCAAATTACCTAGATGAGTTTCTAAGTGCAATTAAGGTGTTTGGGTATTTGGAAAGACCTGTGTTTCATGAGCTCACTAGGTCAATGCAAACGAGGAAGCTGATTGCGGGAGAGACGCTTAATCTTGAGGAGGAAAAAGGATTTTGCTTAGTCGTGGATGGTGTGGTGGAAATATTTGTTAAATCTTCCAGAAAGAGCAGAGGCTCAGACTCCGACCCTATTCATCGGCAGAGTGATTCTTCTGATAGTGAAGATAGCCCGGGGCGTAGTGGCAGGCATCAGGGATACCAACTACTTACTGAAGTAAAGAACGGAGCTCCAATGTCATCGTTGTTCTCGATTTTGTCCTTGTTTACAGAAGATGTCAAGTTGAGACACACGGAAGACGAATATCTTGAGTCAGGCACTTCCAGCGCAGGGTACAACAATCAACCTTTCTCACTATCTACGGGCTTGGGAATAGACCACAGCCGCGAATCCCCCCCTTCTATACCAACAAGCCCTATGTATGGAGATCCAAGTAAATCTGAACGGCCAACAGATCAGCATCGCCGTTCCTCAACAATGGCGAGCTCAACTGCAGGTGGAGCCCTGCCTAAAGTGCCACCACTATCTTTGGATGTTTCAGACGCGGGAGCCCATAAAGCACGCCCACGGCCACGGAGGATGCATACAAATTCTGTCCATCCTGATATCGTCGCTCGAGCGACTGTTGACACAACCATTGCAATTATACCAGCCAGTGCCTTCCGTCGCCTTACAAGGGTATACCCAAAAGCCACTGCCCACATTGTACAGGTGATATTAACCAGACTGCAACGCGTCACTCTCTCTACTGGACATACCTATCTCGGGTTAACGAGTGAAGTTTTGCGCACGGAAAAGCATATGAACAAGTATACTACATACGACCTACCCGACTTTCTTCGTGGTGCTGCGTTAGAACGACTTAAGGAAAAATTCCTACGTGAGAAAGAGAGAGTTGGCGACAAAGATATCAGTAAAGGTATTGCACTACACAACGCTAGTTATGGGCGCAGGAGGAGGTCTAGTACTAGCCTACGCAAAGAGGCCACAATGCATGCATTCTCCAGAGCTGCGCCGTCGTTATCGACGGACACTTTTCATCCACCAATACCACAGCGTGAAACAGGAGTCGCACCAAGCCCCGGAGATCTGGTAACAAATATGCAAATTTCACGTCACGGAGGTCGAAGATCAGGCCTGCGGCATGGGTCGGATTCTTTGCATCAAGATATACAATCTCCCTTGAGCCAAGGAACATTTAACCCGTTCGCTCCTCCAGTCAATCCACGCAATGTTCTTCATCGCCAGGAATCAGTAGATGAAGATAGCATGTTTCGAAGCTCAATACTTGAATGTATATTCAAAGCCATCGGTTTAACTAATACCAAGTATGCCTTGAAGATGTCAGATTCTGTGGAGGCGTCTCCAAGACTAGTATCTTATGATCAAAAGCGGCAAAAAGCTGTTTTTAGTAACAATGCATTTGGCTTCATAGATCCATATGAAGGCTCGACTGAAGGCGACAACGAATCAATGACCTCTGGCGGAGTTAGTGCAGGTGGTTTTCCAAGTCCGCAAGGTCTAGCGCATGAGCTAAGGGATGAGATCGAAATAATGTTTTTCCCTAAAGGCCATGTTCTCGTTCATCAAGGCGAACCCAACCCTGGCGTATATTATGTGATCGATGGATTCCTAGATATCAGTGTGCCTCAGGACGAGACCTCAAGTGAAGCCGTTTTAGGAAAGAATTACTATCCGTCTGCTTCACAGAAGCATTTAGAGGAGACCTTAGCGCCACTTTCAAAAGTTCGGTCTAGGTCTTCCCATGCATCAGGCTCCGGCACAACTGCTAATGGCACAAGTAGCAAGAAGCGAAAATCCACCGGCCAGAGAAGTCTAGCTTTGATCAAGCCTGGTGGAATCGCTGGCTATATCGGTACAATATCTTCATACAGGTCTTTCGTAGACGTTGTTGCAAAGACGGATGTCTACGTTGGCTACCTTCCCCGAGCGTCACTAGAAAAGATCGTAGAAAAGTACCCGGTAGTTTTGCTCACCATGGCAAAACGTCTCACAAGTCTCTTACCAAGGCTTATTCTCCATATAGATTTTGCACTAGAATGGGTGCAGGTTAATGCTGGGCAGGTGATTTACCATCAAGGAGACGATAGCGACGCAATATACATTGTTCTCAATGGGCGGTTGAGACTGGTTGTCAATAATGAGGAAGCTGGAATGAAAGTTGTGGGTGAATATGGTCAAGGCGAAAGTGTAGGTGAACTAGAGGTCTTGACGGAGTCTACGCGCCCTGCTACACTCCATGCGATCAGAGATACGGAGCTTGCCAAATTTCCCAGGACTCTGTTCAATAGCTTGGCACAGGAACACCCTGGAATTACCATCAAGATTTCCAAAATCATCGCCTCTCGCATGAGAGCCTTAGTGGAAGACCCAGTCTTCGTCCAAGGTAAGAAGGAATCTAGCACAGCCACTAACGACAAAGTTTCATCAACCGTTAATCTTCGAACTGTAACTATTCTACCCGTCGCTGCGAACGTCCCAGTTGCAGAGTTCGGAAGCCACCTTGTCACTGCATTAAATCAAATTGGGGCTACGAATGGAGTCACTTCCCTGAACCAAGCAGCAATCTTTTCCCATCTTGGAAGACATGCTTTTAGCCGGATGGGAAGGTTGAAACTCTCTCAATATCTAGCTGATCTGGAGGAGAAGTACGGTCTAGTCATTTATGTTGCAGGTATGTTTAAACATGCTTCTGGTGTGACACTGGCATATGATGATTTTTAATTTGACGATTCTGAGTCCTTCCATGAGGACAGAACCTTTGCACTTTTAACTGACTGCCCCTTTTCATCTTATAATTGTCTTCGGCAATTGAATGGCGTACTAACGGGGATAATGACAGACACAAATGTCAACTCTCCTTGGGTTCAAACGTGTATAAGCCAGGCGGACTGCATCCTTCTTGTAGGGTTAGCCACAGAATCTCCAGAAATTGGAGAATACGAACGATTCCTTTTAGGTATGAAAACGACTGCTAGGAAGGAGCTAGTGCTCTTGCACCCAGATCGATTTTCTCCACCCGGAGTCACCAGGGCATGGCTGAGAAACCGTGTTTGGATAAATGGAGGCCACCACCATGTTCAAATGGCTGTCAGAACAACGGACGTACCAGTTAATCCGCAACGTAGCAGACTCGGGGCTAAAATAAAAAAGCAAGTGCAAGTCATTCAAGCTGAACTTCAAAAATACACCTCTCAAAGAATTCGAGAAACCACGCATTACTCAGCCGACACTCCTTTCAAAGGAGACTTTCATCGCATCGCTCGCCAGCTCTGTGGGAAATCAGTAGGGCTAGTCCTGGGTGGCGGAGGAGCTCGCGGAATAGCGCAGGTCGGTATCATCCGAGCGTTGGAAGAAGCTGGTATTCCGATCGATATTATTGGCGGTACTTCAATCGGATCGTTTATAGGGGCATTATATGCTCGTGATGCTGACGTTGTCCCAATGTACGGTCGTGCAAAAAAATTTGCAGGACGAATGGCTAGCATCTGGCGCTTCGCACTTGACCTGACTTATCCGTCTGCATCTTACACCACAGGTCATGAGTTCAATCGTGGCATTTTCAAAACTTTTGGAGATTCACAAATTGAAGATTTTTGGCTGGAGTTCTACTGCAATACTACGAACATCAGCAAAAGTCGATCTGAAATACACACTAGTGGGTATGCCTGGCGATATGTTAGGGCATCGATGTCACTAGCAGGTTTACTCCCCCCGCTTTGCGATGAGGGCAGCATGCTTCTTGATGGAGGTTACGTTGACAACTTGACCGTATCACATATGAAGTCTCTGGGTGCCGACGTGATTTTTGCTGTCGATGTTGGAAGTCTTGACGACAACACGCCTCAAGCTTTCGGAGATTCTCTATCTGGTTTCTGGGCGTTTACGAACCGATGGAATCCTTTCTCCTCATTCCCCAACCCACCTACATTAGCAGAGATTCAGGCACGGTTGGCATACGTTTCGAGCGTCGACGCACTAGAAAGAGCCAAAATGACGCCAGGATGTCTGTACATGAGGCCTCCAGTCGACGCTTATGGGACTTTAGATTTCGGTAAATTTGACGAGATCTATCAAGTGGGTTACAAATATGGGCAGGAATACCTTGCATCGATGAGAGAAAAGGGAGAGCTCCCAATTGTGAATGAGACAGCGGAGAAAGCAGCCCTGCGTCGTACAATGGCTCCGCGTAGGGCAAGCATCTAAAGGAGGAGGAGCAAGCATATAGATCTTGTAGAAATATTAGCATTGCATATTGAGTATAAGGATACTGAAGGCGTATGGAGATGGGATACCCAGGCATTTCACGCCAGAATATAATATCAGTCATAAAATGTATCCGGGTAGGTCTCAAGCCAAGCATTCTAGCAAGTGTGGGATGGTGACTGCATTGATCGTTCGCATCCCTTTCTCATTCATAATGAGTCGCCTGAGTGGACTGGTGTACAAGAGGTATGGTGCCTCTCATGTAGCCATTTCTTGCCCCATCTGCGCCCGGGAATATACACAGAGGACATGAAGCATTGGGGTTGCACTATATCGCAACGCGCTTAGGCAGGCAGGTTGTAGTACTTTCTAGAATTTGAGGAAGGCTTCTTCTGTTCTCGCTTCCTTGAGGCTGTAGCAGCTTAAAGAGAAGGAATGAGGCTCAGGGCTCGATCAGCATGAATGGATAGATACATCTACTTGGAGTAAGAAGAAGCAGTAGTGACAACCACCAGGAGGACCACAATGACCTGATCTCTCTGCATCCTTCATGACATTCTTCTCCCCGGGCCAAACAACACCCCTTCCCTTCCCTTATATCATCAACCAAAAGCATCATGTCAGAAAAACGTGGCGGCGGTATGATAGCGATATTATTCAAACGCCGTGGGTGGGGGTCCATCCGCCCATCTCCTTCGTTCTCCTCCCTCGCTTGCCGAAAAGCCTCACCATCCCACGTTCCTCTCCACCGTTGTCATTTGAGAGAAAGACCCTGGGAATTCAGACTCCGTTATGCCGACCCTACCCTCGCCTTTGAACCTGGGCTACAGGTTCAGTATCCTATACCGACTTTTGCACACCTAGAGGCTGCAAAGCGGGCAATTCTTTTCTTTTTGCCTGCTAGACCTCCATAATGGCGGGTTGATACTGACCTATCATCGGGCCACGCCCGCCCCTCCTACTGCCAGGCAAGCTCTCTCGATCAATATGTGTGTGTCTATGCCGGTGGTAGATTTGCTTTTTTTTTTCTGCCTGAGAAACTCCCCATGTACCATCAGCTTGAGGTATGTGCCAGAACCCCCCTGACTACGGACAGTAGCCTATAATGACATTGGGTACCGACGGACTGGGCTGGGACAGCCATCTTTTACTTTTTCTACACGCTTTGGATTGCTTACCTTTCCGAGGAGCTTGCTTGAAGCACACTAAAAACACTCAAGAGCCTCGTTGATAGTTCGTAGATGGCAGGAATTCTCAGGTCAACGTGATAAAGAGGAAGACACAATGAAGTGCTTGCAGGAGCTTCATGAGATGTTGGAACTATATCCCCATTTGATGCTACTTCTAAATGCAGACCGCCGTGAGGAGTAATGTATCTATGATATACTCAGAATGCCGCCCGCCTCATTTCCTCCGCCAGGTGAAGAGAGTTGACCAAAAGCATGCGTCCTAATGCGTGACACAGATGCAGATGATTCGATGCTGAAAGAAAAATATACAACCATGCCTAGCTCGCTATCGCTACTTTGATGACAATCGATAGTACGGTTCGTCCAAATGTTCATATTAGAATGATGCAGGGACATTCATGATCTTCCCTGGGTTCATGATCCAGAACGGATCTAGAGCCTGTTTGATAGATTTCATCACATCCAGCGTGTCTAGTCCAACTTCCGCAAGGAGGGCTTCTTTCTTCCCAATGCCGATCCCATGCTCACCCTACGATTTACTGATTAGCGATTGCCTAATTGCGCTCAAGGGGAAGTACTTACAGTGCAAGTGCCTTCCATCTCCAATGCTCGAGCAACCATGTTTTTCACACAGCGCTCAACCTTCTCCATCTCTCCTGGAACTGACCTGTCGTACATGATGCTTTCATGGAAGTTCCCATCTCCAATATGACCCAAGATACTGGCAAATAATCCAAGGTCATCCATTTCCTTCTTGCTGACCTCGATGATATCAGCCAGTCTCGAGAACGGAACAGCCACGTCCGTGCTCCACACTTCACTTCCTTCCTTCCTCAGAGCCAGCATAGACCACAGGCTTTCTTTCCTCGCAGACCAGAGCAGTTTTTGTTCCTTTGCATCCTTGGCAAACTCGAAATTACCGCCTCGGTGTGCCTTCGCGATGGCACTCACCATTGCGATATTCTCCTTTACCGACGCCTTAGTACCACTGAATTTAAAGAACAACGTAGGCGTTTCCTTCCACTTCCTAGGTGCGGTGGAGCCCGAGAGGTTAACAACTCGCATCTGTACTTCATCCATGATTTCCATGGCAGCGACCTGGACACCTGCTCTCATGACCCCAGCGGCTGCTGAAGCTGCATCTCTGATAGAGGGAAACGTCACTACTGCGACGGAAAACTCCTGTGGCACTACAGCTAGCTTCAAGGTGATTTCGGTAACCAGACCCAGTGTACCTTCTGATCCTACGAACAAAGAGTTGAGGTTATAACCTGCCGAAGTCTTCCTTGGGCGGCGCTTTGTCTTGACAATGGTTCCATCCGCAAGGACAACCGTGAGATTGATTACCCAATCTTTCATTGTACCATATCGAACGGCATTGGTGCCTGAGCAGTTAGTGCCGACCATCCCACCAATCTTTGCACTTGGTCCGGGGTCTACAGGGAAGAAAAGTCCAGACTGTCGTTTCGCAAGCTCATCGTTCAGTCCCATCCAAGAGACGGAAGGTTGAACCACAACATCCATATCATCCTGGTGGAGCTCGATGATCTGATCCATGTAGGCAAAGTCTACGGAAACACCTCCATATGGCGCAGAGAAGTTGCCTTCAAGACTTGTACCACCCGAGAATGGGATGATAGGAACTCGATATTTGTAGCAGACTTTAGCGATCTTTGATACATCGGCGGTAGATTTGGGATATGCGACTGCTACGGGAAGGCCGTCGATGTTGATTGAGGACCATTCTGAATAGCCGTGTGCCTTCAGATCTTCAGGGTCTATGGATATCACATCTTGGTCTCCGCATGCATGTCGAATCTCTTTGATGGCCTGGATCTATTCTCAGTGACTTTGAATCGAAATATGTACTAGGCAGTTCTTACAGCCTGCATGTCCTGAATACTTGCATATTTGGGTTCGTGGAACTTGGCTGGACTTGAGTATTCTCTCCTTCTAGCTTCTAGGAACTTTGCCTGACCGGCTGTGAATGTACTGGCAGCGATTGCTGTCACAGCCACCACTCCCAACACTCGTATCGTAGTCCATCCTCTACCATATCCTTTCGGCTTAAATGATCCTTTGCTCGGGTCGAAATGCAGAGGTTTTGAGGAATTCCATCTAGATTGTAGATGTGGCCGTGGATTCCTGAGGATGTGGAGGGGTCGTAGCGGGGTCAAGCTCGGGGACTTGCAGAAGGACATGCTGAGTGACAAGGATTGGAACCTTATTAATAAATCGATCAGATCTTGATCTGCTGCCGTCTTATCTTGGTAAAAATTCCTGCGTCCGAGGATGCATCGCCTCTGAAAAAAGGGGGGAAACAAAAAAACAACCTCAAACTTTATGGGCCACCACTTTTGATAAGTTGGCGAGGGGGGATAAAAAAAGAGTCAAATATACTTGGATAAGATGCCGAAGGTTATATGGCCCCTCTATTAGCACTGAAAGCTAGCCTAACAGCCCAAGGAGTGTGGAGCTTCCGCCGCTGTCGCCAACCCGTAAGTAACCACTTTCTGTATGAGGCAATACTGTAGAGAGCTCTGCCCATACGCACTAGGCACGTCGCTATGAGTAAGTCCTCCTTGGGCAACGCAATAAGATGAGATGACGATGCGCTGTCGGATTATGGAATCACCCCTTAGCTGGCTATGGTTGGGGGGAGGGAGGCGCGTGTTTATGATGTGAACTTGCTTCTTCGTCTCAGAGCCATAGAACTGGCCTCGTTCAATGAAATGACAGCGGCAGCGAAGAAATTGATGGGTCAGACAAAATGAAAGGGCTCGTCTTTTTCATATATAGAGAGAAAGAGAGAGAGAGAGAGACACAGAGCGCGGATCAAGCACAAGCAATGGCCCGCCATCCGGTGATATATACCATAGTTACCATGGTGGTGGCTGCATGGCAGGAGATCCCCCATCATGTATGCCAGGAACCAATTCTGTCGATTTAGTCAAGCTGAATTTTCTCTCTTCGTCACAGTACATATTCATGGTCGAATTGGCGTCCCACACATGTAATTTATTTTATTTTTTTTAATAATTTTTTCCCCCCTTCCTCTGACCTTCTCATAAAGCCCGAAGATGTGAGAAGTCACCACGTACACAACACCTGATTCGGAATCGAGAGCATGGCTAGTTTATGCCAGGATCGAGAGTCCCTGTACAATAGCGACAGCAAAAGCGAATTGCTGGATTAAATAACCTTGCTCTCCACTGAAAGTCTGTCACCCCACGCTAATTTTGGACACCAAAAACCCCTCTTATACATTATTACAACTCAAGTCGGAGCTGGATGATGATGATGGGTAATAAGCCTTCTTCAGCCTGCCTTGCTGCCGTGATACATCCTACCCTCTAGGCACCAGATCGTTTTTTACCGTTACGGAAACGCGAGCTTGTCAGCCTCTATGTCATACATCTCACCGAACCTCTGCAGTCTGCAATTATATTGAGCACGAGGTCTCTTTCTCTCTTCTACTAAGACACTTCCCCTCACTTGGAGCCGAGTGAGGGGGACAGACGTTCCCCCTCTTATGTTATGGAAATTGATAGACGCCAGTGCCGATGCTGGGGATCCAGGGGCGTCGGGTGTCTAGCATATATGCCTACATCTGTTAGCTGTTTACCGCTTGTTGTGGGATGGGATTTTGTGATATGTACGAAGGAGGAGGCTAAGGCAGGTTCGGAAATAAATTAACAAAAAAAAAAAAAAGATTGGAAATATGAGCAGTCAATATGAGGAGGGGGGCGGGCAGGTATCCCGCATTTGCTGAGGTAAGGAAGATCCCCTCGTGATAGAAACCGATGGTTGCGTTACGCGGGTTTGATGCTGTTGGCCTTGTGGTCTATTTAGTGTCTGTATGCTACAGGGACAGCTAAGGAACCGTGATGGGTTGGGCAAGGATGAGCATGGGGGTCACTGGTGGTCTTTCGAGATTCCGGGAGGCGTAGGCTTGGGATATGGGGACGACTACCTGGCAGAAAGGCGAGTCTGATTATGCGTCTCGCTACCACTGGGTGAATATAGGGCTGGATGTATGTGATCAGGAGGGAAGAGTTTTATAGGAGATCTTCCAAATTTATATGAATGGATAGTTAATCATTCTGACTTGTCTACTACAGACACTTTGTGCTATGCTTGTTTATGGTTCATGGTATTGGTTCACTATGCTACCTGCATTACCTTTTTTTTTTTGCAATGCGTGCTGTGAAAATTCACAGAAAAGCCCAAAGACTCCATCCCATGGCAACCCTCAACCCCAGACCAGCGCAAAATCAACACATTTAGTGGCCAGCAATGGCTTGCGCACGTCTGCGATCTCTCTCCTCTGCGATTGTGAGCTTGACACCCTTGCCCTTTGGCAGAGAGATCCACGGCTTCTCCGAGCCGATGACGAAAACGTTGGATTCCCGGGTAGCGAAAGAGTTGTCAATGGCATCCTTGATGTGGATGATGTTGAAACCTCCGTCGTGACGCTCACGGTGAGTGATGACGCCAACACGTCCCATGTTACGACCACCAGTGACCATGGCAATGACTCCGGTGTCGAACTTGATGAAGTCGGTGATCTTGCCGGTGGCGAGGTCGATCTTCACGGTGTCGTTGACCTTGATGGTTGGGTCGGGATAGCGGACACTACACATTTCAAATTCTGTCAGCACTTCTATAGCAAATATGGTATAGCAATCCATAAGTTCTGCCAGGCGCGTGAGCCCGGCAGAATTTCAATGGATCAACCAAACTTTGGTCCAACGTCTGAATGATGTGAACTTACGTTCTAGCATCGTGCGTAACCAAGAATGGGATTCCCCCCTTGCCCAACTGCACTCTCTTGACCTTTCCAAGCTTGTATTCCGCCTCCTCGGCCTGGATGCGGTGGACGGTGAAGCGGCCCTTGGTGTCGTAGACCAGGCGGAAGTGCTCTTGCGTCTTGTCGATGCTGATGACGTCCATGAATCCTGCTGGGTAGGTGGCATCGGTGCGGACCTTGCCGTCGACCTTGATCAGGCGCTGCATGACAATGGCCTTGGTCTCGCGCGCGTTAAGGGCATACTTTAGACGGTTTCGGATGAAGACGATGAGGGGCATGCAGTCGCGGAGCTTGTGAGGACCAGGGGAAGGACGAGGAGCGTATGAACCGGAGAGTTTGTCCAAGAGCCAGTGCGATGGCGCGCTGAGGCGCTTTTGGTGCTTCTTACTGTTGGTGAGTGTCAGCACAGGTGAAATTCTACCATCTGCCAGACCACTACAAGAGCAGGGCAGATGTGCTGGGGGATTAAATTCGCAAACTGTTTCTCCATTGAACTGAAGGCCTTCGTTTGCAAATATTCCCCTGGCCGCATTCCACAATCTCTCTTGTTGGCTGGTAAAAAAAAATACTGGATTGTACTCACAGTCCCTTTCCCATTTTTGCGGCTCAAGTCGGCTTTGAGATACAAAAAATAGGTCGTTGTCGTTGTCGTTTTGGAGGTTAAAAATCGGAATAGCTCGAGTTTCTGAAATTTCGATGTGGTGGGTTGCAAACCACGAGCTAGCGGCTAAGCGACCGCTAAAAATGGGGCCGTTCCACGTGATTCTATTCTCCAAGCACTGCTTCCAATTTGGGGAAATGATAAACATAGCCAAATACCTTCCCAATTTTCGCAACTTCTGATATTATAAATACCTGGGCATTTTCTGCATTCGTGCGTCGTTGGAGGGCTCCAATTATAATTTGAGGCTTCTCTGTACCATTTAATAACGGACGGTTCCTTCTCAACCGAGCCGCATATATATAGCTACAGCCTACATCTCTAGCATTTTAAAGCTTCTTCAACAAGTTTGTTGATATAAGAGAAAATTCAATCGGTTTTAAATGGCGAATTTGGTCACTCAGCAATAATGTCTGAGTAACCCTTCAAGTGTTTCATAAGAAGCATAAGCAAGCTTTCTCAACAATGTTCTTTGATCTGATGAATTTTCATTGCTACATTATAGTTATAGACTCATATGGATTTTGAAATTTGAGTCTCTGATCGTGGTCACACAATGCCTCCCCACATATCTAACTAGATGTATCCTTTGAGCACTGCAGCTTCTGCATTCAGTATAGATGATCCGGCCGCACCAATTACAGCTATCCAAGATTAGTGATTGCTCACCCACAGACACAAAGGGTAGCACTTACTGTTATGACTTAAGGCAACGAATTTTAGATCAAAGATTCCGCTATCATCCTCCCTGACCCTCCCAACACTTACAGTATATCCGTTTTGAGTATTCCTATCCAGTCTTGGCTGTGGCCGGTCATCTTCTTCCATGACTAATATTGATGGTTGAGGTGCCGACGGGCAACCAAGTGTTTGCGCTTCGCTCACATATTCTCTCAAAGCTTTCTTTACTGCCTCTGCAGACGGCTTGGGGCCATCTCTATTCTTAAACCTTAACGAAACACAGGCCAAATGTCCATCCAGAACAGGAACTCTGTTACAGGCCGCTGATATTTTTAGATCTGATTGCTCATTGAAGCCTGTCACTTCGCCATTGACCTTGCCCAAAATCTTCTGAGCCTCGGTCTCCAGCTTGTCTTCCTCACCAGATATGAATGGAACAACGTTGTCCAAGATATCCATACTACTGACTCCTGGATATCCTGCTCCTGATACCGCTTGCATGGTTACCACACTAACTTGATCAACAAGGCCAAATTCTCTCTGTATAGCTGCGAAAGGGATAACTATTCCAATGACTGCGCAGTTTGAATTGCAAATCAAGAATCCCTTCTTTAGACCGTGCTGCTTCTGTTGATGAGGGATAATATCGAAATGTGGGAGATTGACTGTAGGTACAACTAGAGGAACCAATGGGTCTCGGCGATAGTTCTTTGCGTTGGAGAAGACGGCTAATTCAGCTTTCAGAAACTCCATTTCTAGGAGGAAGTTAGCTCTAATAATTCATGCGATTGACAAACCATTTCTTTACAAGAAATCCTGAAAATGGACTCACCAATATCACCGGCTACGTCAGAATCAAGGCCGCTGAACACAATATCACAGTCTGCGAACTCGCTGGCTTTGCACTCCTTGACCACTAGATTTGCAGTATGCTCATCCATTGGCGTAGCCTGCTTCCATCTGACAGCATCTTTATATTTCTTTCCCGCGGATCGACTCGAGGCTCCAACGGCATGAAGTGTGAAATATTTGTGTTGCGCAAGCAGTAATATAAACCTCTGACCGACAGAGCCAGTGCAGCCCAAGACACCTACAACTTGTTAATCTATGGAACTAATTGGACTGGATAACACATACCGCACTTCTTTGTTGGGAATTCTGTCATATTGCTATCTGATTGATATATCAATTACAAGAAAGAAGAATTCTGTAAGAACTTTAGCTGTTTGGAACTTTAATTTCCTGAAGAGTCACAGCTTCAGATTCCGAAGATCGGTGGCGGGGGTCGAGAGGAATTTTACCCCACCAAAGCTTCCCTAACCCCTTAACAACCCTAACCCTCTTACTGGGTAGCCCAACCGTGAGGATTTAGATGCTTGTTCCTAGGCACTGTCAGATCAGCTTTGAAGAAGATTGAGTTGAGCTTCATTATAACACATTTTCTTTGTAATGATACCTAGACTTGTTAACTCGTAAGACGCCCACATGATCTTGTGCTGGTGCTCAAGTTCACTTTTGTTTGTTTTTTTCTAAATTCGATTCAGTCTCTCATCATTGAGTCAAGAATACCTAGACCACTTTCACTATTGAGTCTATCTACAACTCGCTAGTCTCTCTCTCACGACTACGTTTGACGACTTCCATCTAGCCAAGGCCGCTGACTACTTGTAATGGATACCACCCATCCAACCTTGACGCCCTTGACTTAGCTGCGAAACCGGCGAGCTCACCATCACAGCAAAAACTGTAGTTGAGTCGCCTGGGAAAGTTTTGGGCATCCATATCAGTGCTGCCAGTCTTTCAACAGCAGAATCCGGATTGTGAATGTGCTGACCAAAGACGATATATGCAAGCTGGCTATGTGCTTAATCAAGTTGGCAAGAGCTAAATATTGCCCATGCTATATCACAAAACAGCATTAGTTGCTCTCGAGAAATGAAGAGCAAGTTAAGCGATGTAGGTCATCTATCAATATATAACAAGGCAAATATTTTATAGGAAATTTGTGAAAAGACAAACTCGAAAGTTAAAATTAAAGTACATTTGACATTTTTCATAGCATTTAGAAGAAAGTCTAGTTAGATGAACTAGAGTTTCGAACTCCAAACAAGCAATGAAATGAAGCTACGCACTATGGTTTGACTAATAGATGCTCAATTCGCGTGCTATCTTCCTATAGGTACACTCTAAAACAAGCCCTTTGTCTAAAACTTCCTTCCATCCACATCAAGAGAGGCCAATCCATAAAACTCCATTGCCCTCCAACGCCGTACCATGCCTATATGTTTACCTTGAATTCATAACACTAATCATTCTTGAGCATACTCTCGACTAGATCCCCCAATGGGCCCCAGAAGTCCTTGCCACTCGCCAAGTTGTGCTCATCGATGAAAAGGACGTAGTGCTTGAAGCTGGTATTGAGATGGGCTTCAAGGCCTAGCTCACGAATGACGGGATAATGGTGGCAATAAATATGGGCGTAAACTCGGTACATGCGCTTGAAGACTTGTCGGATCATGCTTGGGAATGATTTAGGAAAAGGGACACCTGAAGCTGTCAGATCATTCTTGCTTGACGGACTCGGGAAGAAATACCAATTCTACTTGGGAAAACAGCCTCGTTATCAATATTGCTCTGAACCCAGCCCATGAGGTGCTCGATATATGTTGGCGCAGGCATTTTCGTGGGACGTTTGAAGTTCTCTGAATCTTGCCACAAGTATTCAAACCTAGAAGCCGTCAGAGAAGAAGTGTAAATGCTCAGCATGTGCATACTCATCGGTAGCCTTCATGTCCGGGCAAGTGACTGGCGAACAGAACTCGGTAATGGATCCGTAAAGTAAATTAATATGATTGTAGAAATCCACCACTGTAGATAGGTGAGCAACGAATTCCTTGGTTAGTATAAGGTCCTTACTATTAACTGCCAACCACTCATTCTCGTCCTCCCCCTCTGGCAACTTCACTGTCTTTCGCAGACTTCCTCCACCTAGTGTAGCCTCCGCATACTGTCGCAATTGGTAGCTCGTTGTGCCTTTGCCTGCATTTCGAGGACGAAATTGGTTACGTGTTCGTTGATTACTGCCATGATAAACGTGTGAGTAAGGTGATACATCTGTGCCATCATCTGGGTGAAATTGATCCTCGATACTGTTCACAGCAATCGTGCCAGAAGAGGTTGATTGTGTGAGTGTACAGACTGGGTCCAATGCCTTTGCGGCTTTAGGGCTCAAAAATTGAAGAATAGCAGCCATAAACTAGGTAGAGTTCAACTAACACGGTAGTGATGAAGGAAGTCATCGTGCTTGAGCTGTATGGGTTTGCGAGAATGAATGACGAAGAGGCTCCTTGCATTCCTAATGTTAGCCAGGTAATTATACGATGGGCATGTGTAGCACTCACCCTAGATGTCCAATGCGTGGAGATTTGGCGATTGTAGCTGCCTTGGCTTCAGTTTGTAGCAGTATAGGCTTTGGAGCGCAATAACACAATGCAGTTGTGTGTTGAAGCTACTTGATACTTTATCACGTAGCAGAGGCGTTTGTTTAGAGGTACTGGCGACTTCCCCACGTTTTTGGTTGCTACGGACAAGATCCACTACTTTCTACTTCTCGCTTGCCGTAGCCATGGATCAATGGATTTTCCGCTTCCCGAGTCATTCATCGATCATCCAAAGCCCGAATGTCTCATCCATTCATAATATTTCAGTTCGTGTCTTGGGTAACATTCATATAATTATGTCAACAACCACTTTCGCTTTTTCTTTCGCTCTGCAGCATTCATGACTATCAATACTGTTCTCCTTCCGCCTGAAGGAGTTCTAACCCGAACCCGGACGCTGCCGCCAGCATAATGTCCAGTATCCGGGTGTTTGTGCAATGGACTGAGCAAACTGTCTTTGCCGGGGAGGACATTGAATGTCAGATTACCTTCAAGAATATTGCTACAAGCCCGGCGCCGTCCAGAACATCACTACACCCAAGTTCTGCCAACGGGCTAAGCCCAGGCCTAGAAAAGCAGAGGAAAGGCTCGCCTGCACCACCAAGGAGTAACCATGCCCTCAGTCCAAAAGCAACGCAGCTCAAAAAAGGCCATCGGACAACATTATCGTTGAACTCTCCTATAGGTTTGGGAATTCGTTCTCCGCAGCTTGCGTCTGGATCCTGGAACGGAGCACATCCAAAACCCACAAGAGAAGGGACTACACACAAGCGTTCCGTTTCTATAATATCAATTGGCGCAGGCGATACCGTGGCGGATAGCACACAAAATTCTGTAGCTTCATCAGAGACATCGCGACGGCCTGGTAGAAGACATGGGCGATCGGCCAGTCTACAAATTGTTCCACGACGGAATGGAGTTAACGGCGGCCCCTTAACTGGTATATAACATCTCTTTGGAGGCTCGCAAAGCTAGTTCGCGTACTAATGAGATTCTTACAGCACCACTTAGCCAGCGATCCTCGACACAACCTTCGCCTCGATTTGGTTCGCCGAATGCTTCCGGATCCGAAGTCAGTTTACCTCAAAGGCCTGGACTTCGTCAAACGGCAACTGCACCGAATACCCCAGAAATTGGTGCTGGCAAAAAATTAGGACGACTACATTCGGGCTCTTCTGCGCCAGCTTTTTACTTCCCGGCATCTTCAAGCCCACCATCGGAAAGTCTACCTGTAAACAAACCGAACAAAAGGGAGGTAGGCGACTCTGCTCACGACAATATCCGGCTTCCAGCGCCACGGGTAAATGATGCAGCGCCCGTTATTTCTGAGCACACCGCGCCTATAACTCGAATACTGTCTCCTAGTAGTAATGCAGGGACGCCTCGGAGTAGCGGCGAATTCTATTCTCTCAGTAATAATTCTACAGAAACCCTAGCTTCAGAATATCTACCCCATCAATCAGAACGTTTACTGTCACATACAAGTCATGCAAGGCGACCTTCTAATTTGGTGCCTGCCAATCATCACCGACCACCGGAGAGCCTAATGATGGGATACGCACAAATTCATGGTTCTTTCACTATTGATGGCTCTCTAATAAGTCAAACTTCTTTCGAAGAAGTGAAACGTAAAGGTGCTGTAGGTGGACAAGGTGGAGGGGTGATAGGGGTTGAGTCTAGCAAGCGTAACAGTGGGATGCTGAGAGGTTTTGGCTGGGGAAATATTGGAGAATCAATAGGTGGCCTTCTTGGAGGAGGCGAGCTTAGCAGCATCAAAGATATGCGAGGTATTGCGAGCTCCAAATCCATACCATTGCTTTCGACACCACAATCTATCCTGTTTGTCGACCTCAGACTTGCTCCAGGAGAGAGCAAAGTTTTCAAGTACACATTCAAACTACCTAGAGGCTTACCTCCTAGCCACCGAGGGAAAGCAATCAAGATCGCCTACAACCTGATAATCGGCACTCAACGGCCTGGCGGCGCCAAGGAACAGCAAGTGAAATCTGTAGAGGTCCCCTTCAGGGTTCTAGGGAGCGTAAATGCTCACGGAGAGCTTCTGGGGCATGACCTAATGTCGCCTTATATTATCCTCCGAGATCAAGCGAAAGTTTTGGCTATTGGTAATCAGTCAGATCGTATTGCAGGGTCTCTTAAGGCGTTAAAACTAGACACAACCGGGAAACGGGACGACTCAACTCTGAACGACTTTCTATCGTACGTTGATGAACTGATAAATTGGCCTAGACAGAATTCCAGTCGGGGTTTACTTTCACCGACTGAGGCACCGAGATCTCGACGACCGTCATCAATTCAAGAACCTTCCACAGCCAAGGAAGCAATAGACATGGCAATTCTCCGCAGTAACACTACCACTGAATACCATCAGAGCGCAAACAGGTTTGAGATCGCTCGAAGTGGACAACGGGTGGCGGTTATCATGCTTGCGCGGCCAGCATATCGTCTCGGCGAGACCATTACAGCAGCAATCGACTTTACCGATGCGGAAATACCATGCTATGCAGTACACGCTTCTTTAGAAAGTTCAGAACGTGTCGATAATTCCATTGCTCTGCGCTCTGAGGCTAGTATTCTCAGGGTCACACGCAAGATATATTCTTCCCACTCCGAATCAACATTATTTGCCAGGCGCATAGTATTCTCACCAACCATACCAACTTCAGCAACTCCTGAATTCATCACGAGCGGAGTTTCTCTAGATTGGCGTATACGCATAGAATTTGTAACGCCTGACTTGATAAATACCCAAAACGAAGGCCTTGAAAGACAAAGGGACCTTTTGGAACAGGTTTCAAGAGATGATCGCGGAATCGTGTTAGGATCAGCAGAGATGTTAGAGTGTGAGAGTTTTGAAATCGCAGTCCCTCTGAGGGTGTACGGCGCTCTTGCAGGGGGCACAGAAAAAGATGATGGTCCCTCTGAAGGACTTGTAGTATAGATGAATGGACGAGGTCAGCATTTTGGACAGCGTCTGTATATAGATAATGGAGAATTATATATGGAATAGGATGATACTTGAGCGTCAATCATCCTCACCATTTACGGTGTTCTCTTTCTTCAACAATATATCTTATCACAGCAGTGTTCCAGGCGTTATTAATGTCAAGCAATCGAACCCAGATCTTGGCACCCACAGCCCCTGAATCAAGTGAGAACACCGGAACAACCAGCTAGTTCGCCAACTTCCATGCCATTTCCCAAGTTCAAAGTATATCTATTTCTTTAAACAAACAATATCCCAGCAAACACAGCAGGCGGGCCTGGGGAAAAGAGTCCGGGTCAAACTGGTGTTTGTGAGAGCAGAGAGGTGGTGGCTACCGACAAGCAATATCCCATCTCGGAGGGGTTTTCTAACTATTCCTTGCGTACCGCTGAGACGGGAGCGGATAGTTTTTGCCGTTCTGTTGCTTTCGCTGTGCAGACACGTCTGAGAATTCCACAAACGGCCCAGTGCATGTTTAGAAGTTTGGAAGAAGGGATATTTTAGAAAGAGGTTTATATGACGCAAACCTTGGGATGGCTAGATCTCGCTACCCTTGCCTTGCGTGTGAGAGCTGGTTTTACTTGAGGACCGTGAATAGGTAAAGTGTTAGCGGTATGTGGTGTTTTCTGGTGCAAGTGAAGCATGGTAGGTGAGAGCATATGAAAAGTAATGACAGTGATAGAGGCGCACTTCCAAAGAAAAAAGAGAAAGAATCCGAACAAATGAAGAGCCATCTATGGTACGCATATTTATAAAATCAACATCAGAATACAGGGCTATCGCATGACTAGGCAAGTGTTATGGTTGGAATCACGCTCAGTAGCTCCATCATGACTTCTACATTATCCACCGTCTTATCGACACACGGCTTTGGGTTATATCACAAGACCATCTGCCAGCTCACTTTATTCTTCCGCAGAATAGTCAGAATTCCTAACGGCATCAAACTTTTGTCAACCATAGATAAGTCACCACATCGCTTAAACAGCTCGTCCGAATATAGCTGTAGCAGCCATTTTGTCTCCTCATCCATCTTCGCAAGATTAAGCCCTTCTTGCAACCATGCATGCTTTTCGATAGCGTCTTTGACCTTTCGTGAGATCACTACTCCCTTTTGCTTTGGTGTATCCATCAGCTCTTGGTAAGCCGTATGCAGATGTGCGCTTGTTGACTCACGCCAACAGATGTACTCCTCCAGGCTGAAGAAGCTGTCCACTTCGGCGTATGGTATCGTGCTGAGATCAGAGTGCTCACCGTACTCTCTAGTAAAGATTTCATGGAACCTCTTTCGCCTTCCTCTGTCTCCGATCTCCTGGAATTCGCGCTTAGCATCTTCGTACTCCTTCTTCTCATCAAGGAGAAATTTCTCCATACGTTCCATTGGGTCTTTATAGACTTTGTCGCAGACGAGAAGACTAGATATGAACGGATTTCGAACACCGAGCCCACCAAGCTGCTCAGGCATGAAGATAAATGCGTCAGGTACATCATATATACCAAAGCGCTGCTCAATAAGACCCTTAAGATGATCAACAACACTTGAGCCATTGCCATCCTTACCATCAAAGATCGTCTGTTGAATTTTCTTGTGAGTCTGCATGATAGCTTGTACGTGCTTTCTTCCAAAGCAATTCGCAGGCTCTCCGAAGGTATGGCTGAAGAATCTCCCAATACAGCTATTCCAAGTAGAGACCCAAGACAATATGCTGGAGCACCCTTTCAATTGTTTTTGTAGCTGTTTAACATGTGCATCAACCTCAGCGTGGTCGATGACCCATTCTCCAGAAACGGAATCCAAAGTCAAAAAGCCGACCGATACGGGACCATTGGGTAGCATGGCTACTACGCTATCGTCGCTTTTCATGGAATTGGCAGTCAGGTAAACAGATCCGGTCTTTCTCATATTGAACTCAAGACCCATCATATCTGAAAATCGCTGCATACTTTGCCAAGCTCTTGCGCATCGGTCAGGCTTGCCGCATACCCATAAATCATCATGGAATCGATACAAGTTAATGTCGGCTTCTTGGTTCACAGCCAGATCCATGAAGAACAAGACTAATTCACCGAAGAACTTTTCGAGTGAGTGAGCCATGGGAACTCCTCTTTTTCTGATGCGTACCGATGGCGGCGCAGACGGATCATCTAATACTGGACCTAGATTCAAAGGTGCTTCGAGGAATTTGACGAAGAACGTAATCCAATCCTCCGAGACACCCACGAACTTGAGCACTTCTACAATGGTAGTATGTGAAATGCTGGTTGCAAACCACTGAAAGTCGGACTGCACTATTGCCGCTGAACCATCAAGCGACTTACGAATGGTCAGCTCGGTAGCTAATTGTCGTAGCAGCTGCTGTTTAATCTCTTTTGGCGACTTCTTTGTGGAAGCCTCTTCGGTGTAAACTTCATCATCGTCATACCCACCGGCACCTTCCCAAAGGTTGGAAGGTAGCTGAGACAGGAAGAAATCGTCCAGATAGGTTTGCTGCCTTTCGCTCTCAACACTGTTATTCCACAAATTTCTTGTTCTCCATTCTCCGAGAAAGTATTGTCGCTTATCGACTTCATCTTGAGGAAGGCGAGTACCACGTTTCCAAATTCCAGTATATCGCACGATTTCCTCGAGATTGCGTTTGAGACCTGCGGACCAATCTGCTCGTGATTAGTTCCACTTCAAAGAATACCATTGAACTTGGAAGTCCCCCAATACAATGATGAGTCCAAGACGAATTATTCATAAAAATCTATACTTACACATGCCAATATAATGCAGAAATATTGCCTGGAGCACACTATTGGAAGTCAGAGTTAGCGAAGTGTATGTGAAAGGATAGTCAACGCAAAAATATACGAGAGTATGGCCAAGAAACAACTTACTCCTCATCCATCATGATTCTCACCTTGCCATTCAACTGCTTTCTTGGCTCGACTGGTAGTCCTTCTTCGCCAACTTCCCAAGACCAATTCTTGATATCTGCATGTTGCATATTCAAGACATCACAGATTTCTCCCCTCGCGACGTCGTCTTTTAAAAATTCCTCAAGAATGGCTTTTTTTTCATCCTTCAAGAGGTCATTATTGAGCAAACCTTTGAGTGACCAGACGAGGGTCTTCTCATCGAAAGGAGAGACTTTGTCGTGGAGGTTACTCATTAACTTGACACCATTTCTCAACCGCTCCAAAGCCTTGCTTCCCTTTTCGCCTTCGAATAAAGCATTCAAGTACTTCTGAATGCTATCTTTGTCTGTTTCAAGTGGGGTGAAAACAACAGCTTCGAACTTCTCACGCAGCTGTTTCACCCTAAGAAGTAGCGTTAGCCTTCACTGCATCAGTAAAAGCGCGGAAGGTTTACCTGTCTTTTTCTACAACTTCGAACGAGCCGTCCAAAGAGGCATCGTCTTCAACCAGGGATGCCTCTTCTGAATGGGAACTTGATGAGCTGAGCCACTCTCGAAGCAGCTGGGAATACAAATCCGCCAAGTCTAGACGCTGCGTCTGCATGTCAAGTTGTGATCGCAGTTCCTCTTCGAACTCAACGAGCATAGTGGGTGGGATTGAAGGATCGACATATGATTGCTTCAGCCAACGATGAATATTTGAAAGGTCAATTCCAGTGGTTATTGGAATTTTGAGCTCTTTAACACCCATGAGGAGACGGGATACCTTCTCTCGCTGATCACCCTCTACACTATCAACCCCTCTCAAGATCTCATTCTTCTGTGCCTTGTAAGATGCTCTCTGTGTCTTTAATTTATCGATCTTGGTGAGAGTGATCGACTTTAGCGTTTTACTTAGGGCTGCCGTTGTTTCGCCTGTTGAGTTTGGTGTTGTTGAAGCCTCTGGATCTTGTTCCTTGGGTCTCATGGTCGACGGATCGAAACCACTGTTACCACCCCTATGAGTCCCACCGCGCTTAGGGAAAGACATCTTCAATGACAAATACTGACAAACAAGTCAAGCCAGTATAAATGGCAATGTGGAAGCTTGAGCTAACCGTCAAGCAATGGCGATGAAAGCAGTTTTATAGATCAGGAGAATTCATACCCAAAGCCATGACCGCATCTATGAGTCAAATTAGACGCCCTTTATGTCGAGTGTTCGGTATATAGCGCCCTGAAGAGAATTAGACAGAATGACTTCGAACAAACTCGGAGATCAGCACCATGCCCAGAGTGGGTCATTTTAGGCAGGACGACAGGCATCAGCGACACTGAAGGAGAATCTTATGGGATCTGAATTTGCGGGCGGGGTACTAAAAGCTAATTGTTGGCTCTTCTTTCAATGCCTAGAGTTGTGAGAGTATACGGTAAGGTGGGTGGTGGTGGTGGTGATGCACTTCATACAAATGTTATGACGAGCAGCACTCCTTGAGGAGTAGCTTTATTTGACTCCAGGCAGGTGCGATGTCAAAACCAACCCTACCAACAAGTTCCCATTTAACAGAAGGCAGTTAACACAATTTATGCATTAAGTGTTTTCAACTTGACACGAAAATATCCTGAAGATTGCATGCACTTATGACCTGATAGGGTATGGATACTGAAATCAACTCCAAAGCGCCTGACACCAACAATGAATCCAGTGACCCAATGAATCGCTCATATGCTGATGCACCCCTCATTTATCCTTTTGAAACCATGGAAACTTCTTCTTTCCATAATCCGTAGCTCCTGATGAGCTTTCTACTTGTAAGCTGCGCTGGTAAATGTCCTGCTCTGTATTAGAAATTGTTGTCCAGGGAAGGAGAGAATGCAGTATACCTCGTCGTCGGTGGGCATTTTACAATCCAAAATAAGTTCCCGCGCTATATCATGCTTGTTTGGGATAAAATACGGTGTTATTTGGCTCTTCATGATTGGCAGTATGACTTCCGCTAAAACCTCAAACTTCTTCCAATTGATTCGATCCCCTTTCGCCCCAACAAAAGTCAAGTTTCCCTCTTCTGCTGACACTAGGTCACGTCGGTGAAGAGGTATGTATGGTATTCTTGGCAATGGTGAATTCTCCCAAGCTAAGCGATAAGCAAAATGGCTCTTCTGAGTGCCCATTAGAAGAACCAATCTTGCAAACCGCTTCTGTACGTCTGCATGGACTAATAGTCTGGTCTGGGCAAGGCGATGTATGGCAGTACCATTGATTCCAGCGAGAACAGCTGCCAGTCCGTTATAGTTGTTCTGCTGCCGCAGCTTCAAGGCAATATTCATGAACTTCTCCATCATTTGGGCTCGGTGTTTCGCTTTATCTCGCATAAGGATCATGTTAGCAACCCATTTAGCAATATGATTGAAGTGATTGATCATCCGATTGACATTTGCCAAGCTCTTGCACTTTTCTTTCTGATCTATAGGCAAACTGACATGACGGACCAAGTCTCTGAGACGTATCGATGAAAACATGACCCAGTCAATTCTTGTCATCTCTTCGGCAAAATCATCATCTGATGTATCCATAAATATATGATAACGGATCTTAGTAAGGGGAAGGGCAGCTTTTGGAACCATTGTGGCTGCTTCCCGTTCGTAATCTTCGACTGTATGGAATGACGGTGCTAAGGACCGACTGGGAGAGTAAGGACGTGCGGAAGATAGTGAATCAGTAGTTGATTCTTTTTGTTCAATCTTTTCACCTAGACTATCCTCGATTTGCAACTGGTGCATTTCGTCCACGAAGTCACGTGTGTTTGCTCGTCGTCTTGTAGGAGAACTTGGTGTGGATTCAGTTGAAGTTCTACTCTCCAGCTCAACGTCAGCGTCCGTTCTTGCCCACGCCGTGTCATCATCCTCCACAACACGGGATTGAAGTTGCAGTCGCATATCCTGGGCAGCAGCAGCAAAGACTGGATTGCCAGCTAACTGAGTGATGAACGTATCAAGATTTGAGCTCGTTGAATGACCGGCAAAATCTCCCGGATAACTTGATAGCCATTTCGCTATGACTGTTATAATTCGGAGCTGGTCGGCTGTTCGTGTGAGATAGTGTATGTTTTTATCATCTGCTATATGCTGCAATCGATCTAGGATAGCTTGAAAGAGCTCACCAGGAGCAGCAAACTTCCGGTACAGGCAAAGAAATATTTCGGCAAAGTTGTTGTCAGCTCTTGACATGTGTTGGTCCAGGAGCCGATCTACAAGCTCCTCGAAGGTAACACCTGCCACCTTTGCCGGTTTGTCAAAGAAGCTGTCATCATTTCGTTGCAGAATTGGTATATCATCGGAATACCGGTACGAAGAATCTGCATCAGATTCTTCCATGTCCAGAAACGAATTATCTACGGCTTTCCCACTGGCTTGCGATGAAAATATAGGTGTCCGTGATTGCTTTGCAGGCGCTCGACTTGCTGGATCTGTAGTTTCCAAAGAGCTTTCATTCCGGAACACTGGGTGCGCTGACAACGGCGGTGCGTCATGTGGGTCGGGAAGTGTGAACTGATGGTGGAGGTTTGTACGTCCCGCGTTGCGTGACAGGGGCGGTTGACCCCGTGTTCCTGGAGTAATAGGAGATTGTGTGCCTCTGGTGACAGAGTACTCGGAGCTGGCGCGACCGTGTTTCGATTGCTGACTTATAGGCCTTGAGGCTCCTGATTCCGGTACCTTCTCTAAGTGCGTGGATGATATCGCTCGGCGACGAGGTCCAGCGGTGGCCTCGACAGCTTTAGCTGAGATATTGTTAGATCCACCGGACAGTATAATCCACTTGAAAGCTAGAAGTAGAAAGGAAATATTCCAGAAGAAAATGAATTATTGGCGTCACTATTGCTTCACTATCCCAGCTGAAACTCGCCCTATAATTGGGCTTGGCTGTGGACCCTTAATTTACCGGGCATGCATGAACTGCCATGAACACATGAAAATGGAGAGGGTATTAGGCCGGTAAACAAACTCTAAGAAGAGTTGAAAGAAAGGCACTGACAATTTCTATTGGCCATAATGGCTCTCAATATGGAAGAGAGACATAGCCTTGCACTTTCGGGCACATTTGCAGCTGTTTTGAAGGCTTCCACGCATGATAAGCAAGCCGCTTCCATGCTTTCCACATCAATCTGACGCGTATTCCGAGGGTTGTCGCACTTGCAAGAAACCAGAATAGTGGGTAAGGAGGAGTTTACCAGTGCATCTACATTAGGAAGTCAGCCTTAGAATCAGCAATACGGCTTAATTCAGCTCACTCAGAGTTTGCGGTAGCTCCGTTATGCTTTCTCTATTCATCACATCATACAACAATAACGCCCCGTCCATGTGTGGTAGGATTTGTCCATTGATTTGTTTTGGCCAGTGGATTGTGCGGTTCGGAGCCATATCGAATGACTCCAGGTCTAATTCGATCAAACTGACAGTATAGAGAACATTATCTACAGACATCTGCAGGCTCGATGCGCTTGACGTTGGTAATTCACGTAAACCAAGTGCCCGTTGTATAAGTGTGCTCTTTCCGACACCTGCACTGCCTATGATAGCAATGTTGATATCTGCCATTCCGCTCCTCGATTGTGGCTAGAGAACATGTTAGTGCATCCGGTGCAGTGCAAAAAGAGCCAAACACCTACAGGCAGGTTCACTGAATTACTCGTAGCGTTCTTCTTGTCTGACCGAGGCGGAGATAGTTTTGGCAACGTGCCATCGCGTGAATTGTCCGTATTATATGCGGCAACCCTTAGCTCTCGTGCAAGGGATACTGATTGAGGGGTTTGGTAGTTCCTGAAGAAAGGGTCATCTTTTATGGATGACACAGAATCTCTAAAGTTAAAGGTATTGAATTCGTCCTCAATTGTCGTGAGCTTTGGCAGCTCTTTGCTCAATGGCACAAGAGGAGCGGAAGAAGTCCGGCTGCTTAAACTCGGCCTGCTCGAGCTTCGTGGGCTCGAAGGCGAGGTTTTAGAGCCTTGCTCTCTGTGGTGTTTGTCCCGCGATGAACTGGACCGACGGCGCTTGGATTGCGCGTATGAAGGAAGCAGGCTGACTTCGTCCATGGCTACTAAAGGACTAGGCTGTCC
Organism: Bisporella sp. PMI_857; assembly: GCA_021307315.1. NCBI lineage: Eukaryota > Fungi > Ascomycota > Leotiomycetes > Helotiales > Helotiaceae > Bisporella > Bisporella sp. PMI_857. Next base: position 163,769 of record JAJSPD010000054.1, read on the forward strand.
TTTTCTGGACAACAGAATCAGTCGATGTGTAGCCAGTCGGAATTCTCAGTCGTCGGGATTTCGCAGATCTGGGCATATGTGCTGTACCATTCTGTGCAACAAATGGGAGCACTACATGTTAGTTATTCCAGAAAAATAATTGCTGGTGCCCATACTTTTGATCGGGGCTCAGTATTGTCTGCTTCCGTGTTTATGAGGTGCGTGGGTGACAACGGCGGAACCCCACTTCCGTGATTTCCACGTGAAGACCCAATTGGTCGGGAGGTGGTTTTGCTGACTTCCAAACGTCTAGAAAAGAGCGTCACACTTATAAGGAGGTAGACTGTTACAAGTCAGTATTTCTTGCATGCCTCAGAGCCGGATATTTTCCTTCAAGACGTTGTCACCGTTTGCTGCTGCTGGTGACATGAGCCATGTCCCCCACACAAAAAAATGTTAAAATGGCTTTCTGAGCAAATCTATATTTCTAACTCAGTAAGCGACCTAGACATTCATGTTTGATTTTGAACTATCAGGAGAACGAATTTTAAGCTTCTTGCTTTAGCAAAACACCTAGCATCGAGACTATACGGCGCTCAGACGGGGCCATAGCACTTCTTCACATAATCACATCTATTGACTAGAATACAATTTTAATATCACCTCATACATGGATTCTAATGGCTACTATGGAAGTCGAGTAATCGCCACTAGTTAATGGCTATCTTTGACGGTGGTGATTTTTATAGCTAGTAACACTCACGATTCATAGAGCCAAGCAACCAAAAGTCAATATGACGAGCCAGTGTCAACATCCATTGAGATCGTCAAGTTCGCGTCATTTGTAGAGGGCTTCCTATATTCCAATCACTCTGTCATTAGACATTTGGTTTCCAAGATCGTAGAAGACACTGCGTAAACACGACTGGATTCGCTTTCCACTTACCAGAAGTAAGTTTATACACATATAGTGATAGAGAAGGAGAAGGAATCGTGCCACATTTACACAGGCATATTCGAGACCTGGATAACATAGATAACTATTGCGATCGCAATATAATACTCAATGTATTCACAATGGCCTAAGAACCAATATCCAGAGCATCTGATCCTATTGATCAACATTTGGATTTCTGCGCTCTTATCGCTGCTTCATCCGTTCGTAAGGAGTTGAAGGACATATTGTTGCCCTTCTGAAGCACGTTGAGAGCCTCATGAGGTAAAGAATACTCCTGTAGGAATGGAAGGGGGCCCTCGTGAGAATACCACTGAATACATTTGTCGTTGCACGCAGCTAGTTGTAAATTGAACGTTTCGAAGCGCGATCGGTGAGGCGGAGCGGAGCAGCTCGCAGAAGGATTATCAAAAATAAGAACGAATCGCATATACATACTCATGCAGGATTCCATGTGGCAATTCAAGAATAGGGCCAGGGTTTTGAGTTCTACCATACGACACCTACCATAGATCTAGTAAAGCTGAACTCCAATCGCCTGTTCCCGAGATCCCACCGACGTCAACATACGATCCTGTACTTGCAAACGGTGAGAGTATGTCGGTACTCAGTGTGGTACATGGTGCCACAGCATTCGTGCATTAGATCATGTTTCAAGTATCTTTGCCGGCAGTCTTGTGCATCGAAGGTCTGCAACAAACAGCAGCATAAATTCTTCCAATCTTATCCAAGCCAACACATGAGCAACGCTCAACATCTGGTTGCTATTAGCAGTTAGGGTGCAGTTACTAATACTGCACGATATGGAGATGAGTCGTCAGCTCATATCGCATGGGGAAATTTGCGAACGGCTTCTGTGAGACAGTGTCGTGATCTGCACTTCCGGACTTTTTCTGGATGAGAGCCGAGACTTTCTTCGCTATGTTATGGAGCCTTAGCCGAATGCCGGAGGTTGCCAATACTTTGGACGTGCTATGCCTGAACGCGGGGTCAATCTAGGGGGGAACCATTTTCTTTTTTACCTAACCTGCATGGTGGGCACATCCACATCCCCAAACCCGTATTGAGAGACAGCAGGTTTTTGAGTCCAGAGTCTTCTGACCTATCCATCGCCGTCCTTGGCAGGCTCTGTTGGCTGACAGACTACTGACACCATGGCACTTTTAGTTGGTGAATACTTTGACATTAGGAGACTAGGTAGCTCTCTAGTTCCCGCGAAGGGATATGAAGCATGGGGACGTCTATCATCTCTTCCTTCAGTCATTTCTGGTCTCGTGCCACGCCGGGCAAAGAGCCGCCAATAATGCATCTCGCTTCTGTGGCGCTTCTTCAATCCCGTTTCGTTTAAATACTTCAAGTACCGTACAACCACATTCATTTTTGTTTGCGCGCTTCGCTGTCGTACATGCTTTGCTTTGCTTCATAGATTATCCTGCTCAAATTTTGTGCGCGATCTTCACTCAGTATTGTGTAATATGTGATATGTATCACTGAAATTCCTCGCCACGCTCTGTTTTGTCTCGGTCTATTAGTCCATACCGCACTGTACATACCTGGCATATTGTTCATATACTGGTTTAATCGCATTTTTGTTAATAATGGCTACGGTCTCGGTGGTTGCTCCACAGGCCAAGCAGATGGTAATTATTCCTTGGCCGAGTTTGATATCCCATTCTGACATTATGTAGGTCAAGCCTTCGCGCTCAATGACACATCCCCTCCATGACCCTAAGACCAAAGGGTCCAGAGGCCGAGTGAAAAAAGGCGAGCCGTTTGATCCTGAGGAATTGAGTCGGCGTCTCACAGCCCATTTGATCGAGCAAAAAGCAAAGTCGGAAAGACGACGGGCGGCACGGGCAGCCAAGGAGGGTGCAGCTCAACAGAATCAAGTGTACCACCATGTGCCGACTGTCGCTGCGGCAGCTTTTGAGAGAACCACAACACCAGATGTGCTGCGACAAGTACACAAGTTGTCGCAACCAGCTATAAGGCAGCATCTGGAGGTGCTCAGTCTGGATGATCCAAATAATCACACGCTCACCGCTCTGCAGCAAAAAAAGGCCTTAGACCAGGCAATGATTGATAGGGAAAGGCTAAGAAATCGGAACCAATTTCAGTGGACGCATGGGATGGAAGAAGCAGCGGAAGCGGACTTAGAAAGGGACGTATTTAAGCCGCCAACTCGCACCTTTGCAGAGTTTGCATATTTGAGATCTCGGCATGAAGGAACTAGTACCCAACGACCATTAAGTACTGGTGATGTATTTTCAGAGGATGAGGAGAGGCGCATAGCGCCTCTAGCGGCTAAAGTGAAGCCAAAGCTAAAATATGACGGGAGAAATGATTGGGCACAGGAAGACGAAAATGATAAGCGAACGCTAAAGGAGAAAGCAAGCCCGTTCATAGTGAAGAAAGACTCGATCTGGGGATTGAAAGGCAAAAAGGAAAAGCCTAGTATTCCAGATAAGGATGAAGCAGTGGTTGGTATTGGTGACCTTGTTTCACCCCCCAAGCCTGGCCATAAGACTAGGAAAAACAGCTTTCTGGCCCGCTTCACTATGAAGCGTCAACCTAGCTGACAGGGCCAACATATGTCTCCTCCCATAACATCATAGACGGTATCCTTAATATTATCCTTAATAACAATTGATCCTTTTTCCTCTTATATCGTATGCGTCGCAGGTCTTGTGCTGACCTCGGCACACTGGAAACTGACGAAATTTGCCATTCTTTTTATTTGTCAGCAATAACTTCAATGTAGGGGATGCAAATAACTAACCATGTACGTTGTGCGGTCTTGCACCCAGTTTATGCTTTCATGTGGCGGCCAAGTTAGTCCCTGGCTGTGTCTAAAGTCATTTCTCATGAATTCGTGACAGTATCATGACTCTGCCTCTAGCAGCTGGGAGATGAGTTTTGCATCTTCCTCCCTCCGTTCCCTTTCTAGTGCCTCTGCTGCATCAACCTCGTTATCTCCTTGTAAAATCTGCAAGATGAGTTCTCCGTATTGTCTGATCCCTTCGCCATCCTTACCGTAAACGCGCCGTGCATTCTTGAGTGCCTGGACACCACTCTGCTCGCCTCGAGCATTGCTCCATGGAGGATTTCTTCCAGTGATGCCTTGCTCGCTACTCTCCTTTCGACTTTCTCTGATAAGTTGTAGTTGGGCCTCATTTTCCTCATCTGTCTCTGGCTGGAGCGTGGCAGAGTGTATTTCAAGGAGTTGAGCAGGTAGGCGGGGATATTGCGAGAAAAGTTTCTCCAAGAGATTCACTGAGTCGTCCAAAGCGGCAAACGGATTCTTTAAGCTACCAATTGTGCCAGGCCGATAAGCTACAGCTAATTTAGGTGGTTCTGTCATCTTGAGCGTGGGTTTGTGCTCCTCAGCAGGATGTGTAGTTTTGTGGATTGTATGGCAGGCAACGGAGCAGCTTCTACATGTAAGCTACTCATCGGTCGATCGCCAGGGAGAAAGACTTACTAGGGTAGATAGCAACGACTGCACTTGTATTTACTCTCCTTTGCGCTGCAAACACCACAAAGCGCGACCTTGGGGACTGCGACTTTGGGCTCTTCTGATTCAGAGGTTTGTTCTTGGACAGTCAACCGTAGCTGACGGGCGAGCACCATCGCGTCTGAAGATTCATCTGGCACAGTGCGTACAACAGTGGTTGGCTCGGCTAGAGCCTTTTCTGGTTCCTCGATTGACATATTGTTGGAAAGTATGAAGGTAATATAGTGTTTGGATCAAGAATTGATTGTAGATATTTTTGGTAATTGAAATTAACTCGGTTCATTTGGCTTGGTGCTGGGTGAGAGATCATAGGTTGGGCAAGTCGGACCTTACGCGAATGGTAAACGCAATTCAACAAATCCAAGATGATGAATATCATAGGAAAAAAGTTGCAAACATGGCTTGTCAGATCTCAATTGTTTAAGGCTTCTTCTTCGTAGGAAAATCACCTAGACGAGCGTATACCACGCAGAGAATTGATTTGTAATCTGCAAGTTTTCAGGAGTTTAGAAAAAGGAAATTCCGTTATGACATTCTATATAACTATATATCTGCTCTTCAAATCCCCCTTCTGCGTCTCCAGGATGTCATTGGCCAATGCAATTTCATTGTTACCTTGCCACTTGTTATGACATCTGTCAGCTCAATCTGCAAGGCTGAAGATTTGACATTGAAGTGGAGCCTCAGGTTGCAAACCCTACACTGCTTGTCAAGCTTTTGCTCAAATCTTGCAGGGATCCGCGGAGCCGTCAAATTGGCGTCATTGGGTTTGTCAGATAAAATATATCGGAGTCATTGCAATTGCCTCCTTACAACAATCAATCTCACCCGTCTTTGAAATCCCGCAATGGCGTCTAAACGGATAAGCCAAAGCAGTATATCCCGCCTCACTCGGCGGCGCCCAGCAGCATCAATAATCGCTCACCATCCATCCGCTGCAAGATGTGTGCACCAGAGCACACGAATGCCGGCCATGGCCGCTTCGAATTCGAGATTAAGACCAACATTACAACCTCTACATCAACCAGTTAGCTTGCTCAAACCAGCAGCAGCGATCGGTGGTAGTCGCACGATATTCATACAGACCGAGAATACGCCAAATCCAGACGCTCTCAAATTCCTCCCAAACCATCCTATATTACCACCAGGATTATCATCTCCATTTCTCGAATATCTCAATCCCCGATCAACGATTACGCCCCCTCATCCATCGCCACTTGCTGCATCATTAATGAACATTGATGGCATTACCTCAGTATTCTATGGAGCAGATTTCATCACGGTCACAAAGGCAGCAGACGCCAACTGGGCACATGTCAAGCCGGAGGTTTTCAGTCTGATTACAGAAGCTGTCACATCTGGGGCGCCAATTGTGAACATAACAGAAAATATATCTGGGCATGGTGGCCAAGAGGGGCTTGAGGAAGATAGCCTGAGTTATAATGAGAACGATAGTGAGGTAGTTGGCATGATCAAAGAGCTATTGGAAACCCGGATACGGCCGGCGATACAGGAAGATGGTGGAGATATTGAGTTTCGAGGCTTTGAGGATGGAAATGTTATGCTGAAGCTTCGTGGAGCCTGCCGAACCTGCGACTCAAGTACGGTGACGCTGAAGAATGGCATTGAGGGAATGCTGATGCACTATGTAAGCGGGCGACCATCCGTTGCACTAGAAACAAACGCTAATATTACGAACAGATTGAGGAGGTAAAGGGAGTCGTACAAGTGCTCGACCAAGAAGAGGAAATCGCTCTGGCTGAATTCTCCAAATTTGAAGAGAAGCTGAAGAAACAAAAAGGGCCTGATGCAATCGCATCGACGGTTGGAAAGGGTTCTCTGGATACTGTACCCGGCTAATAAGAGGGTTCTGTGTGGTTGCACAAAACACAGGGGAAACACTTGCGCAACTTTTCAATCATAATAAACTAACTCCGACTTCCGACCTACCCCGTGTGTTTCACAGCACTTTAGACTTTCCAGATGAAGTTCCTCATGCGTCGAATCTCTTTCCCAACCCCCCCTTCTCTTGAGCTGACAGCACCTTTTCTAAGCTCTGTTTATCTTTTGGTCCGTTATTGGCTCAAGCAGCCTCCTCCCAATTTTGACTGAAGATCACGAGAAACGCACGTTTTAGCGAATCAAGGAGCATGGACCCAAACTAAATCTGCAGGATCCGAAGGGAAATATATCCGTTCATGTCTGTGCCGTGATCCTTGTGAAATCTGAGAGTTTTGTGGTGTTCCGATCGGGAAAAGAGCGACACGAGTGATGGCGAAGACACGATGGCCGTTCCTAACCATGCTGTGGCGGGCAAAGAGTTTCTACTGTACTGGGAACGGCGTGACGGATTGGATGGTTTACCTCAATTTCTATCTTGGCTTTCTTATCCAAATATATATATATATATATGTTCTCACCAACTAAACGTGCTGCTAGTCAACGGGCAAAAGCGAAGAGCGTGTGTGTGTGTGTGTGTGTGTGTGTGCCCAGGAATGCGACAAGTGGTTCCCCTCTTTTAAGCTTCCGAAACCTGGGGTAAAATCTGAGTAGTGACCGGCGCGATCGTCTTATTTTTAGTTGAACATTCGATGGGGGGGGCTGGTTAAGTAAGAGTTTTTTTTTCGAAACAGGCGAAAGCCACAGTGGCATACGACACCACTTCTGCATTCCTCTTCCAACTATGATTTTCATCGCATATGTTTTTGAAGCAGGTGGCGATGGTGGTTGATGAAGAAGAGGAGGAGGAGGATGAGAAAGAAATGGTGTCAACAGCGCCTCAACGGTTTTGATGGCGTTGAAAGGGGGTTCTTTGCCTGGGGATATGCACAACAACGCAGGAAGCAAAACATACCGTAGTGTTGAGGTTTCAATCCTCCGTAGTATGGGACACACCCATGCAACAGTGCAACTGGCTATTGAGTACAGTATTTAGCATGTGGTTTTGTCGCTGAAATGGTTCTAGCCTTTGCCACGCTGAACAGAGAGCTCGCCTGACTTTCCCTCAGTCGCTTTCTCCCTAATTCCCTTTTTTCTTAAGACGAATCCGCATTCTCCTAGTACTGTCCCTCACCTCTCTCTGGGGGAGTCTTGCCACCCAAAAAAAAAAAAAAAAAAGGTGATCAAGAGGAGGTGGCAAGGCTATTCCGAGGTAGATTCCATCGAGTTCTTCCTTTGGGATTTTTTTTCACCATCACTAGGGAAGTGCTCTTGATTGACTGGTGATGGGGCTACTTCTTCTCTACAGCATGCCCCGCGCATGATATATACAAGCACGACGACTATATGGGAGGAGGCCGCGGGCCAGATCATATGCATCCGATAGATCAAAATGCAACTTGACTTGAATTCATATAACCTTGCAGTGTGTCTGTCTGTACCGTGCTAGGGTTATGATGGGTGTTTTCTATCTTTCTCTCTTTGCTCTCTCTCGCTCTCTCTCTCTCTCTGTCACCTCTCTCATGCTTCAAGCTTCTTTAGTAATTTAAATACCCCACCCAGTCTTGGTTGTCATTTCATGCAGATCGCGAATCCAGGATGTAAAGGAAGAATACACCCTATAGTATAGTACAATACAGCACTGTATTATCCCCTTCCCCCTTCCCCCCTCCCCTCTCACTCCCCTCCCTTCATCTGCTTCTGGAGACCCTCCTTTTTCCAAGCCACTAAATTCTTTTCTTACCAATCCCATTACGCCTGAAGGATGCAGTATTACTGGGGGGTCGGCCCCTCCTATGGACATCCACGGCCAGGCCTTGTTCGCATTCGCCTTTAGCGTGCTTGGAACTCCACATTTAACACCCTGCAGGCGCTGTTAGCTCTGCGTGCATGGGCCTGCACTTTAGTCTACTTACTCCCTAAGGTTAAGCCAACGGGACAGCACTGGGGCAGCCAGACAGACACAGGGAGGCGTTTGTGTGTGTGTGTGTGTGAGAGAGAGAGAGAGAGAGAAAGAGAGGAGGAGAGAAAAACGCCTGAAGGACCTTTCTGTTTCGCGCCAGCCATCACTGAATGTCCCATCACTTCCGTTCTCGTCCCCTCCCCTAAGAGAGAAAGAAATTTAATAAAAATAAAAATAAAGACGGATCCTCTCAATTTCAGATCGTCTCTCAGCTTTCGACGTCGTCCTCGCTATCCTAAAAGTCAATCTTCCCACGCCCCCCAGAGAAAAGGCGAAACAAAGTTTCCATTGTTCTGCTTCTCGTGAGCATTTCCCCGCATTCAAACGGCACCACCCTCTCTGCAATCAACCTCTCTACCCATTAAAGCTCTCATCCATCATCCACCAATATTTCATAAGAACGAATCTTCGTTGTCGTCGGTCACCAGCACGACCCTCGCCACCTTTCTGCAACCATTCGACAATGGGCCATACCTGATCAAGGCGTCCCAAAGCCTACTCCTCCAAAGTGTCGAAGACCCGATCATACAGGCAGCACGCGGCAGCAATTTTCTTGTTTCCTTACACCACGCTCGATCAGAATAATTTTTAGAAGGAATTGGGCCGAAAGCACAATCTGCGGAAACATACATCTTTCACGAATAATAGAAGACATTTCATAAGTTTATGCGACAGGCAATCGCGCTTATTTCGAGGTTCGTTTTGGGAGCTTCGAGTACGGCTGGATGTGGGCCATAGCTCCATGGCCAAAACCCTCGATTACCAACAAGACTAACATTGCTTGCTAGATACCATTCAGAAGATTACAAAAGTTTTGGCAGAGGCTATCCTTTCGCTCACGATCCTCGGTTGTGGTAAGTCATCTTGTGGCTTTCCTCCAATTAGTCGCTCTGTCCGATTCTTGGATCCTGGAACATCTTTTGCGCAATACTTCCCGACATAACCTCGACGGTAAATTGTTTGCTGTGCTGTTTCACCTCAAACAGCGACCAGGTATCTTGGTACGGGAGCGAGAAAGTCGCACTCGTCACTCAAGATAGCCTTGTGGATGAATAATGAGACCTCCTTCAATCGAAATACAAGCGTATTGGAATCGAAAAGGCAAAGTAGATCACTCAAAGCTGAGTGTCTCTTCTGAATCACAATTTCGTTGGTGGACTGGTTATCAATTGCTTTGTGTGAATAAAATCACACTTCACTTTATAACACTTATGCCTGTACAAGAACAACCGAAACTGACAATTCATTTAATGCTTCAGTACGTTCTGAACAGATACCCTAGAGCGCGTTGAACTATCTTTCTCCCACTTTAATTACCTTCCAAGTTATACCTACCACAAATCAACAATCCGTCACCCTGTACTGGAATCGATAGAAGACAAACCAGAACGTCAGAAGATATCTAGCTTTGCTAATCTTGCTCTCAAACTTCTGAAGCTTTATCTCAACAATCTCGATAACCCTCCAGCTTAATCATCTTTATTCGTGATCACTTCTTTGCATCACCTTCAAGTAAGTATTAGTCACGATGAACATACCTTCACCTTGACATAACCCGACTCACTTCGGCTTGTGTCCATTGACGACGCGATTTGCGTCCTTGGAACTGCGTTGGGAGTTCCACTTCTCTTCGTCTCATAGCAAGCTGGACAGCTATTGTTGGAGTCCAAAATTTTACAAGTACTAACATCCAAATCAGGGGGCACAACTTTCTGAGCTTTCCACATCGCTTTGCGATTAGTCGAGAGCCTCTTTCCAGCCAACATAACCCCTTTGCTCGATTGTCAAAAGAACTTTCTTCATAGACACGTTTCACACGTTTGGCATAGTCTCAAGCAACCCAACGGTTGCCTCCTTCGTAAGATGAGTTCCACGGGGATCAAGATGAATGCAAAGGCGGCTCAGTCAAATCCATCCTCGATGTCATCCAGCAACCCTTCACTTTTATTGGAGAAGTTTAATGCTAGGCGATCAACCCCTGATTCTGAAGCACTCGCAAGTTCGGATGACGACATGGAACGACAAGAGCATCAACAACCAATCATTCCACAGCAGAAACCAACTCGAAGAGCTTCATGGCTGAATGATACAACGCCATCGGCAGTGCAGCCTCGAAAAAACTCATTTGCCAGTAGCTCCATGTCTCCAACGACATCACACCCAAGTACACCATCTGCAGAATCAGGCAATTGGGCCAACGCTCATGGCCAGAATGGCTCTGGGATCGGTCGTGGTGCACCGGGTGCCTTTCCTTGGGGAAGCGGAATCTGGAACAGTGAACGGAAAGATCCTCCTGCTCGTCTGACAGAGGTTTTACCTTCACCTACATCAGCGCAACCTCCAACATCGGCAGGGAATGGATACTTTGGCAGTGAGTCTGGAAGTCATCAACGGGACTTATCAGCAAACTCAACGATTCCATTTGCGATTCCACTCCACCCTACACCCAAGACTTACCGATCCCAGTCCTATTCAGTTGGACAGCTTGAGACTGATGTGTTGTTCAACGGGTCTGCTGCGTCTACTGCTGGTGGCCCAACCAATCCTGGTCGAGGGAGGCCGCTACAACATTCTGGCCTTCAGCACCGACCTTCTAGACCTAGCATGCTCAGTGAGATGTCAAACGAAGGTGGCTTGGCCAAGCTGAATGAGGTTGAGGATGACGATGATAACAGCACAAATGGTTCGAGTAATCACGGCGTGCAGCTGCAATCTGCAGAAGCTCGGATCAAGCAGTTGGCTCGAGAGAATGAGATTTTGCGTCAGCAGCAATATCAAAATACTCGGATTCGTCCTCGATCCTCTACTTCAAACACGTTCTCTTTGAGTAGTGGATATGGTTTACAAGATCCAGTGCCAGAAGAGTCAGAGTATGCAGTTGACGAACCTGACGAAATTAGTGAACTCCAAGAGATTACCTCACGTGGTCTGCAACGTCGCCGCATGAGCGAGTACGGACTAGGGCAAGCTGCGCTGTCCTCGTATGCTTTGGAGAACCGCAAGTTGGAAAACGTCAAAAAGGCATACTGGCAGAGCTCTAATGGGCTTGAGAGGTTGGCCGATATTTCACAGAGTAGGCGTCATTCCTTCGCTGACGTTCCCACTCGGCATGGGTCGATCAGTTCTGCTGGAGAAGCTTTATCGGCCCATGATGCAATGCAAGATAATATGTCTCAGAGTGAGTATCAGAGCAGGTACCAAGATGGAACAGGTTATCCAAGCAGTGATGTTAGTCACGGTGAGTCATTCTTTTCGTACTATATTCAAACAAAACCTTTATACTAACATGCCCGTCTCTAGCTGCCTCCTATTTTGGCAGCATTGCCTCGCAAGCAAGGGTTGCTGATCATTCTTCCGTTTTCCCTTCCGGCTATTCAGCATTCGGATTAGGATTTAGTGGACGGTCTGAATCTCCACACAGAAGCCTGTATGGTGTTCCGCAACCGCGACACAACCAGCTCCTATATATGGTAACATTCAAGTTCTCGCGTGCCGATGTTTTCTATATTCAAGAAGGCACTGGGCTTTCTGTTAAACCGGGAGATCTAGTGATTGTGGAAGCAGACCGTGGAACAGATCTCGGCACAGTGGCAATGGCGAACGTTGACTGGGCTGCCGCTAAAGACCTTAAGGAGCACTATGCAGAAGAGCATTACAAGTGGCTCATGATGTATTCCCAAGGTGCAGCGGGAACCTCGGATGGTACCGGCGCCGGATTGATGGCGGCATCAAACGGCCTTCAAGGAAGTGCTGTTGGAGGCATGGGACCTCCTAATCAACATGGTATGCAGGAACCGAATCCTGGCGAGATCAAACCAAAGATCATTAAACGCCTGGCGCAACCCCATGAGACCCAAGCTCTACGCGACAAGGAAGGTAATGAAGCCAAGGCAAAACGCGTTTGCATGCAGAAAGTCAAGGAGCATGGCCTTCACATGGAAATCCTTGATGCTGAATTCCAGATGTAAGTCTTGAGAGTCATTTACACGACTTCTACTAATACCATGTGTTAGGGACTGGAAGAAGCTTACATTCTACTACTTTGCGGATGCCTATATCAACTTCAACTCACTCGTTACTGATCTGTTCAAGGTCTATAAAACTAGAATTTGGATGAGTGCGATTAATCCTGCATCATTTGCAAGTCCATCGCTAGGGCTTCAGGCGCCTTCTGGCATTGGACCAGGCGCCGTCGTGACTGGCGGTAGAAATCCGCAACCCGAGAGACGCATACAGCCAGAGCAACCTTCATCATATGGCGCTGCACAAGCCGGTCGCGGATATGCGAGTCCTTTCACACAAGGCTTTTCGCCGGTCCTTGATAGAGGCGCGCCACCGAATACCTTTCAACCATCAAGCTATGCTTATGGTTACTCTCCGTTTGCAGCATCACCACGTAATGCAGGTGTATCACCCGGTGGATATGCACCTCTACTCGACACAACATATGGAGGCGGCTTTGCCACTCCGACCGACTATTCAAGTCTAAGTGGGCGATTCCCCTCTCCTCATACGTCTGCTCCAAATCACGATGGTGGAGATTACAGACAGTCGAGCGCGCTAGGGACGCCTAATGAAAACTGGATTGGTAGCTTTCAGAGCCTCTCGATGAATTCTCGCTAGAAAAAATTACTATACAACATCCATGGGACACATTTGATTGCTTTTGGACTTGCGTTTGATTCCTTTAGATTAAGAATCAGATCAAGCACCATACTGCAAGTTTCTCGATAATCTCTTGAATGAACTAGAGGAGATTTTGTGCAACTCAGACTCATGCCCTTTTTGCCTGCAAGATATATACTCTGGCTCCCAATCTGCGGCATTTCTTAGGACGGTGTAGTGTTATTTCCCACTGGTTGGGGGTCCTATCACAGCTCATCGAATTCACCATCTGTTTATAACTTTCACCACGGATGATTCGTCGACTCACGACTTTTAGTCGTGCGCCAAAAGAAAATGCAAAGGTCATTTATCTCAAAAGCTACAGTTAGTTTTGCGATTTGCGTTGCACCTTCGCTGAACAAAAGATTGCTTGGCTGTTTCCACAGCTTATACTTGTCGTATTCGTTGATTTTCTTTCTTGTTCTCATATACAGGACTCTGGGCATTGAACATGGCGAACGCTCGTTTACTTCACGATATCACGATCTAATAGCGCATGGGCCTGGAGAATTCCTTTCGATAGATAGATATTTGCTCACAAATTTTCGGAAGGTGTATCAGGGAAATTACTTTAAAAATGAGAAATTTGCGCTGGGAGATTGGGTATTCATTTCGGGAGGATAGCGGAACTCCTTTCGATATGGCCGAGACATCAAAAATTGCGTTGTTTTCTCGTCACAGGTTCGGGGATTTGTATATGGAGATCATGGGTAGTTGATAATAAAGGATCGGAAATCGGAATATAATGATGATTAAAACATAGCTGATATGATGTGAAGATATCATAGGATTCAATGCTGTGAGAATACTTCACAATTCTTTATCCTTTCAAGGGATTAGGGAGAAAGTCCATTGTTTCTCTACTTGAAGCCACTTTCGTAAAATCTCGTGATCTGTTTTGACACACTTGTCGTTTTGACAATCAGGATCATGGATTTTTGGACGTATTAGTTTAATACTTCCCACGGTTTTGGAATAAAAACAAAGACGGTAGTAAGGCGTGGTGAGGAACGACCTTTCTGTTGTAGATTGCTCGGGGTTGCGTGCTTTCCATAATAAGGCAAGCTGGAGATATCTTAGCATCCTTCACCTTTCATCATACAGATCAGAACCACCACAAGATCACCAAAAATGGCCAACGCCACAGGTAAACGCAAGCCTGGAGGTATATGCCCTATGCTTACCCTACTCGTCCCTATTGTTCATACCTTTTTGTGTCTCCAGTGATGATTTTAGTAACTGATGATTTTAAGCATCCGTAGGCGCTCAGCCAGGCCACAAGACAAAGCAGCGGAAGGTAAAGGAAGAAAGGAATGGCATGGTGGTGCAGGAGGACGAAGAAGAAGACCCTAGTCTGCAGCTCTTCGTGCCGCTTGTTGCTGCGAAGGGTAGAGAGTCGGAGCCCGTGAGAGCGGTGGGGGTCGAGGAGGAGATGGAGATTGAGGACCCTCTGCCTAGGGGTCGGAAGTCGGAGCCAGTCAAGATAATGGGGCTCGAGAAAATTGATGAGGAAGTGGGCGACGAAGAAGAGGATGTGCATGTGATGACGAAGCCTACACACATGGCCAGAAAATCAGAGCCCATTAAAAAGGTTCGGCTGGAGGAATCAGAGGATGGAAAGAGAGAAGGAGCGCATCAGGAGGCTGAAAATCCTACACGCAAGAGCAGGAAATCCGAACCTACACGTATGGTCTGGGCAATGAAAGCATATGGCGATGGCAGTGGCAATGAAAGGGAAGTCCAGGGGCTTGTAAGCAAGGCGAGACACTTGGAACCAGTAAACAATGTTCGTGACGATGAATATGAAGAGGATACAGGACGGAACGAAAGCCAGTAAGCAGATATCATATTGCCCGAACGCATGTCTTTTTTAGGTAGCCTTGCTGACATCAGTGGCTAGGGACTTCTTGACTTTGATCAAATTTGAGAAAAGGAAGAAGAAAAAGGCCGAACAGGCCGACGCTGCATTCTTGAAGATGTTTAAGGACACGTTGAGACACGGAGAGGAAAGCTTGAAGACGCAGATTCAGGATGAGAGCAATTTAGCGTAAAGACTATTTCCTAACGACCTGATACAGTGGCAATGACTGAAATGAATAGGTCACGAAGAGACATCGAATTCCTCAAGACTTTCGAGAAGGTGTTCAAGCGAGCTTCTCCGTTCTCCTCTGCTAAGGGCTCCGGCGACAAGGACAAGGACGGATCCCAAAACCAAGGCTTCGAGTCTATGCACCCAAAGAGTGAGAAACTTGTCAAGACCGCACTAGGCTTGATCGCCAGGTTTGAAGAGATTGAAACACATGTCACCAATATTGATGTCGAGCAACTACGGCATAACAGTTGGGCAGTCGAGGATGACCAGATTATGGAAATGCTGCAAACGGGACGAGACTTTGGAATGCAGAAGTGCCGGATCATTTTGACTACCAAAGCTAAGGAAGGCGATGTTGCTGCGGAAGAGGCAAATACAGAACGAGCTACTATCAAAAATACGTTCTATTCAAATACGGTCTCATTGGAAGGTACTTCTGGCAATTGGGGGAAAACAGCCAGGCAGCAGCAGAAGGCAGCTAAGAAGCTTGTTATGGCTACTGTGGTGATACCCATCTGATGGCACAGCTTTTCGCGATTATATTTCATATTGCAGCCGGAGGAATTACTCATGAGTTGCTAGAATCTGGGAAGAATATTTGCCTATTATTGTAGCATAAAATATCACAATTACAGTTAGCAGACTGTCATAGCAAGCATGGTTGAGCAGCTTCAAGAAAATTAAGATGCTCTTGTTCCACACCTACTACTCTAACTTCTTCTTTGCTGAAAGATAAGTTCGCACCTTCAATGCTTGCTTTTGGAGCCTTCTTGATCTTGTTGACTTGAAGTTATCTCCTTGCCACTTGCAGAGAGTGTTGCGTGTTCTAGCCGACATCTATTGTAATTTCGACGGCTGAGATTCTTGAACACTCTGGGAGATATGCAGTATATAGCAAATCAAAGAGCCAAAGCTTGTTTACAATTTACCCTTCTTATAAAGCCCCACTTTCTCCAGAACTATGCAGAGAGTTTAATCACGTGATCCACAATCACATAAAATCTTGGCAATCTCGCTAAGCCAGATCCCACCACAGTCTGCGAAATTCAAAATCGTAACCTCGACCAGAATTATTTCAACGACAATCGCCAATCGACAAACCCACGACCAGTCAACATGGGTGCCCTCAAATATGTGATTATGGCCTGCTGTACCTGATATGAATCTCTTGCTAACATATTTTAGGTTGAAGAGCTTCAGAAGAAGAAGCAGTCCGATGTCCTGCGCTTCCTTCTCCGTGTCCGCTGCTGGGAGGTAAGAACCTGCGAATCCTGAAAAACGACTCCAATCGAGCCCAATACTTCGAATTTGCTCCTACGAACATTTGCGAATTATTGTGGAATGTGGAATTGGACCTGGACATCATTGCGATGCTCCCGCTATAACACTTGGTGAAAGTTTAAGTACTGAGAGTGTATAGCTTCGTCAATTGAACGTCATCCACCGCGCTTCCCGCCCATCTCGTCCAGATAAGGCACGCCGTCTTGGTTACAAGGCCAAGCAGGGCTATGTCATCTACCGTATCCGTGTTCGCCGTGGAGGTCGTAAGAAGCCAGTGCCAAAGGGTGCTACATATGGTATGGGGACACTAAAAACTATGTTCGGCCTCATAGATCATGATTCACAGCGCTATTTTGGCCTTGCTGTGGCTTGATCTATGATATTGTCTCGAAAGCAATTGCTAACGATTCGCTTAAAATAGGCAAGCCAACCAACCAAGGAGTTAACCAACTTAAGTACCAACGATCACTCAAGTCGACCGCTGAGGAGCGTGTTGGACGCCGCTGCGCCAACTTGCGTGTCTTGAACTCTTACTGGATCAACCAAGATTCGACCTACAAGTACTACGAAGTCATCCTCGTTGATCCCCAACACAAGGCCATCCGCCGTGATGCCCGCATCAACTGGATCGTTAACCCAGTCCACAAGCACCGTGAGTCCCGTGGACTCACTGCTACAGGCAAGAAGTCTCGTGGTTTGGGCAAGGGTCACGGGTTCAACAAGACTACCGCTGGCCGCAGAAAGACATGGAAGAGACACAACACCCTCAAGCTTCAACGATACAGATAAATGTCTTAGCGGGAGTTTGTTTAGTATGGTGGCAGGTTGGGCAGAGATGGTATATTCTCAGAGTCTGCGTGGAATTACAAAAAGCATATATGCTTTGCTCATTTTATAGGCTTAAGAATTGAAAGCAATTGAGCGGCAGAACTTCGCAAGACCTATCCCAACTGGTGACTTAAATCCTTATGATACATTTGTGCGGTAAGGATGCACATTGCTCCGTCAATGTTGCTCTATCAAAGGTTCAGGCTGCATTCACCAACCGCTCGTATTTGTACCGTTTGCAGACAGGAACGTGCACCCCCATCTATCCTTGGCACCGTTATGACCAGGGCAGTACTGCGAACATCATCGTGCGCTAATACAATAATCAGTTCCCTGTTGCACGATATGGGTCTCCTAGTAGAATATTTTTACCCCTTTTCAGTCGGCTAAGGTTTTAGATCATGTACTATAGAAGTGTTGGCTGCCATTCCTTCCGCTGGAGCCATTCCCCACCACGCAGCTCTGGAAAGTGCTAACGAACGACGCTTCCCAACTAATCGCGAACAACTTAAGAACCACAGACAGGCAGGCCTGACTTTCGGTCGCATAATATAATAACTACAACTTTTACTCCTCGCTCCAATGCTTCATATACGCTTCATTCGCTTTTCAACATTTGAAAGAGAGCTGTGCAATGGCTCCCTGGACGACTCGGATACTCTCACCTCACTCCCGCAACGACCATGAGGCCAATCCTGCTGCAGGCTCCAGTTCAGCCTCTCCTCTTAGACCGAGGGTTAGAATTACAGAGACAGATATTCTGGAAAATGCTTATGGAATTCCAACCCTGCCAGGGCCATCTGGAAGGGAGGGCAAGAATGGCCATGGACGGTAAGTTGACTATCTTAGCCCGCAAATATGAGGGAACTTTATATGCTTGAATGGCCAACACTAACCAGTTTTTTCAGATCCATGAGCCATCCCTTTCCATCTCTATTCAGTAACAAAAAGGACAAGGACATGGTGAAAAGGAAGCCAAATGTTGGTGGCTTCAACTCGGATGATGAAGGGGGCATCTCCCCATCTCTGGCGCACCACACAGCTCACAACCCGACTACAAAACAAGTTAAGGTGGCTGATAAGGACTTGACACAAGGGCCATGTATGACATGCGATTCCGTCGTTAGGTGGCCCAAGGACCTGAAAGTCTTCAGATGTACAGTTTGCTTGACTATCAATGACCTGCGGCCTGTCTTGCTAGAAACTAAGCGTGGAGATGCCCAGAGGGCTCCGGCCAAAGTGAAAGCAGGCACATATCCAGAATCACGGTGCGCAACACCCAGAAGTCAGTTTCCCGCCTCCTTCCCTATCGTTGGAGGTAAAGGCATACTAAATCGAACATAGTTGCTCCTATCTCAATTGAAAAGACCAGAGAACTGATCGAACAATGCATCATTACATATCTCCATGACATATTGAAGCACGATGATTATGACAGTGGTACGTGCATCTCTTAGTGTAGCCTCGTAGATGACTAGCTTCAAGAATGTAAGGTTGTGCAAAATTCTATCAGTCTGCTACCTAGTCAGTCTACTGTCATGCAATGCTTGGCCTCATGTCTCTAAAGCTCTGCATTTATTCCTTGTTAAACTCGAAATTACTCCTCCAACTTTGGTGCGACTTGCTAAACCGACACTAGACATTTTCCAATCACCACAGTCATTGCAAGGAAACGATATCACGGAAGGAAGACTGTTTCCGAAACTGTCTATCGACAATCGGGAGGCGTCCCAAGATACCGCGCGAAGTCCTCCAATCCATTTGTCAGAGCTCCCAAGTGATCGAGAGGATGATCCGTATATATCTCGACATATGATCCCTCCCAAGTCTAATCATGCAAGATCTGTTCCCTACTCAAAGTCATCTCCTGGAGACATTTTCAGGTCGCATATGGAACAGCGGGGTCTCCAGCTTCAGTTGGCTCATGGCACGGGGCTAATGCCTAAAGAATCATATAACGAGGATACGGGTAGAAGAACCCAAGATGATTCTACACAGAGACATCGAACAGAGAGTACTAAGAATATTTTCAAGCCACTAGAGGATTATATAACTCGATGTTTCGCCTCGTTTGAGTGTATCAATAGTTCATTCAGCACTGTCCGTCCTAATGTGGGGACCCGAACATTCAGTGAAGGACCTAGAAAGAGCGCATTCCCAAAGCCGAATGAGAGATTAGCTCGTACTGATGAAACATTATCTGAATTAGATGCTAAGACCCTGTTGCTTGGGGATTTTGCAGAGAATGGTTCCTGGTGGACCGGGGAACGCGCAGAAGTCAGAAGCCCGGAACGATCGCGTATTTATCGGTTCACTGAGCCTTCCTCCGACAACTCAGTCACTCTTAAATCACCACAAGTTGATTGGGCTAGACTGAACGAGTGGTACTATGCAGTGTTACATGCGGGCAAACCATGGCAGCAGAAACTACACGATCTCACTGCTTCAGATATATCTTTTTTAGAGCCGCCGATCGAACTTGACATGGATGATATTGAAGATCAGATATTGGAAGCGCAGGCTCGGGTACAGCGCGTGCTGCTGAAGGCTACTGAAACTCTGCTCAAAAGGCCTGGAAGACCACTGCGTGAACCGGGGGATTTGCGCTTTCTGCTAATCATCCTTTCGAATCCTCTTCTATACCCTCCACGAACAAGTTCCGAGGCCAAAGATCGCATTAGATCGAGATCGAAGTCACGAGACACGAGATCATCTCCAGTCAAAGCAGATAAGTCCTATGTACGGAGAGAAAACCAATCCCCCTCTAACGTATATTCCAAAACTACCAGAGGCAGCTCCGGGCAGCATTCAGGCATTATCAAAAGAATACTTGGTCTGCTATCTGGGGCTCCAAATGACTCTCATCATTATCTCGTATCATGGTTCGCAAGATACTCTGATAATCAATTTCAGAGAATGACCGACCTAGTAGGTAGCTTTGTTACCTACAGACTTACAAGACAACATGGCAAGAAACCTGCAGTCAGTCATGATCCTACTGCAGGTTTGGTTCCTAGTTTCAATGGACACGGACACGGCACGTCGGCGGCACTGCACGCTGCTTTAGGTGTTACCGGTCTATCTTCGAAAAAGAGGCCGGAAAACCAGCAACGTGTCATATATAATGATGATTGGCAAATAAAGGCTGCAGCAAGAGTTATGGCCATTTTGTTCGCTGCGAATAATAGTGGGATATCTAGAAGAAATGACACTTATCCAACTGCGGCTTTTTTGGATGCTGAGCGTAGTGTTGGCTTGGCTGCCCGGCAAAGAGCTCATAAACATGGCCAGATCTTACCAACCAGTGACTTTTACAACACCCTTCTTGACTACTCTGATCTAATTGCGGATTTCGAGAATTGGGAAGCCAAGCGTTCTAAGTTCGCCTTCTGTCAATACCCATTCTTTTTGAGCATATGGGCGAAGATACGTATCATGGAGCATGACGCGAGGCGTCAAATGGAAATAAAGGCTCGAGAAGCTTTCTTCGAAAGTATTATGACATCCAAGAACGCGACCCAATACCTGACCTTGAAAGTAAGAAGAGAATGCTTGGTTGAAGATAGTTTACGTGGCGTTAGTGAAGTTGTGGGCTCCAGCAGCGAGGATATCAAGAAAGGACTACGAATCGAGTTCAAAGGCGAAGAGGGTATTGATGCTGGAGGTCTGAGGAAGGAGTGGTTCTTGCTACTTGTCCGGGAAGTCTTTAATCCAGAACATGGTTAGTCTTCGAGCATATCTTATCAAATTCCTGAATTCGCTGACAAATTTTTAGGAATGTTCTCCTATGACGAAGACTCGCGATTTTGCTACTTCAACCCCAACAGCTTTGAGACTACCGATCAGTACTTCCTTGTTGGGGTTGTTCTTGGTTTGGCCATCTACAACTCCACGATTCTCGATGTGGCTCTACCACCTTTTGCCTTTCGCAAATTGCTTGCCTCTGCACCGGCTACGATATCAGGGGCGCCATCGCATGTTAAGCCGACCATGACATACTCTTTAGAGGATCTCGCAGAATACCGACCGTCACTAGCTGCTGGTCTGCGAAAGCTTCTGGATTATCAAGGCGATGTTGAGACTACTTTTTGTCGTGACTTTGTGGCCGATGTCGAGCGCTATGGACAATCTATTCAGATACCGCTTTGCCCAGATGGCGAGAATAAACCGATTACAAATGCCAATAGACGAGAGTTTGTAGATTTGTATGTCAGATATCTTCTTGATACTGCAGTGGCTCGCCAGTTTGAACCTTTCAAGCGAGGTTTTTTCACAGTTTGTGGTGGTAATGCACTTTCTCTTTTCCGGCCAGAAGAGATTGAGCTTCTGATTAGAGGATCTGAAGAGCCTCTCGATATCGAGTCTCTCGAAGCGGTTGCGAAGTATGAAAATTGGGGGAAGGACTTCAATCCGGAAATAGAACCAGTTATACAATGGTTCTGGCAAACGTTCCATAACGCAAGCTCGAAAGACCAAAGGAAGCTGCTTAGCTTCATCACTGGTAGCGATCGAATTCCAGCAATGGGAGCCACTAATCTAGTCATCAAGATATTATGCTTAGGGCCTGATTCTTCCAGATTTCCGATTGCCAGGACCTGTTTCAATATGATTTCACTGTACAGATACTCATCACAGGATAAACTGGAATCGATATTGTGGAGGGCGGTTAATGAGAGTGAAGGGTTTGGATTAAAATAATATAGCCTAGACAACATATTGCGTGCAGGATGGGTCTGGGTTCGGGGACTGGGAATGACGTTGATAGCCTTGATGGCTCATTAGATTCCTTGAGGCCGGGAAAGACCGGTGCTTTGATGCAGGTGCATTGTAAATGGGACACAATAGAATTGTTCATAATGGATTCAATGAATGGCTTGACTTGCAATACTTATAATATTCAATGTGTCGCTGTGGCACTTTTATGTACTTATTTTATCTGCAGAGAAGATGATAAGGTTGGTTGAGATTATCAATTTCTCTAACTTTAACCTAACTGTACACAATACGCACATCTGGTCTTAGCAGCATCCTCTTGCTTACACGTTTGTAGGTGAAATTTAACATTCATAGTAGTCACCTTTTCAGTCCCCACGAGACCAAACTGTTTTCTCTCAAAATGAGAAGATATGTCGGCAGACAATACTTTTACATATTTGTACAAATCTCACATCCCATTGCAATCCCATGAATATGTAACCAACGCCGACAGATGCACCTCTAATCTAAGACGTAGCATTCTCAACCTCCCCTCTCGCCTGGTTCAAAATATCCTTCTCCCGCTGCCTGCGCGCCTTCTCCGCGAGGCTTAGCACCCGCACCGCATCCGACTTCGCCTTCTGCTCCTCTAGCTCCCGGATCTGCTGCAGCTCCTCCGCCGTCGGCCGCACGGGCTTCGCCTTCGTGATCTCCATCAGCTTGCCGAGGATCTCGGATTCTTGTCGGTCCTTCATGTTAATCGTCGCCGTGCGCTCGGTGGGCGCGCCTACCACGGTTTCCGCGACTGGCCCCGTCGACATGAGCGGGCTGGTGATGGAGGAGACTCCGGGAGGCGTGTTGGCGGCGGCGGAGGGCGAGGCGAAGTGGATTGTTAGGGTTGAGGGGCCCGACTGGTCGGCCGTGCGTTTTACGGTCATGGGGATGGAGGGATTGTGGTATTTCAGTCGGGGGAGGATTTTGCGCCAGAAATGCCTGTGGTTTGTTAGATCAGGGTTTCGGGAGCTGGGAAAGGCGACGAACCTCGCACCTCGATGACCGCTGTCTATTCGCACAGCGAAGTCCATGTGTAGCCGGGTTACCTCGGGCGGGAGGATTGCTGCGCCGGGTCCTACCCTTATGGCGAGTAGCTGGAGATATGTCAATGGCCGTTCCAGAGATATGGCATTTGGCTTGGAGATTTAAGTACCTTCTGCAGAGGGGTATTAGCATGATTGAGGATAGTCAGGTGCCGTGTAGAGTCTACTTACTGTTCTCAGCTTCCGCATACGCTGTATTATGCTCACCATCTTGAATGTGTTGATGGTCCTCCGCCGAGTGAAAATGGCATGTTGTTGAAGTGACCCTCCAAAATATTTAGGTCCACGCTAGGTGGACCCCTGTCCAAAATTTATAGTGACATCGCGACTGCAACCACGACCACGCGACATAACATCTTTCTCCAGAAATTCGCCATGTCGTTTCGAAGAGGCGGTGCGGGGCTTGTTGCTAGAGCTATTAGACAAGTCGAAACTCCTTCTGTATCTTTGCCTGTGTTTCTGTGTCCTGCGCTAGTCGCTACCTCGTTTCTTTCTCCTACAAACTCGCCATACAAGTTTTCCCAGCGACGGAAGGTGCATACTATTCCTAAACAGACAGATAGCTCGAGAACGAACTTCTTGGGGAATTCTTATTCAACAGAAAATCCTGGGGCTCGGCTGCCGCCACAGTGTTCAGGATGCGGTGCTCTTTCCCAAACAGTTGATAAGAAGGAGCCAGGTTTTTACAACTTAAGAAGGCGAGGCGTAAGGGAATATGTAGAAGGCAAATCTGCGGATGTTGAGTCACATGAGGATAGAATAATCCAAGAAGCTTTAGAAAACACGGCGAATATAAATCCTGAAATCCAACTCAATATTCCAACGAGAAGACCTAGTACGAAGACGTCCCAAGAGTTTTTTTTGATGTAACTAACATTCTATGCAGATGCCGAGCAAGCTCTAGAACCGCCATTGTGTGAACGCTGTCATAAACTCAAACACCATGAAGAAGGTGTCTCCATCGCTCATCCTACACTCCAATCTCTCGAAGATACCATCAGTGAATCCCCATACAAGTACAACCACCTTTACCATGTGATTGATGCCGCAGACTTCCCAATGTCTATAATACCTGGGATACACAGGATTCTGAACATGACGCCTCAGCGATCGCTCAATCGACGGTCCAAATCTGGGAGATTCTACCATGGCAAAAAGACAGAAATAAGCTTTATCATCACACGATCCGATCTGCTGGCGCCGAAGAAGGAACAGGTCGACAGCATGATGCCGTATCTACGCACCGTCCTGCGAGAGGCGTTAGGGAGAGATTTCAAGGAATCTCGACTGGGAAATATTAGATGTGTCAGTGCGAAGTCGAATTGGTGGACCAAGGAATTGAAAGAGGATATTTGGGATCGAGGAGGCGGTGGCTGGGTGATTGGGAAAGTCAATGTGGGAAAGAGCAGGCTATTTCATGAGGTTTTCCCGAAAGGCAGGACTAGCCAGACACAAGCCTTGAAGCCATTGAAACCTGTGGTTCTAGATGAGCCAAAGTCCAGCTTTGTTGAGAAGACTGGTTCAATTAGCGGAGACGAGCAAGCCCTTTCGGATCTGAAGGAATCTCTGACGAGAGATATCGATCCCGCCAAACCAGGAGTCGTAGACGAACTCTCTCTCCTCCCAGCAGCACAACCTGAAACCGACTACCCAACAATGCCACTCGTCTCTTCCCTCCCAGGAACCACAGCTTCTCCAATCCGCATCCCCTTCGGCAATGGCAAAGGCGAACTAATCGACCTGCCCGGACTCTCACGTGGAAACCTCGAGCTGCACGTGCAGCCGGAACACCGTGCCTCGCTCATTATGCGCCAGCGTATACGGCCGGAGCAGGAAGTCATTAAACCTGGGCAATCTCTCCTCCTTGGCGGCTTCATTCGTATCACACCCGTCACGCCGGATGTGATCTTCCTGTCGTACGCTTTCAACCCGCTGAAAGCGCATTTGACGTCGACGGAGAAGGCAAGGGGCATACAGGAGGAGACGAGGGAGTCGAACGTGCTGAATATCGCGGTGCCGGGCACTGGCGAGAAGATTCGGAGCGCGGGCGTATTTCATTTGAGGTGGGATGTTACGAAGCAGAGGACGGGGCCGATCACGGCCAAGGATGCGGCGAATATACATGTTGATCGGCTGCCATATCGGGTTATGGCTGCGGATATCTTGATTGAGGGGTGTGGATGGGTGGAGATCGTTGCGCAGGTGCGGAAGCCTCGTATCCCTAAGGAGCAAAAAGACCAGGACCTCGAGGAAGATGCAGAGGTCAAGGAGGAGGCCGAGAAGGAAGCTAGTGCGGGATGGCCTGCGGTTGAAGTGTTCACTCCCGAGGGTAAGTTTATTGGGATCAGACAGCCTCTGAATGCGTGGTTGAATGTAAGATTCAAGCCTGGTGAAAAGAACATGAAGGCGAGACCTAGAAGGTCGATGAAGGGGCAGAAGAAACTGGGAAAGGCCAGGGCGAGAGCTGCACAGGCGGCTTGAGTTCTATTTGGTCGTGTACGCAGTGAAATGTTGTAGGATACTTTGTATATTAAGATGTGAGCGAATGATATCGACCCAACTATGACAACTGAACATGTTCTTTCTGTAGAGCGTGTGCGTTCAAGTGATGCGGGCATCTAGAAAAGCCATGATATTTCATATGTACAATACGTTCGCAACTATTCAGCAAAGGGGCAAAACGCAATATGCGGACTTATGGACCGTGCAGTATCCAGTTCTCTGTGAATATCTATCCACTAGATGAAACTTGTTGAAAATTGACTTTTCGACTTTTAAACCCAGTTTTCATAGGAAAGATGTCATCGCAGATAAGTCGCCGCCTCTCAAGCAAGGAAAATTTTGGTATCTAGCCATTTAAGTTCATTATGCGGTAACTTCAGTCCTCGCCTTCTTGGCCGGGATATCAGCCGCTTCACCCAATGCTCTCCTCTCTCAGACGCCGGCGAGATCTTGCTCCTTCTTAGAAAACAGCTCTCTCTCCTCCTCGGTCATGTTAGGTAGGAGGTCGATATCCTTTCCCAGCTTGAGACTACGGTGGAAGGCACGGATGATGGAATCGGCGTCATCGACAGCAATAGGTCTGATATCTGCCAAAGCCTTGATCTTACCCGTGCACTCCTTGTACTGAGCATCGGTCATTTCGATGTTGAGCTGCGCAGCTCTCGACTTGATCGCATTCCAACCAGTCAAACGAGAGGCGAAGTGGACGTAACGGGTCATGCCAAAATCGGCCGGGTTAATAATTTCGTAGGTAGATGGGTTGTTGAGAATTGCCTTAGAAGTGGGAAGGACGTTGAAATAACCTTAATGGAACCCCCCCTTCTCCAATCTTGATTCCTCTGTGATAACCTGAAAATATCCCCAAAACTTCGAAATGAGCTCTATAAACTATACAGTAGATGCTAGCACAATTGGGGAATGGACTCTTCGGAGAGAAGGGCCAAATTTCGAAGATTTTCCCGGCCCCGTCCGTCCTTTCGGAGTTGAGGCTGGTCCTCCTCCTCCTCCTTCTACTCCTTCTCCTGCTACCACCCCTCGAAAGTCCCGTCCCGCTCTTTCCGCCCTCTCTTCCAACCTCCTTCTCTCTCCCTCCCTCTCGAAGGAGAACTTTCCCTCTTCCTTCTCCTCTTTCCCGTCCGCGGACGCCTCAGGCACTAGAGCCGAGCGTATTTTCGCTGGTGTTTGGGGAGATTTTGTACCATTTAGAGAAATGAACAATGAAGAATGGGAAGAAGAAAAGAAGAGGGGGGTTGATGCTGTGCTGGCGGACATAATCGTCCGTGAGGAAGAAGCGATACGAGAAAGGAAGAGGAAGAATAATGAGAGAGGAAAAGCGAGATATAATGCTAAAAAAGCAGAAAAGAAGAAGGCCGAGGAAGAGGAGGAAGAGAAGGAAGGAAAGAGGAAGGGAAAGAAGGTGAAGAGAGTGGAGGAAATGGGGAAAGGGAATGGGAAAGGGAAAAGAAAGAGGGAAGGAAAGAAAATGTAATTTGTTTTATACTTTTGGACTTTTTGCTATATATTGTCCTCTAGCTCTCCTATGACAAGCGCTATACTTATCATGTTCGAAGATTACCTGTGCTTAATTGAATAATATAAGGACTTGAAAAGTACTTTTCTAATCTACAATTTAAGGACGTGCACCACGATTATAATGGAAAGAGATATGCATACCACGTATTGACTTATCTATAGAGTAAAATCCAGACTTATATTCTTTCCAGGTCATCCTATGGATCGCTTCTTTGGTTACGCTCAATGCATGCTGCACGCATAATTAATGATCCAAACACCGGTATGGCTGCTTCGAAATCAGCAACTCAGCCGTCCTCGTCGCCGTCCTCATCCTCGTCCTCATCCTCGTCCTCCTCCTCGTCCCCATCCTCGTCCCTATCATAGGATTCAAGCTCTCGCACCTCTTGACCGGAATCTAGGGGCTGGATGTTTCGAGGTTGCAAATGTAATAACCTAGAAACTCCTAGAGTTGTCCATTCTCTAGCGATCATGTTATTTCTCGAAGTCCAAGTGCAAGGACGATTAAGCCTTGAACAACGGACACAGGTATCAGCACCAGTCTCGCCGCTAGTGCATTGTGGAGATTTCGCGTAATTACTTGTGGGTGGCGCAAATACGTCCTGATCATGTAGATTGTGCTGTAAAATAATTAACATAGGCAAAGAGGGATCAGAGAGATGGACTGCATCTATACTTACAATAAAACAGAGATCGCATGTCTTGCGGACAAGCCCTGAACCCATACCTGCTCCTTCGAAAATCCTAGGTGGTTTTACACCCATTGCCAGGCGAGTCTCAGATCCATCATGGTGCTTGATTCTATATCTCGCATCAAGTAATTGGCTAACCTCGACCATCGACAGTAGCCTAGTAGGAGCCATGTCCCAGGATTTTGCAGGCGAAGTCTCAATTCTTTGGCTGTAATGATCCCAGAAGGTGTCGAGAACTCGGAATCGAGATATCTTAGGTGCCCAATCCGGTAAGCTACCAGTGTACTTGTACCGCATCAGTCCGCCTATAAGAGCAGACGTACGACAGTAGACTGCTGACAGGTATGGAGCTGCGACCGAATTTGCACCTAAGGTGCCGGGACGTGCTACTGTGAAGAAATTGGAGTTTTGCAAAGGGACAGACTTCCATCCATCTGTCTCGCTCTTGTATTCAATGATGAGAGCCATAGAATTCAAATTTGGCCAGTCGGAGAATGGCCCAACAGCCGGCAGCCGAGCGTATGGTGTAGGGTGAGATTTGCCATTCAATTTCGTCTGGTTAGCGGAGGGAGTCCTCCTCAGGAGGCGTAGCGTGTGAGAACGACTGCCTTTGTAATCCTCTGCCGTCCTCCCTATTTTCATCGCTGGTCGCCGGAATATCTTCATCATAGTCTGGCCTGGCTTAAATTGTCGACTCGGAGGCAGGAATGTACCTGTCCAGATTATGCGCTCATTATGGGCCTTTTCTGTCAAAGGCGTTGTCCAGTTCAATCCTGTAATACCCGCCAAATTCCAACCGGTAGTCTTGAATATCCGCAGTGAGAATGGTGCGAAAAACTGGGCAGCGTTCCAACTACCACCATTCCTTCCGAAAGCTACAACATTGGAAGTAGTTCTAAGCAGTTTAGGGTTCCAAGAATAACGTAGGGACACAATGGTGTGCTCTGCATATCTGAGGAGGTCATCACCATTTACATGGCTAGGCAGAGTGTCAAGATTCCATTCTGCAATCTAAAACAGTCAGTACTCAAGAGCTTCCGGGTAAAGCTTTCTGAATTCTAACATACCTTTACTGCTCGAAAACCACCGCCACTACGAATAGCTAAGCGAGCGATTTCATAATGGTTTTTGCTACTCTTGATCTCTGAAGATCCCGTGATGATGGCATGATGACTCCCATATCGGCCTGCTATATTGACTGACTTGCCAATATAGATGTAGTATTCCCGTGTGCTATCATCTATTCGAACCCAGTACAAGATAGCATAAACACCACCGTTGTTGTCATTGGGAGTAATCGCCGGAAGACTCCACAGTTGATCCCAAGTTAGCTGGCCATCGTTAAACAACGATCGAGCTGAGGCTTTCTCCATACCTTAAGATTGTTCGTTAGTATTCTCAGCTAACCTGGGTTATAGAAAATTACCATTCAATATGGCATCCATGAATTCTCGATTCTGAGACAGGGCTTTTACGTCTCTTTCTAGAGCGCCCGCCTCGCAAAGCGCATCGCTGTGCCTCGACATCTCCTGGAACAAGGTCCCGATAACTCTGGACAAGGAATCTGGGACATTGTACACTACGGGAACGCCATCGAACCCTAAAATGCATGTTACTGTTTTCATACCCTTCACTGCACCTACATCGATGCATCGACGCGGTATCCAGCCAAATCCCTGGATACCAAGGAGCTGGACACTGGCCCACGTTCCGTTGTCATAACTCTCACTGCGTACCCAACCTAGCTGGCCGATATTGACGGCCCAGATCGGGTTTTGGGCGTTTTGTGCTGGGTTCCAACCTCGCTGACGTTCTGCCTCTGTGGCTGCTTGCTGGGTGTACTCCTCCTTGACCTTGAATGCATAGATGTTATTTTGATCTACCATGGTCGGTTCCTGTCGCAATAGTACTTTTGGATATTGACGAGAGAGGTATGAGGAGAAGGTGTGGTGAATTAGATATGGTTCGCTGGAGACTCCGCGGTTCTGAGCTTGGTGTTTTGTCGAGGAGCTCGATCTAAGTAAAGAAGAAGACTCAGAAGTAGTGGGTACGATATCTTTTATGGTTGATACATCTATTGAATACAGCAGTAGATGCGAGCTGGTTATATAGTGAGAAGATGAGGCAAAGTGGTGATTCACAAAACTAAACACTTGTATGTGATTCACAGAATTAAATGATTGTATATGGTTCACATAACAAAGATACATGGTAAGTCACACGATTTCATTCAAACACACGCGTAGGCAACTAAACCTAGAAGTAGAGGCAGGCTGTCTATAAAGCGGATAGTAAAAGGAGGATTAGCTAGCAGAGGTGACATAAAGAGCTACGAAGAGGTAAGCTAAAATAAGTCAACAAACCCTTAAGATAGTCACTTCGCTATTAGTACGTATACGTCTAGTTTGGTAAGATGTATAAATCGTCAACTACTAATATGGAAAGTGGTGCTGATACAAAGTGCTGGCAATGAATGTACAGTACTAGCCCAGAAGTCTTCGCGGAACACTAAAATCTGGCCATACACCTAATTACCTTTTTATTAATAAATTTACAACCACTTGTTCTGTTGACTTGACTTTGATTGCAAATAAATGACAAATAATTTTTTTCTTGTGTGCTTTACTGTAACGATGCAAGGAGTCACGGGCTAGAATAGAGGCATATGGGAGTGCGTACAATAGGCTGAATATGACTACCTTATAGGTCTACTACGAAGGATACAAAAACATGAGGAACAAATGTAAAAAGTAGAAGCAGGCCATTATATAGGCGACTCCGACTCTCCTTCATATTGGTTCTGTAACCCCATAATCCTGCGCCATGACCATCGCTTACGCTTCGGTTGTTACATTTACTTTCAAATTCTTTAGTATTTTGTATGCTACTTTTTTGCTTTGATTACAGCCGCAACTTTGTATAGTATACTGTCTGCAAACTGTTTAAATAAACTATTAAAAATTATGTTTTATGCTTTAACTAAAACCTTTTTTGAAGCCTTAATAGCATATTTTTTCCCTATTGTTTCGAGTTTTGAATAGTTTTGTAGCACGAGCTTTTTAAAGTAATACTATACATACTTAATAAATTTCAAATTGAGAAAAAACGGCGGCAAATCAGTTATTAGTATTGCATTATTTACAAACTAATTAGTAATTGCGCGAGCTGTATAAATAAGTGCGTGTAACAACTCGAGGCGAACAGGGATCTCGATCCGTAGATCTCAGGTAGGGGACTCAAAGGTATAAACAACTGTCAATTATTATAACTAAAAGAACAAGCTACAGACAGAAGAAGGGAAGGAAAGCAGTGCTTTATATACAGGAGGCTGGCCAGGGGGGCAGTGTAAGTGAGCCTTGTGGTGTCAGGGGCCAAGCGCTAAGCGAGACAGGGCCAGGGCCGTGACATTGTCAGGATTTGAGATCCAGGTAGCTGACATGTCTCTGACTAAATGGAGAACGCTAACGCGGTAGCCTTTTCACACACACAAATTATCATAGATCTGTATTCTTACACACACGTAGACAACAATAGAGAGAGAGCCTGAACGGCATCCCCAATTCTTCCTGACTATCATTGTGAATTTCTCGTTCTATCAGCTGTATGCCTCGGAGCCTCAGGCTCCATAGCCTTGTAGTTCAGTAGGAAGGCAGCAGAATTCGTATTGTATAAGCTTTATAGTGCAACTCTTAAACGAGGCGCAAGCTGTTTACATACATGCAAGCAAGTACGAAACCATGTGTACATATACGCCAAAAATATCAATCTAACTGTTCCCAGGTACAGTAGCAGCATCTTCACCAAGCTTGAGGGTACGGTGATAAGCCCGGATAATAGAATCAGTATCATCAATATTAATCTGAGTAAACGTACATTAGTTTCTGTGATAATCCAAATATATAAAGTATAGAGAGACTTACAGATCTGATATCGGCAAGCTGTTTAATCTTGGCAGTGCACTCCTTGTACTGATCATCTGTCATTGTCATACCAAGCTGAATAGCTCTTGATTTGATGGCATTCCATCCAGTGATACGTGCTATCCCATGTTAGCAATATCTTTCAGCAGATGATTGTAAACTTACAGGCGAAATGGATATATCTTGTCAAGCCAAAATCCGCGGGATTAATAATCTCATAAGTTGATGGGTTATTCAGGATGGCCTTGGAATGCACGCCGCTCTTATGTGTAAATGCGCAAAAGCCAGTGACTGAATAAAGTTAGCAAATATACGTAAAGGCGAACCTCTTTCTTGGTGACTTACTATAGTTGTTGAAGGGAATGTTGACCTCGACAGCTTGAGCGACAAGATCCTCGATATCCTTGAGCTTGTGAAGCTTATACTTGCCCATAACATACTCTCGGTCTGCGACAATCATGCGAGCCATGAGGCCACCAAGGGGAGTGATACCATTTCGCTCACCAATACCCAAAACTGAGGTATCGATGTGAGTTGCCCCAGCCTCTAAAGCGCAGTATGCATTCGCAATTGCACATCCAGTATCATTATGGAAATGAGTCTCGATATCGCAGCTTACGACACCTCGCAGAGTTCGGATCAGGTCATAAACTTGTCTTGGAGATGCGCATCCAACGGTATCAGCGATACCAACCCGATTTACGCCAATCTTGTCCACTGTGGAGTAGATTGAAAGAAGGTCGACGAGATTCGATCGGAATGAGTCCTCGCTAGAAAATCTAATCTCAATGTTGTGCGACTTAACATAGTTGATAACTTCAATGGCGGTGTTGGTAATATATGTCATGTCCTTTCCGTGAGAGTGTTCCATCAGATACGAAGACGTACCAATGACTACATCACTGTGAGACATTAGTAAATGCGGCAAAGTGGCATAATTTTCTTGGCTTACACTCCATCGACACCAGTCTGGACGGCGATTCTTGCATCATCCATATGACACCGGATGTGAGTGAGGATCTATCCATGTAAGCAATTGATAGTTTACGTGTGTCATCACCAACCTTGGCCTTCAACCCCAACTTGCAGATAGCCTCGCAATCAGCTCTTGATTGCTCAGATGCGGCAGGTGAAGTAAGCTCAATCTATGCGGTATATATATCAGTATGCGTTCCGAAAACATGGGCTTCATATGACTCACATAGTCAACCCCGAAATCGTCCAAAGCCTTAGCGATCTCAATCTTCTTTGGCAGATCGAAAAAAGCATTGGCAAACTGTTCACCCTCCCGCAGCGTACTCTCAATGATTTGAAATCGGGATACATTGCTTAAGAAATCGCCGGTGGTTTGGTATGGGTTCTTGGAGTGAGGGTGAGGGTTTGACTTGGTCTCGATGGCGGTGAAACCTGGGTGAGCTATATTGAGTCAGTCAGCTAGCACCAAAGATTGTTATCGAGATGCTCACCATCTGCATTGCTACCATTGGTGCCATTGGCCCCATTCGAGGTTCCATTTGCGCGTCCATTGCCATTGGCAACTGGATCAGCTTCGCAGGAGGGGCACATCGTGTGAAGGTGACGGAGTGGGCGATCAATGTTGGAGAGTAACTTGTGAGATCGGTAGATGGAAGTTGGAAAGATTAGGGTGAGGGCAGGTATTTATTTTATCTTGGAGTATGACACACTTTCTAGAATGGATATGAGATGTAACCTATTCGTGGATATATGAGTATGACTCGAATTGATATGTGGGGAAAAAGGGAAAAAAAGAACAAAGGCGTGCCCAGCTTGGATGAGGGACACTGATGCTCCAAGCATGGGTTTGGCGGGGAAGCGAACTATTTTTAAGCGAATCAAATTAGCTCCCACAAACTGCTTTGCCGAGATCGGCATTGGTGGCTAAAAAAAAATAAAAAAAAAAGTAAAAAAAAGTTTGATGCCTCAGGATATGTCATGCAATAAAAGCAGATGTGTTCATTGGCTATCCCTATTTCTCGCTTAACTGTGACCTACACTTCTAAGAGTTGTTTAAGTAATCACCATTGATAACGTACCTGACGGGGTCAGTGGAACAGA
Source organism: Bisporella sp. PMI_857 (assembly GCA_021307315.1). Lineage (NCBI taxonomy): Eukaryota > Fungi > Ascomycota > Leotiomycetes > Helotiales > Helotiaceae > Bisporella > Bisporella sp. PMI_857. The sequence goes on from JAJSPD010000054.1 coordinate 197,499, forward strand.
TAAGTCAGTGAAACACGCAATTTTACCGCAAAAACGCGCTTTTTCAAACCGTGCTATTTTAGTTCTTACTTATTTTAAAAAGTTTCACTTTTTAATATAATATTTCAAGTATATAAACAAACAATATTTTAAAATTTGAAAGCTTTAGTATTATAAATATATAAATATAACATTTCACGCTAAAATAATCCCTGTAATTTCAGTTTCTAAATAACTATTAATTGTATTAGCTTTAAACTTAAATTATGTATACAAACTACAATTAAATTGTTATATATTAAGTTTTAATAATTTTAATAAAATAGTACTTAAAATAGTACAGTTTGAAAAAGCGCGTTTTTGCGGTAAAATTGCGTGTTTCACTGACTTATCTGTTCCACTGACCCGTCAGGTACGTTAGTATCTGTATGAGAGCTAATCGAAAGATCCAGTGTGTAGTGGGTATATCTTCTGATGTCGTTGGACTTGGAACTATCTTTGTCGAACTTAGTGCAAAATATTGCGGGTTCTAGGAAGGGGTGAGTAGGTGAGCATGCACACAATAACTGCAAAGAATCTTATACCTTCATGAATTTATCAGCATTCCTGGAAAGAAGATCATGCCCTAGTACAACCATCTTAATTGATTATTTGCTACTTCCGCCGAAGCAGACAAATTGAGACGATGTGTTTCACCATCGCAATACCGAAAGCTTCTGATCCAGAAGAGCCATAGTCCTACACAATTTCACATGATACGATTTATCAACATCAGATTCTTCCGTTCTGATCTTCTTCCTACCTCAGCTTGAGAAAACCAATGCAAAGCCCCTTCCTTTCCATGGTCTCCATGTTCAACGTATGTAAGCTTGTCGTTTTGATCGAGCCCTAGGCAGAATTACAAGTATGGTTCACCAATGAATACCAAATTGCCATTCCCATCGCGAACCCATCCGTTTCTATCTATGTTGGGATAGCCGCCGCACTGTTGAAAGGTTATCAAGGTTGGCATAGAGAGGGCAATAAAAGTCTTACCATATAGAGACGCGGATCGATGTTTACGCCACGTTGGAAGGGATCGATAGGATGAGCTGTTCCACAAGCTGTGTGGCTTTGAGCAGCGTTGAAAGCCGACTTTGCTTTTTGGAAGGTTACAAAATCTGGGTAGACGTTGGCAAATGGGCTGGCATTAGCAATGGATTGTGCTTGTTGGAATGCGGAGTAACCTGAGTTGATGCTGGCGAAAGAAGTTGCTGGTTCAAATGCTGCATATCCTTGAGTAGACTTCGTGACAGAAGAAGCAAATAACATGCGACTTTGCATATTTTTGTTAGAGGCTATAGGTTTGTATGTGCGACCATAAGCTTGAGGAGGGATAGCCATGGGAATGTGTTGGTTGGCGCGGAACAATGGTCTAGTTGCAAATTCTCCCGAAGGCGTGGTAATGGGGACGCGTTGACCGCCAGTTACAAATTCATTTGTTGGAGAAGTATACTCGGCAGCAACCGCAGAACCAGGGGCATTACCTTCAAGAAAGTTGGACATTGAAAGCTTCTGAACGTTGGAAGATGCCGATCCATAATTTGTAGATTCTTCAGGAACTTTGGTAGAATGAACTGCTGATATTGGAGCAACTACTGGACGGTTATGGAAAGCTGGCGATCCAAAAGGTATACAGCCTTCGGGGAAACTGGCAGCAGCGCTAGTTTGTTCGTGCGTGGATACTGTAACATTTTGGACAGAAGCTGATCCATAGGTCGCTAATCCTTCAGTAAATGTGGAATAAACGACTGCTGGTGTAGATACGGCGAATTTTTGATCAGCGTTAGTAAATGGGGAGAGCACGCCGTTGGTCGCAGATTCTTGCTTTATGGCTTGGGTTGGATCTACCGCAGGGCCTTCAGATAGCATGCTCTCGCGTCTTCTCTCCGAGTTAAGTCCTAGAGTCCTTCTTCTCTTCTCGTAGAACCATGTCTGATGGCATGTCTCAGAATGTATTCGATATACCAGAGTTCCAATTCTTACCATTACTTGATTGAAGGGTACGCCCAGGTGCGCAGCCATATGCTGCTTCTCAAGTCCTCTGGGATACATATTGCCACCATGAAATATATTCTCCAAGTATTCTCTCTGCCAATCCTTAAATTTAGGCTTGTGTTGCTGTTGTATTGCTCAGTTAGCTGCTAGGCCGTACGTGTGCACCGGGGAAGGAATTTCAAATAATCACTATACCTGGTTCTTGGGGACCTGAACAGGTGGGGCACTTTGATTTGGTAGTGGATGTTGAGACATCTTGGATATTCGAATGCCTTGCTGCACAGATTCTGCAAGGGCTTTATAAGAGGAGTAGTGTGTACTTGGCTTTCCCCCCAAGGCAAGATATAAAGCGTTGGAGTTGTGAAAGGTTCGATCACAGCGACTTCTGTACAGCCTTGTGAGTATATTCACCTTTGGTTAAATCCCCAATTCGAACTCACCGCCTAAATCACTCACTTTTTAGGCCACCCAGCTCAGTACAGCTGCTCTATTCTATAATCACTAGAGTATATCTACCTACTCGATTTAGACTAACCTAGTGTTCGTACCCTTCCTCTATGGATAGGTTCAAGACGATTTAAAAAACCAAAAACATAAAGATGATAGTTCGCTTATCTAGATGCGAACAGGACAAAATTAAACTAGTAGTGTAAGAGATCTCTGACTAGAATTGTAGAACTGGGTGATCAACATAACATCATCTTTCCCTTCTTTCTTGACCGATATCTGTCTTTCTTCGACGTTTTTTCCGGGCCTGGGCCCTTTCTAAATACGCCTTTCTATTCCTTTCACAAATGAAAGTTTTGTCTGTATGCTCAGAATGGTGCGATGGGGTGGCCGTGCTACCTGTGACAACAGCTGGTTATGTTGAGCAGCAGGGCTCCGAGACATCACTATCAAAGTTGTATATGCTGGTTTTAATCGGTATGTTCTTGATGTACATGTGAAATGAACAACGAGACTAATTCAAACATGACCGAATGCCTGAAAGGCATGCGATAATGTGAGAAGGAACTAAATCAACATATAAACCTCTATGGCATCACAGGACCAAAAAGGTCAGCATCTTTATAGAAAGGTTCGAACAGCAAACAAGGAAATAACCAGGCACGTTTCAAGCCAGTCATACATGGAATCACGAGAAGAAGGGTTGCTCGAGAAGATTAATGTACCGAAGAAGACTGCACAGAGATTACTTGATTGAAATATAAGACATTAGATTCGAGGCACAGCTTATACCCAGAACAATGTGTCACAGCAGGTCAAAGGATGGAAGCATCATCAAAGATTTATTGCTAGTGAACAAGTGGCAGTCTCATCTCTTTCTATAGGATCGGGAAGAGCCTAGACGGTTCCAGACATGGCACAGTGACCTCGGCTCAAATCAAAACCTAAAAAGATGATACGCTTTTGAGAAAATGGCCTCTACGGAGTAATCGTTTCATTTTACAACACATTTTAGTTCTCTATTCGTTATACTAGTGATTTTGCAACCCTCTTCCTAATCAGCAGTGACTTTGCTCATGCTGATCAATCTCTTTACTCCCACCTGTTATTGTCAGCATGCTCTAAGATGAAGGAATCGAGTGACTCACCATCCAGTTCCCACATTCATCAGTCTTTTCGCGTTGAATGTCCACTTGTAATTTTCCTGCTGCTTCGAAGTTCTTGGTCTGTAAAGCATCTGCGAGCTCGCTGAGTTTTTGAATGGTGTCTGGCTTGACTAGGTCCTCATTGTTCAGGTGATCAAAAAGAATTTGGAGGCGCTTCTGAGTGTCTTTAACCTGGGGAGCAAATGATGCAGGTGCCTTCGATGCAACACGTTGCATATCGGCGGAAAAGATGTCTACCATTCGCTGGGCAGATGCAGGAATGTGAGACCGATCTCCAGCGGGGTGCCTTGGTTTTGGAGGAGCACTCGCTCTTGGGGGGGGTGGTGTAGCCGCTTGCCCATTGCCCTGTGCACTAGAGGTCGCATTTGGTGGACCTTGAGGTGGGCCTCGCGGCGGGCCTTGTGGTGGACCCTGTGGAGGCCCCTGAAGGGTGCTCTGGACTTGCGATGGCGGTGCTTGGTTATATTGCGTTGGTGGTGGAGCATAAGGATTTGCTGGTGGAGCAGCCGAGCGAGGTTGTGGAGCAGGGGGTTGAGAATACAGTTGAGGCGCTGGAGAAGGAGCATATCTATTCACTGGGGGCGCACCAGCGGGAGGAGCATTATAAGGTGAAGCCCCCCGTGGAATCGTGGCAGGCTGTGAAAGTTGCACAACTTGTGGAGCCGGTGATGCGGTTTGCGGACTGTACGCATTCGCAGCAGATGAGGATGGCCTGGCTGGCTGCTGGAAACTGTTTGGTGGCCCTGCTAATGGAGAATTGACACGAGGAGGTGCCGGCCCCTTAGGTGGCGGCGGAGGAGGGGTCGGAGTGGCTCTAGATCCGCCGAAGGGAGGCCCCTGAGGAGGTGCTGAGATATTCTGCTGTTGATTGGGATAGTAAGGTGGTGTTGCTTGACCTAGTGGAGTAGGCGTTCGCTTAGCTGGTGCAACTTTGGTGACCATGGGAGTATCGTTCCAGTTGCCTGTATCCTTCAAGCTCCTTGAGGGAGGAGGGACTGATCCCGTATTTCTTGGCGGTGGAGCTGCTGCAAATGTTTGAGGAGGTGGCCCATATCCAGAAGGACCATAAGACTGGGCTGCAGGATATGAGGGGTACTGAGGCTGCTGGGGCTGCTGGGGTGGTTGATAGCCTTGAGGCGCATAAGGATTGGATTGAGGAGCGTAAGTACTTGCCGCAGGTGTTGGTGGAACAAATGGGTTCGTAGCAGGCTGTGTGGTAGCTGGGGCTTGGTAGGGGGCGGATGGTCGAGTTCTGCTTGGTACTTGCGCCTGGACAGGCTTGGGGTTTGCTTTCCGGGACGCAAGCTTGACTCTGTTGCGTGCGACCTCAGCTGCAGGGTATTGAGCAGGCAGAAGGTTAAGATATCTTTCTGCTACCGATAGGTATCCGTCTGTTGCCACAATATCGGCATACTCTGTATACTTATCATACAAAGCAGCAAGTTTCCAATCAGACGTCTGGTTCTGCTCAGAATCTTGGAATTTGGTAACCTGGCGGAAGATCGTAACCTTTTCGATGAAGCTTTGCAAGGCCCGAGCATGGATAGAGAATGATGAATCTCCATTGAGATCCTTATTGCCGGCTCGCTCACTCTCTTGAAGTTCGTCGATCCAGATAGTGACAACCTTTTCAAGCTTCGATCCCACTAAGTAGCAGAATGAAGCATCTTTAGGAGAGCCTGTTTCCTGGATTCTATCACCAAGTGCTTCGCATAGATCTGGGAATTCATTCGGCTCGGCATATGTGCATAATGTAGCCATGGTCTCTCTCCAGTTTGAAAGGTCTGCATTGTATACAACATCCCACAAATTTGTACCAATGATCGAGCTCAAGAGGCGAAGGTAATTAGGACTGTCGGATGTTCGTGATAAATACGCTGATTGCGCCTTCTCAAGTAGGCTTTTACCTCCACAATTCGCAATAATCAATGCATCTGCAAACCGACTCTCTTTTAAGGATATCGTCATAGCCTTCTCGAACTGTCCTAGCATGAGTGCTTTGGTGATTTGCTTATCTGACGAAGAATCGGAGTCGGACAGCAGGTGGAATGGGCTATCTGTTTTGCCTCCCTTAGTTGCTGCTAATGATGATAAAAAGTCATCTCCATCTACACCTTCAGCGAAGATGGTAGATAGTCGACTGTTTTTGGCGGCAGCAGCTCCATTTGTCGAAACCTTAACGTCATCAGTCTCATCTTTTAATTCAAGATCAGCAACGTCGTTTGTCTCTTCATTCTCATCGGAGAAACCGAGATATTCCTTGATTCGTTCACGAGGCTTTTCTGCCAATAGAGTCTCAATTACCTTCCAGTCTGCTTTCTCTTCATCAGTCTTGGCGTTGGCAATATGAGATTCACATATGCTGCCAAGGTCACCAGAGACAAGAGCTTTCTCAAAAGATTCCGTTGCAGTTCCCACATCAGAGTCAACTGAGAAGTGAGAGATCTGAATCTTAGATGACCTAGACTTGTCAGCCACAGGTCCAAAGCTCACGAGCTTTCCGCCAAATGCGAAAGAAACTCCAACGGGGCGTTCTAGCCATTTAGGTGCCTTCTGCAGAGAGAACGACGCCTCCTGTGGTTGTGTTTGTGCTTTGGTAAAGAAATCTTCTCCATCAACTGGCCCAGCTGGCGGTTGAGAAGCTTTTGGGTTTGTGTTCTGCAATGTCTGGATTGATATTTTGCCGTCGAATGATGCTGTTGCTGACAGAGCGGGGTTGTGTGGATTGAATTTTACCTGGAAAGTCCAATTTGTTACCTCAGGGAATTCTCCAAGTTGTTCCCCTGTTTGAGGATTCCAGACCAGAGTTCGGTTGTCCTTCCCGCATGAAAGTAGAATATCACTATCTTGCTCGCACCAGGAAAGTGATAATATGCCTTGGTTGTGACCTTGTAGTGTACGTTCTGGCGCATTAGAGTTTCTAAGATCCCACAAGAGAATAACCGGACTAGCATCATCAGGAGTAGCTGTCAATAACTTGGTGGCATTGTTCGGATCCCATGCGACAGCTCCAACGGCTTTGCGATTATTATTCAGTGTGAGGGATGCTTTCTTGGTCTTTAAATCCCACACTGTAACAAATCCACCGCTTCCTCCTGTAGCGAGAATATGAGGAACTTTTCTGTTCCATGCTACGCATTCTAAATCATCTGATCTTGCTGCAGCGGTACCCAATCTCAGTGGTTCACTCGAGCCATCTAACATATGAATGAAAAGCTCTCCCTTCGCGCCAGCAGTTGCGAGAATTTGTGGTTTCAGAGGATTGAATTGTAGCGACTTGATTGGGCCAGTATGGCACGTCGTTCGTGAAATCTTTGCATCCTTATCCCCATTTATAAGCTTCTCAGCATCCCACAGATCTAAAGATCCGTTCTCAAGAGCTCCCGCGATTATGCCTTTTGGATGTTCCTCATTTGCTGGTGACCAAGCAATATCATGAAATCTAAGATTCCCACAAGCATTAGACATGTACAGGAAAATACAAGCTCAGGGGATATACCTTGAATCAGTTACAATGCCAAATTTGGGCTGAAGTTCGACACCTTGCTCGTCCAAACTTAAATCCCATACTTCCAACTTTGTCTCGTCGGAGAAGTCTGCATCAACTGCTCCTGCTCTTGTCCCGGTTACTACTAACGGCGCATCTGAACCTGGCGAAAAGGTAAAACTAGCAGTTCTTGGGATTTCCTTCAAGCGCACCATCCTGCTAATGTAGTCTCGCCAAAGTTATGTTGTGCTCTAGGAAGGGGATGACTTTTCGTTTTGTGGCAGTCCGATCGAGGTGTTCAGAGATGGCTTTGGCACGCAATGGCAATTGAACGCGAAGTAACAACGTATGACAAATGGATCTAATTTTATGAAGAACACGGTCAAGTTGCAATCTGACCTTTGACTTATGTTGACCACATTGCCAGATATAGATGGGGCTCAGCCGAATATTTGGCCCCACTTCTCCAAAGTTAGCCTTTGACGCCAATATCATGTGACCTTCATGAGCTCGCTCTCTCGTACAGTGAAGCACAGGTTTGGGTTTAGGTTTAGGTTTAGGAACATTTCACTTGTGTATAAGCATCTCAGTATCAACAATAATCAATATGACGGAACAAGCACGCTGGAAATCTACAGTATATGTTGGCGGTTTAGCTCCAATGGTCACAGCTGCAAGTCTCCAGGCTGCATTTTTACCCTTCGGAGAAATTGCAGATGTCTCTTTACCGTAAGTTGCTGAACTATTCTTGTCTAGCCGGTCATACCGAAGATTTTTTTTTAATTTTTAATTTAGAAAACCAGAAGGCCCAAATTCTACAGAGCTTCACAGAGGTTTCGGATACGTAGAATTTGAGGATCCAGAGGATGTTAAAGATGCCATTGACAATATGGACCAAGCCGAGCTGTTCGGGAGAGTGATCAAAGTGAATGCAGCAAAGCCGCCAAAGAATGCCAATGAAGGCCTAGGAAGCAAAACGGCTTTATGGGAACAGGTGACTATGCATTACGCACCACAAATCAGCATACATTAACATTATAACAGGAGGGTTGGCTTGCAGAGAACGCAGTTAGTGAGGAAGACAGGCTAGCCGCGGAAAGAGCAAAATCAGGTACGGAGGATAAGCCGTATGATCCAATGGAGGGTCTTGAGGGACTAGATGTTGCGGGACCAAAGCCAGCGTAACAGGAAACAGAACTATTAAATTTGGCGCTTGAAGGATATGCATTGGATTGGCGTTTCGGGGCAGAGATACCAAGGATAAAAAGTGAAGGTAGAGAATGCGAAACATTGTCTCGTAGAACTGCTACTTAGGTAGCATGATCACAAAGCTTTATAGTGAAAAACAAGACGCATTGACTATATACACATTGGCGAGAGCCTCCGTTCACCCCAAACCAAAGCTGATCCGTAAATCCCTCAACCTCCAATTTGTCCGTAACGAGTGTGAACATCTGTTTTGCCATGATTGATTTAGTCGGATCTGTTAGAGCGGGTGAGACGCATTTGCTTATCGACGACCAGTTTTCGGCCCAAAGAATAGCAAGCAAATCCTACAGCGATTCCAACAACGACTCCTTCAATGCTCATTAGCACTGTATCCTGGTATAAAATGCCATTTACGTACCAAGGGGTATCAACTCGGGTGGGATTCTCTTGAGGGTCCGCAGGCGTTGTGAAATGGTGTGAGCTGTACGTCACAATAAATCAGCCCATTGAAAAGCTAATTGCCTCCAATAGTCTTCTACAGTTTCCACCATTTCCAATATAATAGTGTATAGATACACTCCAAGTCGGATAGCTTGCTAGTCTGGATCTACGTACCGCTCTGGTCCTCCTTCTGCACAGCAAACTGTTAGTGGCATTGCTCAAAAGCTTGAGAGGGAGCGGATCATACTGGGGCTGCTCGCATCATCCGCTTTGTAGGCTGGAACATTCTGAGTCTCATCGTAGTAGTGGGCTGCATCTTGACTGTCTTATCGGGCAGTTCAAAAGATCTGATATTCTTGTCGTTCTTGTAAACAAAGCTTGAAGTTTGTCGTTGCTCATGGATGGGTCGGTTGCAAACTTGCCAAGAAATTCTCTAGCCGAAGCTCCAGGTCTTGAACGACAACACTTCAAATCATCCGATCCTCAATTGAGTCCTCCACAAGACCCTTCAACCTCTCTAAGCAAGCTCTCCAAATACAATTACCACAATGGCCGACGATGGAGAAGAGCGCGTTACCAAACCTTTCAAGTTCGTGACTGGTAAGACCCAAGCGACACCATCCTACTGCCAAAACAAAATGGTCTGATTGCTAACTTTGCTATAGCTGGTACTTACTTCCTTCCCAACACTTACAATTCCTGCCATTGACCTTCATAAAAATAGGCTTCGATGCCCGGTTCCCGAACCAGAACCAAACTAAGCACTGCTGGCAAAACTATGTCGACTACCACAAATGCATTCTAGCTAAGGGAGAGGACTTCGCGCCATGCCGTCAAGTACGTTGAGGTCAATTGATTGAAAACGCACCTTCTGACCGAATAACTAGTTCTTCCTCGCCTACAAGTCTCTATGCCCAAGCGCCTGGGTCGAAAGATGGGATGATCAGCGTGGTAAGTGTGAACGCTTCCTTGGTTTGTGGATAAAGCTCATACTCATTCACAGATGCCGGGACCTTCCCAACTCGTCTCGATCAATAGAAATGCATCGGTCATATGGAATAGAGGAGAATAGGATGGAAAGATTGTGCAAAGACTGTGTATCATAAGAGGTCATTCACCTGGAATCGATCTACTGGACAATATTGCAAGATTTCCTAATCTGTACAACGGTGCTAATTACAATCTACTTGCTCTTGTGATACTTCATTTACTTGATTTTTTTGCCCGCAATCGATCATACCGCAGCACAGCTCCAAGAAGGACTTGACCCCCATTTCCGACATCTTCAGGACTGGAATATTCAGCAGGATTGTGGCTCACACCATCTCTACAAGGAACAAAAATCCTAAGTTATTTGTCAGAATGTCTCTTTTTGGAAGACTCTGTACTTACATGGAAGTCGGAGCCCGTCTTGAGGTATATACGCTGTCATGCCCAGCTCCTGAGGTCATTCTTTGAACTTGCGTCCCTGCGTTCGTTCCCAGCATACTCCTCGCGCTAGCTTCTACACATGTAACGCAATCTTCGTGGAATTTCGTTGCTGGGGAATCTGTGTCAAGCTGCCAATCCACAGAGCATCCTCTTCCCGTTGTTCCAAGAGAGTTAACACTTCCAATATCCTCCCCTGCAGCTATCCTTGCAAAACCCTTTCTTAAAGCTGTCTCAAGCTCCAGTAGCCTCGAATCTTCTTTGGACCGTATGTCTAGCGAGAATTGAACCCATCCAGGAACGGTATTAGTTGATCCTGGCTTCAGTGTTAAGATCCCAGTAGAAGCTAGACATCCTAACTCAGTCGCCTTGTTATGGCTATGAAGTATCAATTTTGCTGCAGTAAGCATAGCATCGGATCGATTAGTAAAGTCAGTAGTTCCTGTATGGCAATCTCGCCCTTTAACGGTGATGGTAAACCATTTGTAAGCCTGGACACCCTCCACAGCGCCAATCTTTCCACCCGAGGCTTCCAGAATCGGTCCTTGTTCGATATGAAGCTCGAAGTGAGCTCCGATAGGGTTAAATGTATGATTTGCCTCTAAAGAACCCAAGTAGCCTATTCTCTCTAGCTCAGACTTCTGAGTTGCCGTTCCACCACCAACCTCTCCCAGATTATGGCCTTTTTCCACTGAGATTGCACCAGCCCACACACCGGACGCGACCATTGAGATTGGAAATCGGGCGCCCTCTTCATTAGTCCAGTTGATGCATCCCACATCATACTCAGTCTCGATGTTCTTATCGTTTAACGTTTTTAGCATTTCAATACCAGCGTGAACACCAAGAATACCATCATATCGTCCTCCTGTTGGCTACTATTATCAGTGGAGAGTATTTCCAGGTACTCATTCAACTCACCTGGGTATCAAGGTGTGATCCAGCATACGTAGGAGGGCCTTGCTTCCTACCAGGTCTTATAGCAAAGATGTTGCCTAGATATCAATCAATCAGTAGAACGTCTAAAACGACCGCGCAAGAATTTGCATACCCATATTATCAATCTTGGTTTTACATCCCAAATCTTCGGTGGTCCTCACAAACCAGTCTCGGACTTGCTTATCTGCATCAGACAATGCCAGGCGATGCATACCGATATCAGTAGGGTTTCTATACACGATTAGCAAATCAGCAATGATATGTAGGTATCACTCCAATATTAAGACCTGGATATGGACTTTTCCATGACGTTATGAGATCTTGAGATTTCTAGCCTCACACAACTATATAGTATCTAAAGATACGGAATAGAGAACTAACTCACTCTCCCCATCTTTCTCCTTTGCCCCATTGACATGTAGAATGCAAGTCGTTCCAGAGCCTCTCTCTATCGATTTTAATATCGGACAATTGCTCTTCCATTAAATCAATTGTTCTTATGTGCCTCAAGCATGTTGCTGAGAATTTCCTCAAGTATACTGGTGATATAGCATGGCTTGGCTTGAAGTTGAATGGCGCACGAAGGCAGCGAGATAGCCTCAAGGCTTGATGTACTGGCGGCGTGTACTGCATAGTCCACGATATTATTTTAGAAAAGAAAAAGATAAAAGCCCGCAAAGTAGGAAATTCCCTGGGTATATAAAGTTAATCAATCTTAGGCCCACTGAGAACTGGCTGAGAGTGGGTCATGTGAGCTACGGCGCCTAAGTTACAAGTTCAGATAGGGTGCTATCAATACCTATCGAAGCCGCATATTCTTTTAGAAGATATTGAATAGATGGAAAAAAGGTCGTATAGTAGTTTTTTATCGTTATTCCGCTAGAGATAGATCATGCATAGTTGCTCCGAATTCCATAACGCCACGCTTGATAATACATAAGTAACAAAGATCACTTGGCTTTCCCCCTACGCCTTCGCCTTTCCCTTTCCTTTTCCCTTGGCTGGCGCTTTAGCTTTAGATTTTCCTCTTCCCTTTGTAGGAGCTGGAGGTGTCGATTCCTTAGCAACCTCTTCCTCCTCCTCCTCCTCCTCCTCCTCCTCAATATCTGCCATTTTAGCAGTGTCCTCTTCCTCATCCTCTTCGTCGCTACTCATGAATTCATCGTCGTCGTCGAATCCGAAAAATTTCCTCGGCCTAGGCTTGGCTTCTGCTTCTGAAGGAGGAGTGGTATCTTTCGAGCTTGTTCCTTGCATAACCTCGTCCTCCTCACTGTCCGAGCTACCTCCTGAAGTTGCACCGGCCGTGACGCTCAGCAAGTTATCCTTGTAATTTCCTGACTTCATGGCAAGAAGCACAGCATCCCTGGTCCTCTCATTCGCTTCTTCCTTATCCTCCACCCACTTCCCGTCTACTTTGCCTTTATTACCCGATCTGATTTCCTCCTCGCGACGTTCCGCCAGCTCAACTACCTGCTCCCATCGTTTCCGTCTTTCCTCCTTTTCCTTCTTTGCCATATCCGGCTTGATAGCTAGGTACTCAGCTAAAGCTTTTGCCTCGTTCACCGTTCGTAGTCTGCGCCCATCTAAATTTCTGCTTGAGCCATTCTCATCACCTTGTCCACGCTTGCGCTTCGAGGACATACGACCTCCAGCTGCTCGCAGCTGTGATCCAAATCCTCCTTTACCACCGCACATGGGTAAGGAGAGTCGTAGCGACAGAAAGCCATCATGAGGATTTGGTAGTAAGTCAGAGACAGTTGTAGATGCATCCTGAAGGATTTGCTTGTTGGAAATAGTAGTGAGTATAAGCCTATTTTTGTGTGTAGGCAAACGTTCGCGAACACGTTGCTGGAGTTCTGAAAGAGTAGTGGTGGCGGGGATTGGAAGTGAGAGAGTGGTCGGTAGGTCAAGGCCTGGGAATGAGGTCAAAAGAACATTGATTATTGGAGACGCCATAATGCGCAGATGCTACGTGATAATCTGGTAAAATCGTAATGCGAAGAAGTGTAAGTGGAAGTGTTTGTAATTCCAGAGGTCCAGAACTAGTAGATCCAAATTCAATCCTAGCGTTGCTTTCTCGAGGCTCCAGCCACTGTGGCTCTGATAGTATCTGATTCAGCTTAGCGTGCTTTGCCGATTCACGACCCACTTCTCGCTTAGTGTTTACCCTTGTCGCCCACAAAGATTCTAAATATCGACGCTGAACTATTTGCATATCCTCTTCGACTTTTCTAATAACAATACTGACAAGCCGACAAGATGCTTATTCCAAAGGCAGATCGCAAGAAGATCCACGAGTACCTCTTCCGTGAGGGCGTTCTCGTCGCCAAGAAGGACTTGTGAGTTCTTCCTCTAAAAAAAGGCTCAGAAGGATCTTCAATTGCTAACATGGAGTAGCAACCTACCAAAGCACAACGACATCGACACCAAGAATCTCTATGTTATCAAGGCTTGCCAGTCCCTTACCTCCCGCGGTTACGTAAAGACTCAATTCTCATGGCAATACTACTACTACACTCTCACCCCAGAGGGTCTTGACTATCTCCGCGAGTGGCTCCATCTACCAGCGGAGATTGTTCCCGCTACACACATCAAGCAACAGCGATCGCACGCTCCTCCTCGTGGAATGATGGGTGGTGACGGTGAGCGTGAGCGCAAGCCGTTCGGTGGTCGTGGTGGTCGTGGAGGCGGAGACCGTGAAGGTGGCTACAGACGTCGTGATGCTGGAGAGGGCAAGGAAGGCGCGCCATCTGGAGAGTTCGCCCCCCAATTGTGAGTCTACTTATATAACCTTGCATATATTAGTACTAACAAATACTAGCCGTGGTGGTTTCGGACGTGGTGCTGGCCGTGGTGCCCCCCCTCCATCATAGATATGGTATTTACATCCGCTTGCTTTGCATTCGACAGATACCTCATGATATTCTTCAATGGTTGGGCTGGATAGTAGCGCATCTGGTCGAGTGATAGTAATCGCCGGGGACGTATAGGTCGCAGTGGGAAGTTGACACTTCAAAACTGTCAAATAGCAAACGAGCTTCTTCCAAGATTCTCTTTGACACTTCTGGCCGTGAACGAAGAACTTTTCCACCTCACATTATTTTCTCTTTTTTTGGTGACCCTTGAACCATGGAATTGCTCAGATGACCATACTCGTTATTTGTACTAACCTTACACGAATAAGCTGAAGTTGTGAAACCGCAATTTCGGACAGAAATCTAGTACTGCTGGTCAGATGCCACTGCTAATCATAATTTTGTGCCTTGCCAAAGAAATAGGAAAATTTACTAGTATGTAAGTAAAACAAAATTTCAGTGTATTTAAGTTAGGAACTAGGTATTCGGCGTATTCTAAGCGCAAACAAAAGCAACGAAAATTGTGATAGTTTCGAGTGAGAGAAGTCACCGACTTTCTGCATTCAAGGTTTTGCTATAATGTGCATGCAACCTCCAAGTTCCTCTCACCTTGGCTCACAGACAGTTGCTAACTCTTGAGATGTCTTCGCAGCCATAGACTAGAAAATAGCTCAGCAGTAGCGTGTGCTTAGGTGTTGACAGGTTGAGCATCTCTCAATCATAATCCAGGACCCCAAACGCAGGCACCCTAATGACGCTGCCATGCATAAAAAGCCCACGCTGTGGATTCCAATAGACCAATGGAAAGCTGTCATGCGGTACGCTCTCTAAATCTGATGTTTGGAATAGGACCATGATCAGAAGTGAGCTGTGGATTTGAGAGTCTGTGAGCTGTATGCGGGAAGGCTAAGGTCGCTCTGCTGAACTGAGCACTTCCGATTGGCGAATCAACTTTGCGTGCAAGTGATTGAAACACACCCCCACGCTGATAAAAATAATCATCATGCCTGAAAGGTGCTCTTCCCCATATCGTTCTTGACACTGTGTGGCCGTTACCTAACAAGGCAATGACGTCCTTGTATCAAAGTCGATAAGAGATACCATAACCCCGCCTCGCCTTGCCCCGCCCCTGCTAGAGAAGGAATCGCCCTAGGTTGAGCTCACCCATTTGCCTCTAGACTTTATTTACTTCTTCCTCGACTCCTTCCTTTTCTTTGCAAAAGCTCCAATTCAGTAGTCCCTTCCTTCTTGTACAAACCACTTACTTCCATACCGAACACATATCCTTTTCCAATTCAGATAACCTTTCGAGATGGCGGCTGCAAACCTTCCAAAGGAGATGAAGGCTCTCAGGTACCCTTCCATCTTTGATCCTACCCCGCGTTTCTATCAAGCTATCCTAGGAGCTCAACAAATTTCTATCGCCGCTGGGAAGCACCCTCAACTGCTACGGGCCATCATGAATTCATAGCAGTTGCATTGGCCTGGGTTATTGTGCCATTGGCAATCCGGGATACTAATGTTGTCGTGATTGCCAGCCAGTGGTGCTAGCTCCAGCAGGGTAGTTTTGTAGATGTCCGAGATTAGTTA
The DNA here is from genome assembly GCA_021307315.1 of Bisporella sp. PMI_857. Classification (NCBI taxonomy): domain Eukaryota; kingdom Fungi; phylum Ascomycota; class Leotiomycetes; order Helotiales; family Helotiaceae; genus Bisporella; species Bisporella sp. PMI_857. Next base: position 213,077 of record JAJSPD010000054.1, read on the forward strand.
TTGTTCTTGAGATAGCTTCTATACCCTCTCCGGGTCTTCCTATAGCCTTCCCCCAGATGAATGCAGTTCAGGCTAACAACCAATTGCAGATACACAAAGCCAGAGGAGTTCAGCGTCGTTACTGTTCCATTGCCAAGTATGTACCCCACATTCAGCGTCCTATTCGATTTGTCAATTGCGAAGAGTACCATGTATGAGGTTTTGGAAGATACTTTACCATGGTGTCGAAGCTTTCAATTCAAACCCCATCAATCTATTACTGGGGAATTCATTTTGGCTTTCAGAATGTAACGAATATCTGGACAGGCTATTGCTGACGTGGAGGTTCGCAGAGCTTCGTGACAATGATGTTTTGATCAAGGTCAAAGCATGTGGTGTTTGCGGAACCGATTTGCATATCCATGAGGGAGAATTTATTGCTAAGGTAGGCGGGCTCATCGTCCTTTTTATATGAGAATGATTTGAGGCTCTCCACTCTATTTCGAAGACCTATTGGCTTGTGGTGCAACTAAGACTAGTTGCGTACAACCTTGATGGCCCCCCTCCTGCAGCTTGATTATTACTCCGCCATAGTTACTGACTTTATATACGCGCATTAACTAATCACAATATTTTTAGTTTCCACTCATTCCTGGTACGTGTTTGATCCGAATAAAAGTGGTTCGCGACATTGGTCGTACATCTTAAATATGCAGCGCCGCGGCATAGGATGTCTGAATCTTCTTTGGAGCTTCCCAATTATGCTTCCATTTACTGATGATCTATAGGCCACGAGACTGTTGGTGTTGTTGCAGTAAGTTCTTCATTCCCGTGTCGCGTACAACTCATATTGATTATACTACCTAGGCAATCGGAAAAGATGTTAAGAATTTCACAGTCGGTGAGCGCGTTGTGGCCGAGTGAGTTATGTCTATGTAAAGCTAGACTTGCTGCTAATTTTAATAAGTAACTCTGAGCTTTGCAATGAGTGTTTCTATTGCCGCCGCGGACAACTGCTCCTATGCGAGCATTTTGAAGCTCATGGTGGTAAGTAGTCCAAGTATTATTTCCATTTCTCGACGGTACTAACGTTGAGATCTTGATAGTTACAATGGACGGTGGTTTCGCTGAGTATTGTGCATACCCTGCCGGCAAGGTAAGAAGAATATTCGGCTGCTGCGAGTCAGAACTGACACCTATGGCTCTAGGTTTTCAAGATCCATAATTTATCTGATGTCGACGCCACCCTCCTTGAGCCAGCTTCTTGCGCTGCTCACGGACTTGACAAGATTGCACCAAAACTTGGATCATCTGTCCTTATGTTTGGAGCTGGACCCACTGGACTCGTCTTGTCTCAGATGCTTCGTCAAAATGGTGGATGCAACGTAGTCGTTGCTGCCCCTGAGGGTCTCAAGATGGAATTGGCTAAAAAACTCGGCGCCGGTGATTCTTACATTGAACTTTCACGTAAGGATCCGGAGGCTCAATTTGCGAAGATTAAGGCAGATCATCCATATGGTTTCGATATCGTCGTTGAAGCCACTGGCTCTCCAAAGATCCTCGAGGATGCCATCAATTACGTTCGCCGTGGTGGAAAACTTGTCGTCTATGGTGTCTACTCAGCGTCAGCTCGTGTCTCTTGGCCACCTAGCAAGATCTTTGGTGATGAAATTACTATTCTAGGCTCATTCTCAGAGACTTACATGTTCCCCGCTGCCATTGACTATCTTGATTCTGGAAAAGTCAAGGTTGATGGAATTGTCAACAAGACCTTCAAACTCGACCAATGGGCTGAATGTCTTGAGTCTATGAAGAACAAGAGTGCTATCAAGGCAGCGATCGTCTTCGACTGATTGCCAGTAAGATAAAGACAAGCGAATTAGGACCCTTGAAGGCTCCCAACTCCTTGCTATAACATAGTTAAAGCTACTTCTATGCCGCTCTATGGCGAGCAAATGAAAATGCTATTTCATAATGTATCTCGATATGAATTTTCTCTACCTGTGATCTATGTATTGTTAAGCATTTAGCATTATGATCGTCTATTAGTAGATGCTAGTCCCCCATGGAGGATAATTGAGGGGATGAAAACATCTGTACTAGCGCTATGACTGCTATACGTTGGTATTCTAACATATTTATTTCGCCTGCTGAAAAGGGGGGTGGCTTTTAGGGAGTGACAATACCTCCTGTAAGTAAGTGTGTAGTGGATATGCTAAGAAGAATAGCGATCGCGTTCGACTGCTCTGAAGAATTTTGGCATAAGTCGAAATTTCTATGAATTCAGGGGTTGCGACAGTGAATTACGGTCTAACATATTTACAATGTACAATTCCTCAACCCCTTCAGACCACATCACGAAAGTTAATACATCAGCTAGTCTAGTAACCGTCCTTTCCCCACTTATTGTATTGATCATGTAGCTCCTAAAGTGTTATTAGCAAAACTCCATATCCATTCGACAGTTTCGAAGTATGTCATACCTTTGGTAGGTTGACATTTGGCACAATGACGCTGTGCAAAGCGCTTGGAGCATCCTTGGGAGGGTTCTTCGGGTTCCCTCCCGGGTGATACTGGTACTTGAAGTGCTCCCGCGCCTGGTCGCCCTGCGTGCTCTCGGTCTGCCATGGCATGCTTCCAGGCTTGACATTGATCTTTGCCTCTGATGTTGCCGAGGTGGGCTTGCTTCCTGTTATACCTCGTTAGTCGCCTGTTGACCATTTCGTCCTCTCACAATCCGATTATATCCGTACCAAAGTAATATCCGGCAAGGCCAAAAGCTCCGGCCATGATCGATCCGAGGATCTGTATTGAGCGGGTATCAGTATATTTTCTGCAGATGCTGGGGTTGGGGACGGGTAGGAGCTGGTGGGCACGTACGTAGAGTTCGGGATCTCTCTTCGCACCCTTGTTCAGCACGCCACTGCCAGCTTGATTAGCTGCTTTGGCGGCTTGAGAAGCGACTTTTCCTGCTGCTTGAGCGGACATTTTGGTGGTTCTGTTGTGCGTTGTGGTGTTTTGCGAAGCTCTAAGGTGATATGGTACGAGAATGAAGTGAAGATGGAAAGAAGCGGGACCTAAGTTTTTGGTCACGTGAAAATAATAGCTGTGAGGTCATTGGTTGGGTGACGGGGATTGCAATTGTGCTGGTTTGGGAACATATTTTGTGAATTTGTTTATATTTGAGAATTCTATGTGCAATTCTTTCATTCCTAACTTTGGAAAGGATTCTAAACTACGGTTGAGTGTTGAGATAGTCCGCTCAAATATGTCGTTCCTGTTTTCTCCAGCCTGGACTCGTGCAACTCTAAATTTGAGGAGCTGGCTATTAATAAGGTTGGATTATCCCAACGACTTGAGCGGCATCAGAGCATAATTCTAAAGAAATATAATTCGGTCAGGAATTGTGTGTGCCAATATATATTTTTATATTGGGTATCGTCATCTCGAGGCTACAGATAAATTGGTCCAAGAGATGTTGGCTCAGCCTTGTGCCTGAATAGATCTAGCCGCATTAGGATATACCCGGGTACCTAAAAATATCCTTGCGAGCAGCTTGAGCTTGAGGTCAAATTGAGTTTACGTGACAGGATATGAATTTTATGGCAAATATCTTAGCTAAAATTATATGGCATGTGAATTAGAACAATTCAAGTATGTTAAAGAGAAAATAAAAGCAGTTATGTAAGCCTCAGTGCACTAAGGGGAGATAGGATTCGATACGAGGAGCTTCAACGCGTGTTCAAAGGTTCAGCCGCGCCGCCCAAAAAAAGCTGCCACCTATCTTAGTAGAAAAAAAGGGAGGTCCTCCTCTGTCTTCAACAAACTCCCCACCACCTATCATCCTGTATCGACGTGACGACTTTCACACTTCAACTTCAATGCAGACTTTTTTAATTTAATTGCATTTCTTCTCTACTTTCCTTAACCATCTTCGTAGCGCATTTGCAGGTATCTGGCGCTCGATTTAAAAGTACAGGTGTTCACCAAGAAGTGGGCTTCAAGCTTCCAACCCTTGAGCCCCTTTCACATCTACACATTCAGCCATCATGGCGCGAGCAGCAAAGCCCTCGTCGCCGAAGACCTCACGGGCTCCCTCATCAAAACCAATTGTTAAGAAGAACAATGATTACACCTCGGATGGCGTGGTGGACAACGATGTCTTCCTGCTCCCAGGCTCAGACTATCAGATCATGGGAGTCTTGACTCTGCTGGCAGCCGTGATCAGACTTTTCAGGATATACCAACCCAGCAGTGTGGTCTTTGATGAAGTCCAGTATGTTTTTGTCCGAAATGCATAGTTTGCTCTGCATAGGCTAACTAACTTGCGTCAACAGCTTCGGTGGTTTCGCCTCGAAATACATCAAAGGCAAATTCTTTATGGATGTGCACCCACCTCTCGCAAAACTCCTTCTTACACTTGCCGGTTGGCTAGCTGGGTTCGATGGCAACTTCGACTTCAAGGATATTGGGAAGGACTACCTCGAGCCAAAAGTACCTTATGTAGCTATGAGATTGCTCCCAGCCATCTGTGGTATTCTCTTGGCCCCTACAATGTTCTTGACATTGAAAGCTCTTGGATGCAGAACTATGACTGCCACTTTAGGAACTAGCTTGATTATATTTGGTACGAATATCTACAGCTTTTATGCTAGGATGATGGCTAATCATTCCTAGAAAATGGTCTCCTTACCCAAGCTCGACTTATCCTTCTCGATTCACCTCTCATGATTATGACTGCATTCACCGGATTGGCTTTCATCTCTTTCTCGAATCAACATGAACAGGGACCATCAAAAGCATTTGAGCCGAGTTGGTGGTTCTGGCTAGCGATGACTGGTCTTGGACTTGGTGCGACTGTGAGCGTCAAATGGGTTGGATTGTTCACAATTGCATGGGTCGGAAGCATTACCGTTCTTCAACTATGGGTTCTACTTGGTGATGTCAAGACTGTTACTCCAGTAAGTCGTCACCCGGAGTGTTGTGAATATTGCTAATTTTATCCAGCGTCTTTTTACCAAGCACTTGCTAGCCAGAGCATTCTGTTTAATTGTTATTCCTGCCGGATTCTATATGGCCATGTTTGCTATCCATTTCGCCTGCCTAGTGAATCCCGGAGATGGAGATGGATTTATGAGCTCTGAGTTCCAAGCAACCTTAAACTCCAAGTCCATGCAAGATGTGCCTGTTGATGTTGCCTTCGGTAGTCTTGTCAGCATTAGACATCACAACACTCAAGGTGGATATTTGCATTCGCATAACCTAATGTATCCAACTGGTAGTAAACAACAACAAATCACTCTATACCCTCATAAGGATGAGAACAATGTCTGGCGACTCGAGAACATGACTCAGCCCATTGGTGCAGACGGCCAAAGTATCAACGGCACTACTGCTTGGAATGCCATCAACCCACCAGTCTTTATTAAGGACGGTGATACGATCAAGCTCTACCACACCAGCACCAACCGTCGTCTTCATTCTCATGATGTTCGCCCACCTGTCACTGAGGCAGACTGGCAAAACGAGGTGTCGGCATATGGTTACGAAGGCTTCGAGGGTGACGCTAATGACTATTTCCGGGTGGAGATCATCAAGAAGATGTCTGACGGAGACGAGGCTAAGAAGCGTCTCCGAACTATCCAGACCAAGTTCAAACTTGTCCATGTTATGACTGGCTGTGTACTTTTCTCTCACAAGGTCAAACTTCCTGATTGGGCTTCCGAACAACAAGAAGTTACTTGCGCGAAGGGTGGAACTCTTCCAAACAGTGTTTGGTATGTTGAGCAGAACGAGCATCCTCAGCTTGGAGCAAGCGCCGAAAAGGTCAACTATAGAAATCCTGGTTTCTTTGGCAAGTTCTGGGAGCTGCAAAAGGTCATGTGGCACACAAATGCCGGTCTAGTTGAGTCGCACGCCTGGGACTCTCGCCCACCATCTTGGCCAATTCTCAGGCGAGGAATCAACTTCTGGGGTAAGGACCACCGCCAAATTTACTTGATTGGCAACCCAATCGTCTGGTGGAGTTCAACTTTGGCCGTAGCAATCTTCGTCATTTTCAAGGGTCTTGCAGTTCTCCGTTGGCAACGAGGCTTCAGGGACTATGATAACACAACCTTCAAACGCTTCGATTATGAAATCGGCACTTCAGTCTTAGGATGGGCTTTCCATTACTTCCCATTCTACCTGATGCAGCGTCAACTGTTCCTCCATCACTACTTCCCAGCCCTGTATTTTGCAGTGATTGCACTCTGCCAAACCTACGATTATGTTACTGCTCGAATTCCTGGTATTGGTCTCCGCGAGCGACCTATCATTGGACGCCTAGGTGCTGTGGTCTTCTTAGCCCTCAGCGTTGTTGCTTTCTCACTGTATGCTCCTCTTGCCTACGGAAACCCATGGACCCAATCCGCTTGCAATAAGGTCAAGCTGTTCACAACTTGGGACTGGGACTGCAATACTTTCCACACCGAGGTAAATGAATCACATATACCGTCCCGGATCCTACCCTCTCGAGGTCGCCGGGACTAGCTCTCCTGAAAATGCTAATTCTTTCAGTATTCTCAATATTCTACCAAATTTGTCGCTGCAAGTGGAGAAGTCCACAAGACTAATTCACCTCTTCTCCCATCGAACGCACCTGCACCTCCCCCCGTAGCTGCCGCAGGTGAGCAGAAGCCAATTCAGGATCAACACATCAGCGGTGCTCCGGTCGTTCCACCCCAGGTTTTGGTGTCACCTGAGGCTGCCATGCCTGCTGGCCAACGTATAGTCTCCCGCGAGGAGAAGATAGAATATAGAGATCAAGACGGCAATCTTCTCGATGCAGAGCAAGTCAAGGCTCTTGAAGGTAAAGTCAGCTTCAAGACGAAATATGAAACTCGTACTCGGATGATTGATGCTCAAGGGAATGAGATCCTGATGGATGACGCCGGTGTTGCTCCCCCACACCCAGATGTGGAAGGTGTTGACCGGGAAACTGTGAAAGTCCCAGAGCCTGAGGTTAAAGAGAAGCCTGCTCCTCAGCAAGATGTCAAAGCGGATGAGAGCAAGGAGGAGAGTATCGCGAAATCTGACGTGAAAGAGGCGAAACCAGCAAGTGAAGGTAACGAGGCCACCGGCGCATAAAATTTCCTTTGTATGATGGTCGGTGGGGATTTGGAAACTAGGCAACAGGCCTATGTAATCTAGGAACTACATATGAATCTCATTAATACATTGAAGATACGAGAGCGTGAATGTTATTAGGACTATCCCGATGTCAGTGCGGAGATGAACTGGCTGCCAGGCAACAGTTTATACTTTGCACAGGCCTAAACAAACGCAATGGGGAAATCTTCGTCAGAGGTGCATAATCCTAGGGTTACCAATAAGTGTACAGCATCTACCCTTAGTAACCTACAAGCGCAGACGGCCCATTGTGGTTTGTTTGGCCACGTACGAAAGTAATACATGTCTAAAAAATTGCATACGAATAATACTAGGGTTAAGATAACTTGGTGGGTTTGCCTGCTTTCAGATTCGGTTAGTAATCCTGCTGGCTTCTAGCTAACCGTACTTGTAAGGATACATGTATGCGAAGAGGTATATATATATATATATATAAGCAGTGGACGACTCTTCCTTCGAAAAGTCTCCTCAGATCCCAGATCTTCTATAGTATCAGATATGGAATCTGTGCTCGGTCATAGTAAAGCATGCTGCAATATCCCACCTGTCATATCCAAAGGATATGGGGAGAAAGGGAAGTATGAGACAATTGGTGGTCTCAAGACTTGTAAGGCATTTAATAACCTACCTACCTTAAGAATGAGAGCTGTAAGCTAGCTATGAACAGATGTAACGGGATCCCGGTCCTCCAAAAAGGCCATCCTGGTAATCTACGACATCTTCGGCTTCTTCCCGCAAACCCTCCAGGGCGCCGACATCCTCGCCTCTTCGCCCGAAGGCTACCAAATCTTCATGCCCGATTTCTTCGAGGGCGCCCCCGCCTCCATCGACTGGTATCCGCCCGTGACCGACGACCAAAGGCCGCACTGTATGAATGGTTTCCCAGCCGTACACCACCAACCGGCGTCGCCAAGATCCCCAAGATATCGAGGGCGTGTATGGCGCGAAGGTGTGGGGTGTGGTGGGGTATTGTTGGGGCGGGAAGGTGGTGAGTTTGACCAGCGGGAAGGGCACGAGGTGGAAGGCCGCGGCTCAGGCACATCCTGCTAGGATGGATATCATGGATGCGGAGATCGTCATCCCGACGTGTGTGCTGGCGAGTGAGGAGGAGGGTGAGGAGATGGTCAATCCGTGGGCCGAGAAGCTGACTGTGGAGAAGCATGTTGAGAGGTTTGGGGACCAACTTCATGGTTTTTTGAGTGCCCGCGCGGATTTGGAGGATGGGAAGGTTAGGGGGGAGTATGAGAGAGGTTACAATATTTTCTTGGATTGGTTTGCGAAGCATCTTTGAGGGGTGAGAGGGCCTTTGCTCCTCTCTCAAGAGCGCGAGCCCCTAGTTGCTAAGCTGATGCTTATCTACCATATCATTTATTCGTCAGGTTAGCATATACCGGCTGCATCCTTGGAAATGTGCCTCAATCCAATACCAAAAAGAATAAGGCCCAAATGCATTTTCGTTTCAAATATACCCTAATTGTGCTCCGTCCTTTGGATATCTTGTCCAAGCCACCAAAAAGAAAGGCAAAACTATTCGACCCCTTTGGGGGTCGCCTAGAAAACTGCTCCGATATGCAGTTTTTTTGTCGCTCGATCGGTTCGGCCTCGTTTATATCCCACAAACACAGGTTGACCAGAGCACATTCCACTGAGCCGCCGCTGTATTTGTTGGGGGCTTTTTGCTTAAACAAATATATATATATTAACTATAAAACTTGATTGGCTGATTTGACTCCGAAGCTTGGCTAAAAGTCGGAGAATGCCCCTTCATGGAGCATGTTGGCAGACAGAATTACCTACGTGCTACGATTTAGGTATCTAAGAGCCTTCCCAGTTCGCTCTCTATGGCACTCATTCCTGCTCTCCATAAAGCGGGTCCCATGCTAATTCTTGCAACACCCAGGTTTACAATCTCTTTCACGCTCAGCATTCCCTCGCCCTTCCTACAGATCACATTAACCCGTCCATTCAATTCCCTCACCAAGACTCTAACTTCCTCATCTCTCAACCCCCTCTTCAATCCACCCCATACAAAAACGGTACATGCCCCGGCCTCCAAGTACAATCGTCCTCTATCAATGGCCTCTTGCAGCGTTCCGCCCAACAACACGGAGTCCGTCCGCGCGTTTACCACGAAATCATCTACACCTTTTGCTTTGGCGATTTTCACCACCGTCTTGATCCTCTCAACATGCTCCTCTGGTGAGATCAACGCAGTCTTCCCATTTACAGTTTTCGAATCTTCAAGGTTACACCCAACCGCCCCCAGCTCTAGGACCTTCTCAATACACTCTTCCAAGTGCTCGCCATAACCGTCTTGGAGATCACATGTCAGCGGAATACTCTCCGCCTTTCCTTCTTTGGCCATGCGTGCACGGATTCGGCGAATGGCAATGAGGTTATCTTCGAGCGTCAACTCATCGTCCTCGAGCCCTGCGCTCTGTGGTTTCTGTGAGTTAGGTGTGCTTGGCATGGGAATGGGGGATATACAGCAGCGACAGCATAACTGGCAGTTGCTAATGCTTTGGTTTTCTCGTGCTTCAGAACGAGGGATGCTGATGGCGCATCCCAGATATTTGTGAATATCACTGGGTTTCCCGGGCTGTGCAGGGCTCGCAGTTTCTGGGCGAGTGCCTGTGAGAGTTCAGGGTTGAAAGCTGCCATTTCGGAAGGTTTTCACGTTGTGTATGGTGCAGGATCACGTCGCTCTTGTTCTTACTTTGAACAATAAACTGTTTGTAATGATAGTAAAAGCTTTCAATAAGCCTGAGCGGGAAGTTGTTCTTTTATGGCGGGTAGTAGAAGCCGGTATTATTGGAGAAAAGTGTAGAGTGGATACATGCTCTGGAATTGGCCAATCAGAATCTATCCGTCTTACATTTGAGTCACCCTGATTGACACTGCCTAGGAGAAGTTTAGCAGAATTTGTCATTTAAAATGCAAGTGTGAATTTGGGCTGTGCTTCATGGAACGTATATCATGTTTGAAAGAGTCCCAGAGAGAAGTCATCAGGTGTTAGAGTAGGACAGGCACCTTGGAATGCTCTTGTCTCCACTTTCTAAGCGAAGCGTAAATAGGGGCCTTCTTATGATGCTGCTGAGACTGAACGTTACTGAGCGGGTCGTGGAGAGTCTGGCTGTGACTTCGAATAAAAATGGAAAGAATCAATCAGATATTGTTCATAGAGTGTCTCTAACCCTCCCTACCTACCAGAGTTCTTTATAAACTTTCCATCCGATCTCCTCAACAATCCTCCAGGCTCCCCTACCTCTACAATCTCCCCTCTGTCCATAACCACAATCCCATCATAGTCCATGATAGCGTCCAGATTAGGAGCTACGCAAAGTACAGTGTACGTCGCAAATTTATTTTTGATAACCCCTTGCATGAACTTATCCGTTTCTCTGTCGAGGCTAGAGTTGACTTCATCAAGCAAGAGGATGCCACCAGCGTTCCCTGACAGTCTCTCTGCTCTGACTCGAGCTCGCACTATTGCTCTAGCAAGATAGAACAACTGCTTTTGGCCGTGGCTTAAGCTCTCGTCTTTCAGCTCTGAGTGTAACCCACCATTTTCGACGACCAAATCCCACAGTGGCACAGCCTTCAAGCGTACCCGTAATGATCGTTGCTGAGTGGGCCGCTGGGTGCATTTTCGTAAAAGAGGTTTTCTCGGAATACAAAGTCGCCATGAAGAAGAAACGTGGTTTGGGCGATGGCTATAATACGGGAGCGAAGTGTGGGGCGATGTATGAGATGCAGCCGCGTGCCATCGATCGAGATACTGTGTGAGGTCGAGGGATGGGCATTCAAAAATTTGAGAAACAGATGAAGAAGGGACGATTTTCCACTGCCTTTTTATTAGCATAAATGTAGAAAATCCAGTACATTCACACACCTTTCAGTTCGACCACAAATCGCAACCTTCTCTCCTGTGCCAATAGATGAATGAATATTTTCAATGCGAATACTTCGCACGGCTTTTCCTTATCACCTATCACGACATTATCTTAGTAGTAGGTCCTACCAATTATTGGTTAATTGAATACGTTCCTTTCATGCACTTAACATACTCATAGGTGGCCGAGACACTGCCGATTTCAATATCCCCACTAGACGGCCACTCTATTCCAGGCTCCATAATCTCTTCCTCTGTATTTTAATTCTCGGTGTTCTCTTCAAACGCTCTTAAACGACTTAGTGCGCTAGCGGACGTCTCGAGTTGGATCTAGCATTGAACAAGATTAGCAAGCATCTGACCAAAGGACTATCTAACGCATTAGCACTGCAATAATATCAACTTTTGCGTGAGCACTGGGGCTCTGGGACATGTTAAGGACACTAAAACAAAATACAAAGAACCTCTAGAGGCAGCGTAGATCAGATTTCTTGTAGTAGTAAGTCTAGGGAAAGCAAGCATACCATCAATGTGACTAATCCAGCGCCTGTAAATCCAGAACAGTTTGCAATTGAGTTCCCACCACGATCAGGATAATGGCAAGGACTGACATAGACATATTGAGGACTATAGTTAACCATTGTTGAATAATGGCAAGGAATACATACTGCAAAGGATCTTTTGCTTCCAGATCAAGAAATCGTAGCTATCGAGAGGTTCGAAGATACACCCTTTGAACAACATAGATCAATCCCAGTAGAATTGGATATCCAATGACAATGTATGGCGAAGCTGAAGCAATGGCAATAGCCTATCCGATCGTGGTGAATATAGCAAGAACGGTGTTGGAAATTGCACCAGAGAGATCATTATCAATCATAGACATATCTTGCGAGAACCGATTCGTCGTTGCACCTGCATCCACAATCGAGAAAATGACAGTGGTACATTGACGACCGTTCTGAGAGCCCTGATATGCAACCTAGAGCTTGCTCTCACAGCCGTAACTGCCCCGTTAAATCCTACATAACACGCAAGTAGTGAGAGACACAACACCTGAAAGGTTGCATATATCCCGAGATCAAACAATGTGTTGCTATTCCGTTTTCATTTGCCTTTGACCAGAAGACAAGCCAGATGGCTGGGAAGTCGTAGAGAAACACAAATGCCAAGCCAAAGAGGATGAAAGGGGTAAGCACTCCAAACCCGATGGTCGAGGGATAAAATTTATAAACAGCTATATCTCCAAGCTGCTTGGCTTAGTCCTCTCCTTCTTTAGCAGGAATTTTTTCTTCTGGAATTGCTACGGTGGGATGGCTGATAGCAGAGCTAGGATTAAAAAAATCGCTCTGCTCATTGATATCAAGAGCCTGTATATAGTTTTTGTTCCCAAGTAAATATTGATATTTACCCTGTTCCGGAATCGTGTGATTTTCGGGCACAGTAACATAATTTACGAATGGTAGATGTTGAATTGAGTGAGTGGTAAGAATAGTGGTGGTCTGTAACTGTCTGAGGATTCCTTGTGGTGCAAAGACTCTGTGGAAAATATGTCCTTCGGTCTTTGCATCTATACCACTAAAACTATCGCCAGTAATGGCTGGCTGAGGGCGAGAATATAAAGCCCGAGCCAGGGCAATCCGTGATCGTTGACCACCCTTAGATTCATTCCAGATGTCCCGACCAAAGAGAAGTTGCTTCCAACAAGCCACAGACTTCGGGATTGAGCCGCATCAAAGAGAAGGGAAAGTAAAAGATATGTGCTGAACAGTATTGATGATCGTACAGTTTTCGTGTTCTAAGACAGATAACGCGGAGAAGAATAACGCATTGGTGAAGCTAAGGCTGGCTGCCGTAATGCTAAATTTTTGCTATCCTTCCGATCCTCTTGTACAAATCAGGGCCAGTAGAGCAAGCTGAAGTACTGCGTAGATTGCAGTGGTGATCCGTAATTCAGTTGGTAGTCAGCCAAGGCATATTGAGACTTGCAACATACCAACTTTGCTACCTGGAAGCCATGAGCTTTTAGAATCCATATTTGCTGACTTATGTAGGATATTCGGCCAGTAGCCAGGAAAATAAAACATTCTGATGGAGCAATAGAAAGAACTCTCTGTTCGAGGACAATGGTGAAATCAAAATCATCACGACAGCCTTGAACTGTGGGACCAAGGCTGCTGTCGTTGGAGCATTCGGACAAATTCAATTCATATATTGCATTCCTAGTCTTCTTTGATGGTTGAGTTATAGTACGAGCTTGAAAAAAACATACTTCAGTTGATTATCTAAACCTAGAGAGCACCGCGAAGGTGTGAGTTGATTGATCGATAATACGTATCTCTAGGCTGTAATCTTGCGTACCGCCTAGCCTAGTCAAACCAGCATCCCCGCATCTCTAATTTGAGATTCTTTTAGAAGCAATATTGTCAACAGTATAAAACTTTAATATTGGTGATTTCAAGCTACCTATCTTCAGCATTGACCACGACTTCTGTTTAGATTTTGTAGTAGCATGCAACTCACCCATATGTGATACGTTCGATTCAAGAACACAGCCAATGTAAGCAATACCTTCATTACTTTTTAAGTTTTAAATTATCAGGAAATAATATCAGCAAACTGGCGCCGAGTTCTACTATAAGAAGAAATTGTTAGCTAATTCCCAGCTGGTCCACTCACTAAATTTTCACTACAGACTTACTCCTGTTTCAAGCTATCAAACTCTGCATCGCTGAGAGATGCGGTCACACCGATACTCCACCCTTTGTAGCAGGCATTAAATACACAATTCCAAAGGTATCGGGGAGTCGGGGTCCTCTGATAATCTCAGGTCGGCCGAGAACTTCTCCGAAGCTCGTATGGTAATGCTGCTGTGCTACGAAGCCGGTAATCATAGTATCTGCCCCTGGTGTAAACTTTGCCCCATAACTGAAGGTAGTTTTATCCTTTTCGTTTTTAAGGAGATGGAAGAATGATCGCATTTGATGATCGTAGACCTAGAGCCTGATTAGCGTTTTTCCTAACCCAGAGATATTGTTTTCGGCATGGTTCTGGTCCTACTCGATGAGATGATATATTGAGAGCTACCTACCTTATTTATTGACCGACGCAACTCTATAGCCGTGAAGGAAATGTCCTTGATAGCATCTGCGAGGGGGATAGATGTATAAGAGCAGATGATTATGTGTCCCATTTATCCTGCCGGAATAAGTGGATCTAATCTGTGTCGACCGTTTACTGCCCTGATAAGCATGCTATTGCTATTTTTTGGTAGCCACGATGCTCTGAGAGCAGATACTCTGATCCAGATGAAAGCAGTAATGGCATCATTAGAAGAAATATACGGAATATCCCCTTTCGCTGAACACAGTTTTTGTGATTGCCTCTTGAGCTCTATAACGCTTGCTCTGGAGATACGGAGACACTTCCGTGAGTCGTTAGCCGATGGAGGTGGCTATGCAGCTTGAGGAGTAGCCAGACCTATGGAGCTCAGATATCAGTATGAGCGCAGCCAGATTAGAGATTAGTTGCTGCAACTTCGGGACTGTCGGATCTTTCCTTTAACCAATAAGGAGCTCCCTATCTATAGTATCTTCATAGTCGGGCTAAGCTCCACTTACTGGAAGAACAACGCAGGACCTCGAGCGGGTCTACACTTTTATCCGAATCAAGAGGCAGGATTATCAAGTTCTAATCAGTATTTCCTAGACGAATATCTGCTTCAGAGATCTGCCCATCTCTGGAAAGGGCACCGAATTGGCGAATGAATTGTTCTGTTCCATTTGCATCCATACAACAATGGTGACCACAAACAGTCAATCTGTAGCAGGTTTCAAGGTCAGAATTTTACTCTGATGGTGATCATCAACATAAGGAAGTATTCCTGGCTTACGGGAGACCTCCCTTGATGAAACTGGCTTGCATAAGGATCACAGGTTTTACCACATTTTTAGGGTAGGGATTCGCGAGTCCGTCAGCTGAGGAAGGGATTTGGCCATCAAACATTGACAGTGGTGCTTGAGCATTGCAGACTGCTCGTGACACCAATCAGTAGACATCTAGCTACCATATAAACCTATTTTGAATCTCGAGGGCAGACCGACTGTCTTGGAAGGTCGGGCAAAGATCTCAACAGTCTTTGACGTGTACAAACTTTTGTCGGCCTTGATGCGGCTCATATTCGACTACCATGCACCAAATTATTAACATGTTATTTGAGCGAATTATACTTTCTCACTCTAAAAGTGCCTGATTCTGCCTTGTCGCTGTTGTCCACCACCACTCGGCCTGCCAACCAAGGATAAGACTCGACTATTTCGCCTGCAGCCTTCTCCAGCTTAGAGAGGACTATCATTGACTCGACATCTGAAGACGTGCGAGTTAGGAAATGCGAATGCCCGCAGTGCAAAACGTACCCCAGTGTAAGAATAACATATTTTGACACATAAGGCATCTGCCCTAGTGGACCTAAGTGCAGTAAATCCATCTTAGATTTTTGATGTTTTTGTTGTGAATACTTCGTAAAATTATACAGATTGTATGACAGTACGTATTCTGGTTGTAAGCTCTTTCTTAATGCTGAGGTCGTGCCTCATGCACGTTGCTATTCTTTACACGTCCTTCCAACACCGGATAGGGCCGCGGCTGTTTGCTGCTGGCTTCACGTATACAACTTATTAGTCTGAAATGTGAGACTGGTAGTCTATCGTATCACAGCGTCACCGTCTACAGCCGTTGTGCATATTGAGTTAGAGGGGCATTTGAAGTCCAAGCACTATGGCCAATGGCATTCACGGCTCTGGGAGTAATCGCATGTTGTTTCACAGAAACTCAAATTAATTCAATTCTAGAATGTGACATGTAGCGTGTAATGGATCACCCAATCCGAATAATTCGAGCTTTGTGATCCACATCCGTTAAAACAGCAGATCGCACCATCATGCGAAGGCTACAATGTACCACAACAGTTGCACAGTGCTAATCAGGGTATGTTTGTGCCGTGATGGAAAATACCACTGAGGCAATGGCGTTCACGATAACTGCCGCACATATCGTCTCATCCCTGTTGCGTTTTAACATATTATGTTGTCATGTCGTTGGTATCCTCTTCAAATCTGCTGCTTGGATACCAATCATGAGTGTAAACAAGATATCGCTTCATTGAGGTGGAACTGTATTGAGAAACAGATCAAAATTCTGGAGTCGACCCATACTTTCTTCTTTTCAATTTAGGTTTATATTATCTCAGATGCCAGTTTGAGTTGAGAGCTAAGAGTACTGGTAAAAGTGCTCAATAAATGTTTGGAAAACCAATATATATCTGCCCTCGTCCTCCGAGTGGATCGCAACTGGGTGCGCTGTGACGTTGCTCACGTTCCATGCTTAATTCCATTCTGGCAGATCACCCTCGCTTGATATCGCAGATAGATCATATATAAACGCTTCCTCCGGTGATTTGCGTTCTTTTGGTCCTCAAGGTTGCATCATTATGCCACTGATTGGATTTGAGCAAAACAATGCTGACTAAGCAGAATTTACTCAGAGCATAGAAGCGGGAATCGTTCACCTCAAGTCCAATGTCTTGTAGCATCACTTCTCTAAGTTTGTGATTTGGGGTCTCTTCAGTCTGGCGCCTTTTCTGGTTGTGAATATCTCGCCTCCCATTCATGACCATGTACAATGATGAATCTCCTAGCCAACTGAAGAGTAGATTACGCTCTGACCAGACTGCCCTCTTTGGTCTTTCATATTGTATCAGGCGGACATTTCAAAGTAGATACAGTATACACTACCTTAATTTCCAATTGGAGTATTAGTTTCTCCGTCATTCCGGCTGATCCGTCTTATGGTTGACCACCCAGCAAAGCCAAAACTATGTTAGATGTTCCATGCCAAGCCGGCAGAATATCATCACGCGGGAACGTAGATGAAGCGGCATGCCCTCGTTTTATCCTTCTTGACGAAGAGTGGTTGAGTCCTTGCTGTTTCGGTCTACGTTCCGGAAGTTGCTAGGAATGGCGATGGTACCAGAATGCTTATCAGAAGCCGATTCATGTTTCTGTGGTTCTAACTCTAGATCCGTCGGAACTGAAACCGAAAAAGGCATCGTTCTTTATTCGGCATGTCTGTTCATAAAATGTGTCCATCTGCATATCCCACAGCTACAGTAAAGGAAAAAAAAAACAATTGTATCTTGGCTTGATGTTGCTCCAAGAGTAGCCTGGCGATGTTATTGTTATTGTTGCTGGGTTTGATAAGTCTAGCCTTAGCTTCGAATCCGCAGGCAGGACTTCTAGGCGCATCTCGTTCTTTTGAAGATGCATTTGTTGACCTTCTTCCAAATGAGCCCTTGGACTCGCAGGCAGCAAGTCTAACACCACGTCTAGTGATATATGTACAAACGTTTACAAATACTGCTGGGAGGCCTCTGTCATTGCTGCCACTTCTTGAGCATGACACGAAAGTTACCCATGTTATTCTCGGCTCCATCCATCTGCACGAGCAACCTGGGGTGATCATGCTGAACAACGAGCCACTGGACTCAGGAATCTACGATGAGATATGGAAGGAGGTTCGAATTTTGCAAGATCACAATATCAAAGTGCTGGCGTTGTTAGGCGGCGCAGCTCCAGGAACTTACGCTCGACTGTCTGGGAATGACACGCAAGTGAGTTGCCTGTATCTCAATTGAAGCCTCACGATCCTATTATAGAGAGATATTGCTAACCTACAAAAGTTCGAACTCTACTATCGGCCTTTCCTCAAGCTTCTGAAAACATATCGGCTGGACGGAGTGGATGTTGATATTGAGGAGAAGGTCCCTCTATCCACTCCGCTTCGTCTCCTCAAAAGGCTGCATGCGGATCTTGGTTCTGAATTTCTCTTGACCATGGCGCCTCTCGCCACCGCGCTCTCTGAAGAAGGCGGTGATAACCTGTCAGGCTTCTCATATTTTCAGCTTGAAAAACTGGCTGTCGTGCCTGCCCAGGCCCTGCTACCTCAGGTTCAGGCGTCCGGAGATAATGAGACCGCAAAGGCGACGAGTCTGGTAGCTTGGTACAATGCGCAATTCTACGGCGGGTACGCAAGATCACCTTCGATGTACAATTCAATTGTGTCTGCTGGCTTCGATCCTTCGCGCCTGGTTCTTGGCGTTACGACCTCGTCCGCGGGATATCCAAATGGATTCACCCCGCTAAAGAAACTGCTGGAAACGGTGACAGCTTTGAAAGAGAAGTTTGGAGAGCGGTTTGGGGGAGTTTCAGGTTGGGAATATGTAAGTGCCATTCCAAATAAGCCTCCACTGGCTATTCTTATTAAATCACCACTAATAAGGCTATCCTCTAGTGGGATGCTGGTAGTAGTGATAAAGATATGGGTATGCAAATTGGTGGCGAGCCATGGAGGTGGCTTATAAGAGTATGTATAGAAGCTTTGAAATACTCGCCACTTTTCCTGTGCCTGTATGTTTTCTGAAGTATTAAACTAAGTTGCGTCCTAGGTTGGAAAAGCTATTTATGGCGAAGAAGAACAAATACGAGGAAGAGGCAGAAAATCAAGCTCCTTCAATAAAGAATGCTGGCGAAAGTGTATCAGCGGCAAGTCCTGACCAGAAGCAGGTCTGACTTACACACTTTACACTAGAAACATTACCGATTATAGAGTATATCATCTATTACTGTTTGAGGCCAAGGCGTTCTGTGATTTCGCTGCGGTTTACATTGGATCATGTGACGATAATTTAAGTCAACAACAGGCACACTCCTAACAGCCAGAACCAATACCAAAGTTGCCCGCTCTATTGGACATCAGTGTCGAGCACTCCCCATATTTAAACGGTATGACTTACAAGCTCATCAGCCTTTCGTGCACCAAGATTAGGCACCACACTAGTCGACGTAGGAAAAGCACTCCGTGTCGACGTAGAAGACGGCCAACCCGTAATCGTCACGGGTCCCGTCGAGGAGCCACTTCTGATATCTCTGACATCCCCAACTGCAGCACAAGGCGTCGAAGTAAGCACCGGCGCGCCATTCGCCGACGCGGTACTATACGCACTTGGAGAAGCAGTCGACAAAAAGCGTACGCACGACGGCCACAAACTATCAAAGGTCGTAGGGTTAAAGACTAATGCTTCATAGCAATAACAGGAAGCCTGATCCCGAAAGTTGGTGAGCGTGTAGAATCCCGGCGATTGGGTGTTACAATACGCAGCGGCGCCATTCAAGGTCGCGCAAGCCAGCTCATCCGGATTGGTGATGAGGGGTCGGGTGACGGGGGGAACGAGCGCGGTGACGGGGCCGGTGAACTCAGCGGAGCTCAGGATGTTGCCTACGCTGTGGCAGGGTGTAGTTATGGGAGGACCGCCGTTGAAGGACGTGAGTGAGGCATAACCTTGAGGATTGCCGGTTCTGTAGCCTGCATAGCAGGAGTGCAGCCAGCCGTCGTAGCCGTTGGGCAGCCAATACGACGAAGCGTAGCAGAGACAAGGAGCTTGGAAGTTGAAGTTTGTGAACGAAGTAAATCCCGGAGTTAGCCGTTCACAGACGCTGACTACATAGCTGATGGTTTGGCATGCAGCTGCGTTTGGATCCTCTTGCACCTGTGCGAGAGAAATCGACAATAAAGCTAAAAGAACGCATGAGGAAGCACAAAAGCGATGGCGGCTCATCGTTATATATTTAATGCAGGGCCGGAAGTCAATATGAAATTGGGTGTCTCCAAGGTTGTTCCCCTTTAATAGCAATTCAAAGCCCGAATTAGATATCAACTATTAGAGTATCAGCAGCTGTGCTTTGAGGTAAGAGAAACAGCGACATGTATCATGGCTCACTATAATAGAGGCTCAAAAGAACTTGTGCACACGGGGGAAGCTGGTTTTAGGCAGTGATAGCTTAGGAAAGGAGCTTATCAATGCTCATGGCATTCAAAGTAGATCCAAATCAGACTTTATGGGGCATAAGCTAATTCAAATAGTAAGCAACATATCACAGAATTTGAGCATTTCAACCCGCACAGTAACTCCACCATAGACCCTCAAGAAAGCCTATGAGAGACAACGAACACGCTAATTCTGCGTTGCCTGGCACTTCTAACCATTTCTGGGAATATTTGACGATATCTGTTCCGTCTCAGGAAGCTTGTCCAGTGAAATGTTAACTCAGAAAGCATGGGCACTACCCAATTCAGGCCACCGAAGCAAACGCTAACAATTAAAGCTGATGTTAATGCAGAAATCCAAGTCTGGGTAGCCTCTTCTAAAGCTGAACAACCACTGTTCCCGTGTTTGCTGCAATGTTGTTGAAAGTGGCTTTTTCATAGCATCAGCATCCAATCGTGTCATGTTTCAGCCGCCACTTTAGATCTCGACCCAACTTCCAAAACAATACTCAAGACTTTTGTGACTACCACATTGAATGCGTAATGGTAGTGAGGTCAGGCTGATTCGCGCTATATCTAGTTGTTCTGGCATTCATATTAAGTAATGATGATTATCTAGCCGCATGGTTGGGATCATCAAGCCTTGCCTATTATTTCAGAGTAAGTGATCCTCTATTCTTCTCTTTGAATACTATACCTCCTTCGAAAATATTTTCCAACTATCCCACTTCGTTTTGCGGTTGCGTGTTCCATTTAAGGTAGATTATTAGGTTCCTACGAAGTTCATGTAAGAAGGATCTCAACATGAGTAACGGAACAGTGTACACCGGAGTTTGGCAGAACTACTCCCAGGGAGGCTGGAAAGGCTCAACCTTAACATTGGAAAGGCGATCAGCGTCGTTGCTGATATCTTCTTTGGCTACTTTTATCACCTTGGTTGGCACGCGGTTCTGGGCTATTGTGTCATTCTTCATCCATCAGATCCGGGCATCAACCACAAAGAAAGACGGAATACATCATCAGCGTAAGGCCGCCACCAAACATACATATTGGTCGTTAAGCTGATAGTCTCGACTGGATAGATCAGGTTATATACCGCAATAGCTCCTCGCCTCTGGGTACCGCATGGACATTGCTTAAAGTCTCATGGGCATGGAGGAACAGAGCACGTTACAATGTACCCCGTTTTGTGATCGCTGCCCTGCCTCCTGTCCTTGTTTTCGCAGGCTTTGCAGCAGCGTCTGTTCTTTCAGCCAAGGTGGCAGCTCCTCCAGGTTCGGCCAGTCAGGTCAAACTGATAGCAAAGAACTGTGGGTTCATCGACTGGTCCACGAAGTCGGATGCAATAGGAACTGTATCGCAAGACGGTGGTCAGATCTTTGGTCGGTATTGGATCAACAATGCAATTAGGGCAAGATCTTACGCTAGAAGTTGCTATGATGATAAGAACACCCAGAACCTGGCATCTTGCCATCTCTATGTCAGTTCACGGCTGCCATATGCTACCAATGATCAAGCTTCCTGTCCCTTCAAAGGCCATCGATGCGTATTAGGAGATGATGGGGCGTACCAGATGCAAACTCCTTGGCTGAATTCGCATGAGCATTTCGGTATCAATGCGCCGTCGGAGGACCGTATCGAGTGGCGGAGAACAACGACATGCTCTGTTCTCAATGTGACCGACCGTATCAGGACTCGTTCAGGCGATTCTAGCACTGTTTACACATGGCATCTTGGATATGTTGGCCTACTACAAGCTCGAATTAATGAGACATTTCAGTACAATGAGAACACCAGAAATCTGGGAATAGGATATACCATCAGGTGAGAAAGATATTTCCAC
This sequence comes from Bisporella sp. PMI_857, assembly GCA_021307315.1. Taxonomy (NCBI): domain Eukaryota; kingdom Fungi; phylum Ascomycota; class Leotiomycetes; order Helotiales; family Helotiaceae; genus Bisporella; species Bisporella sp. PMI_857. The sequence goes on from JAJSPD010000054.1 coordinate 234,841, forward strand.
CATATAGAAAGATAGACTCATAACCACCAATGAATCGTAGACCTGATTTTGCGGTTGACCAAGACCGATATCCTGGCTGGACACCCATAGACGACCTTCTCCACACAGATGCTGATGTTTCCATTCTCTACTTCTCTCAGAACTCTGTACTATACCCCGATCCCATTGACGACCCCATGTTTTCTGCACACCGACAATTTCGTAACCTGCCAGCAGGTACCAATAACACATTTTATGGTGCAGATGATTTCGCCACCGTTGTAGCATGTATCGATCAATCTCAGATCCGAAACCCAGCTACAGGAATAAGTACACCACCTCTTGGGTTTCAAAGGCTGTCAGTCCAAAGCGTGAATATTGGCCTAAACCCTGCCCAAATTGCTGCTGCATTTAGGCTCATTGTCCCCTCGGAGCAAGCATTGATGTTCAATAGCGTTAATGGGTTAGGCGCAATGGCCTTGAAAGCACAAGACTTTCTGTATGTCACAATAGGCTCAGGACTATCAAGTAACCAGTGGCAAATCGAGCTCAGAGGCTGGTTTGAGACAGCTCTTGCAGCTTTGCAAGCGTCGATTATTGACTTTACCTCAAAGGAAATCGCAGAAATATCAGCTATCGGGGATTTATCCATGACAAACAATACGACTTATATACAACCGATGTGCGATGGCCAAATGATTTTGGCGTTTGGTGACTACCAGTCATTTTCCATGATGGGAATAGAGCTCATCATTGCGATAGGTGTGTTTATAGTGCTGCTTAGCCTCGTCCTTGAGCACATCGTTGCTTTCGTCCAGAAAAGATGTGGTAGCAAGGCATATAAACAGGTACTTTGGAAGACAGATGGTGTCCTTCAGCAGCAGCGGCTTGCTTTTGAGTGTGATAAAGTGGAAGACTGGGAGAAAAAGGGGAATAGCGTCCCAGTGACGAAGCTTGGAATGGTTTGGAAAACAGATCCGTTGACTCGAATAACACGTTGATATTAAAAATGTTGGGAATATAGTACAATCTATGTCAAGAAGCAAGAAGCATATACTGCGCTACGAAAGTACTGAGTTAAACGTGCAGGGAACAAACAATATGTACGGATGAAGGTTGCCGCAGAAGTGCTTGGATAAGTACTTATTTAGAATGTCATCGTCCAAAACATATTAGCAGATGTTTGACAAGGCTGGACGATGGATATAACAGGCAGACTCAGAATTGCTCATTCACTAAGGACACCACAAGTCATGACATTCTTTCAACTATTGATAAGGAGCCTATGGATGAAAGTTAATCGAGGCACTGACTTCATGTGTCCGAAAACTTCAACAAGCTATGAGCCTACAGATCGGAAACTCCGATTCATGGGTGTGGATACTGCAGAGTCGCTATCTCCTAGATGTTTGGTCTCTGTCTTTGGCTCATCAATTTCCATTATCCTGTTTGAGGCAAAGATGTACTGGGAAGTACCACATAGCCAAGAACTCTGATGTTGAACAAGAGAATGCGGTATCCATACTGACGACGAGCTCAAGACATGCCGAGAAAGCTCACTTGAAGTCATAATGCCGTATTATCCTCCCGGCAAGTCCACTTATCGCCGGTAGTTCCGAGCGCAGTTGTCAATGTATCTTGTCATGTACATCATCCAAGGCGTTCATGAGAGTGGTTGTCAGCGAGAAGCGAGAGCACAGCCTTCTTCTCCAACGCCTCCCGCTGCAAGTCTACGCAATCTTTTTCGCGACCGCCTCTAGATTATTGGTCATGGGATTTCTAGAAGCGGGTTTTTCTTGAATTGTGAGCCAAGAGATATGTTGATGTGCGTCGGGGTTGATAGCCAAGAGGTGTGGTGGGGTACCCTGGACGGACTGGGAGCTGGATCGAGCCTTGAGGATGAGGATTTTCATTGATGGATGAGAGAGGAATAAGTGATGTACAGGTGGAGGACCATTTTGTTTTGTAGAAGTGATTCCTGTGTTGTGGTTGCGGCGTTTGAGGGAAGAGTCTAAGAATAGACGATTGGCTTGCGCCTGAGCTGCAGGAGTGTTTCAACGGCTAATGAAACAATGGAATGGCTGAAGCCCAAGTTGGAAATTTCAGGACGGCTACAGTAGAAAGAGTATCAGCGATTCTGTTCTGTTCTGCGGGGTTGGGTTGATCTGCTCTTGTGATACCAGCCATCTTTGACAAGAACCTACACCGTCACTGGGTGTTCGTGTTGGTGCTTATGGCCGAGTGGAGTTGATCTGATGTTTGACTACAGCACTCATAGACATGATTTGCCCAGATGGGTCGATGCCAAGGATGCGAAAAGTGATGAGTACGCGGCTTTTTGAGGTCGAGCAGAAAAAAAACCCCCCGCAGAGTACTTACTTACTTGTATCACTACTGCCTTTGAAATCTTTCAATTTGATCAATACTGTAGACCAATCATAGATAAACCTCCAAAATATTTAATCCATCTCGATATCGACCAAAGCGCACTGCGACAGGAATATCCAGCGCCAAGTTGATTTGGGACCCCTGAAACGCAACAAACCTCCGTACAGTAAGCTCCACTCCCATTCTGGAGGCCGTGACACCCAATTCAGCCTCTCTCTCACACACTCTCGCACACACCACACACCCACCCACACGCTCCAACATTAACAAACAACCTTTCAACTTGCTGCTTCTCTTTTTTATTAACTTTAATATCATATCATATCACACTGTCACTCCTTTCGCTGGTCGACCATTTCATACTAGTATTCTCTTTGTTTTACGGCAGCCTCATCTAGAACGAAGCTGCATGATTGCGGAGGAATCGCCGAAACGTTGATCGAGGGCATTCGCTCTCAAGTGGAGAGAGAGAGAGACACGAGGTGGCGGCCTCACCAAGTCCTGGCAGGTTATCCTGGGGAATATGTACATCCTGAGAAGCATAGTAGCTGTTATCGTCAGCGCATGCTTCTTCACTACATCCGATGGTATGTTGTTGATGTTCAATTACCACAGCGGCTTGCTGACATTTGCCACAGCACACTCCGACGAGAGAAACCCATTAACCTATCTTTCCCACGTCGACAATGTGGTAATAAGCACGCCTTCGAAACGCGTGCATGCTCTATCGGCCTTTGATGTACGATTTGATCTGCATGGCGGGAAACAAAAGGTTAGGTTAACACTCACCCCCAACCACGATGTGCTTGCAGACGGCGCTACCGTCACATATCTCGGCCCAGATGGCTCGGTGCGAAGCTCAGAGGTCATGGATCGATTAGACTACAAGGTCTTTAAGGGACAAGCATGGTTACAACATCGCGAAAATGCGGAATGGACGAATGTTGGGTGGGCGAGAATTATGTTTCACCAGGATGGAAAAGTTCCTTTGTTTGAAGGAGCCTTCAGAATCGACGGAGATCATCACCATGTGCAGACAAGAACACATTACATGCGGACGAAGCATGCTCAGGACCCAGAATTAGAATGGTCAGAGGAAGAGTACATGGTAGTATGGAGAGATTCTGATATTAGCACGGATGCGAAGTACAATGCGGCACCAGCACATGGCGAGTTGAAGAGGTCTATTGCAGAAGCACCTTCTTGTTCTGCTGATGGACTAAGCTTCAATACACAATCGGATCACCCCGTATACAGAGCTATGTTGAAGCGAGAAGACCGTTTCTGGGGATCAGCGTCAGCAAAGTCCTTATTTGGGAGACAAATTGATGGACAAACTGGTGGTAATAGTGCTGGTGTCAACCTTGCGGCCTCTATTGGATCGACAGCCGGTTGCCCGACAACAAGAAAGGTTGCCTTGGTCGGCATCGCAACTGACTGCACCTACACTCAGGCTTTCAACTCTACGGAGACGGCGAGAAGGAATATTATATCGGTGGTCAATTCTGCATCCGTGCAATATGAGGACTCTTTCAATATTACGCTAGGTTTACGGAATCTGACAGTCAGTGATCCTGCTTGTCCAGCTACGGCCCCAGCCTCAGCACCGTGGAATATTGGATGTAGCGACAGCGTCACAATCCAGGACAGGTTGAATCTTTTCTCTGCCTGGCGTGGTGAGCGTAATGATGAGATCAACGCCTACTGGACGCTTTTGAGCACATGCGCAACTCAGTCAGCTGTTGGATTGGCCTGGTTAGGCCAAGTCTGTGTTTCAACTGCTCAAACTGCCTCTACTTCATCTGGAAACGAGACTGTCAGCGGAGCTAATGTTGTTGTAAGAACAAGCACTGAATGGCAGGTTTTCGCCCATGAGTCTGGCCACACCTTCGGAGCAGTTCACGATTGCACTAGTCAAACATGTGCAGATGGCAATACAGTGGCGTCACAGCAATGCTGCCCACTTAGTTCGACCACTTGTGATGCTGGGGAGCAATTTATCATGAATCCAAGCACCAAGGCGAATATTCAGAAATTCTCGCCTTGTAGTATCGGAAATATATGCTCGGCCATTGGACGCAACAGTGTCAAATCAGGCTGTCTCACAGCCAATAAGGATGTCACAACAATTGCCCCCAGCCAATGCGGAAACGGCATCGTCGAAGCTGGCGAGGATTGTGACTGTGGTGGTACTGAGGGTTGTGCTGACAACAACTGCTGTGATGCCACCACTTGCAAATTTAAGGAAACAGCTGTCTGTGACCCTAGTAATGAAGACTGCTGTTCATCAACTTGCCAGTTCGCTGGGAATGGAACAGTTTGTCGAGCCAGTACAGGAAGTTGTGATCCACAAGAAACATGTAGTGGAACATCGGCAACGTGCCCTGAGGATGCAACTGCTCCCGATGGTATGCTTGCCCTCCCAGCCTTATTTTATTGCACTAACAATTTCCAGGACAATCTTGTGGCGACACCAGCGGCCTTTCCTGCTCCTCAGGTCAATGCACGTCTCGTGATCTTCAGTGCAAGACTATCATGGGCTCCTACACCCAAGGAAACGACACCTATGCCTGCTCTTCTTCTGGATGCCAGATCTCTTGTGCTTCGCCAGAATTCGGTTCAAATGTATGTTATTCAATGCAACAGAATTTTCTAGATGGGACGGCTTGTGGTGGCGGCGGCAAGTGCTCGAATGGACAGTGCAGGGGCTCAAGTGTAGGGAAAGAAATCGAAAGCTGGATCAACAAAAATAAGATCTTGGTCATTTGCTTAGCATCCATTATCGGAGGTCTTTTGGTTATCAGCATTCTTTCATGCATTGTAAGCTGCTGCAGGAGAAGCCGTAGGCGAAAGAAGGCTCTCGCCACACGTCCGGTTGGCCCACCACCAGCCGCATCGGCAAGGGGACAATGGCGGAGCCCACGAGGTCCACCACCTCAATACCAAGGTCCACCACCTCCGATGAGAGATATGGGCAACGCAGGAAGCTGGGGACCAGATGGAAGGTGGCAACCACCCTCACATCCCCCACCGACATGGGCACCCACTGTCAGATATGCATAAAATAGTAATTGTCGCATGGGTTCAGGCGTTTTGGATTAGGCATTGCATTGGGAGGAAAGGATTGGATAGAAAGATTTATGATGACAGCGAGTCTGTATATAATGCATTGCTGAAAGATTTTGCATTGATGGGCAATGATGGGTAAATATCATATCAATCATAATTCATTTCTTCGTACCTCAGGCTTTTTCAAAGCATTGAAGTTATGGAACTATTGTTGCGTCCATCACTTGGAACTCTTGCCTTTACCAGACTTGGCTTTACCAAGATCATGCCTTTTAAGCTCTTCCTCCAGTTCCTCCTTGCTAATGTAGCCACACATACGTTTAGTGAAATAATACCGCGTACCTGGGATACTCTATACCAATATAAGCCTCGATTGAGGACAGCCCGAATGGTTCAGCAGAAGAAAGAAAACAAGACTCACGTCATTCCTAGCCTGCGCGTGCATCATCAACAACTCCGGAGTATCAAGGATGATAGCCGCCTCTCTCCGAATCTGCGTCGTGACATAATCATTCCCATACCTACTTCACTATTAGCCCCCAATGCCTTTCCTCCTTCTACTATCATCCCTCCCTTTCCCATTCTTTCGGGTAAAAGCGGGGGCAGTGGAAAAAAAACCCTAAACCTTACGCATCATATCGTCCTCCGTAGCCCTCCCATGCGGCGCTATCAGAACTTGAATCACTCGGATACGGATCCTTATGTCTGGCTTGCGCGTCCTGTTGGCGCGCTGAGAAGGGACGGGGCGAGGCGGAGGAGGTAAGTTTTCGCTTGGAGACTTTGTTTGGGCGGGGAGTTGAAGAGTGAGAGGACATTTTTTGTGTTGAGGAAGGACCAGATCGTCACTTCATCTAGTGTGAGACGAGATGGGGAGATGAACCTTGGCTCCTATAAAGAGGTTTTAGGCGAAAGCTGGTTTGGTGAAGTGGTGATGGATAGTCTAGGTGGTTAGACTTTGTTGCTGCTGCTAGAACTGCTGCCGTGATGATAAGTATCTCTATCAGAGATGGTTTGGCCGACTTAGGAAGTGTGACAGTGATGTGGATGACGATGGACGTCCTGATATCAAAGTAGCTGACTAATATGAAAAAGCGGGTCGTGTAACAAGAGTGAGCAACGATGTCCCTTGATAAACTTGCTATAAACTTGCTTCAAACAATTTATGAACATCAACTTGTAATAAACTATGGATTCTGAGCAAGTGCTTAATATAACTTCATGATAAGTCGCGTTTAACAAACACGTGCGCCTAACTTTCGGTTTCCCTACTGCTGGTATTCACGAGTTGGAGTTTATCCTTGAGGAGCTCAAAGTTTAAACTTCACAATGTCTGTAAAGCTTAAAGACATTGTATATAGAATCCTGTGAGTCCGAATACCTGAAATTTGCCTCGTTTTTATGCCTTTCTTGTTAAGTTAAATAAAATTCGAGTTGACAAGAAGGTGAAGGCTGGAACAGCCCCGACTGACAACATCCTTCAAGTTTGGATAGTCCTTGAGCACTATATCAACCTGTCTCTCACATCTCATATATACGTGAAAGTGCTGCGACAGTGATAGGAGTAACCGCCTCCTTATGTGTTATCCCGCTACGATGTTAACATCTATTCATAGTTGTACACATTCTTAGGCGTCACTTCTAGTATGGCGAATATGCCACCACTGGATACATAAGCTCCAAGGCTGAAAAGTGGTCACTGTAGAATTCCTGAGCATGATGCTATTGTTTGAATCCTCCGCCACATACAAAGGCGGCAGTTCCACAACATACTATTTATTTATTGTAGGCACATAACAAGCCCGCAACCTTGCACCCCCATTCACAATGCATATAGGGTCTTCCCTCAGGCTCCAAATGCCTTCTCAGTGAGAATGGGCCCCCAGGCAAGGAGTTTGTTCATGTTCTACGCTTAGATAGCCATCAGCTTCGACGTTGTCCCAAGTAGTCCGATCTCGACACGAGTTCTCTGGCCCACGACCACGACTTCAACCACTGGGTGCAACGGGAACATCGATTTCCTCATTTGCTCTTGTTAATAGAGAAGACCCGGAAACTCAAGAATCGTAGGAGTCAGTCCAAAAGAACGATTTCTAGGTTGCCAGCTTCTGAGCAGCTCCTGGTTCGGCCTTCGACGCCAACCCCGATATCACCTTCAGCCTCTCCCTTTCAAGTTGCCAACCCCCCAACACGATATGTCTAGCTCACACTTTATACCTTCTTGTAGGTTCCTTCATTTAAAATAATGCCTTCTTCAAAGCTGAGGATATAGTGTTCACTACAGATCCGTCTGGGTCACAGCAGTTCTCTTCCGTAGATAACAACAAGTGGACGCTACTTCCTCGTGTACCGATCTCTCCTACAATGCTCATAGCCTATAGAGCAATGCATGGTAACAAGGACAAAGGGGACCATACTTACGGCCCGATGCATGGTGCTCTCTACCTCTTCCCACGGCGTCATCCTGATGAAGCCAACCTGGCAAATTTGGCTTCATGGCCCAAATATGCAGAGTCAGTGCGTTCTAGGCCTGCGAATTTGCTGAACGCTAATGACTATAGACTAACTCCCGGTAGCTGGTTCTTTTGGGATCCTACAACTCAAGTCATCTTTGCCACTCCACAACCACCAAACAGATTTTGTGATGTTCCAAAGGAAGAAAAAGAAGTTGGAATCAAAGCTAACGGAGAAGGCATTACTACTTTTGCAGAATATACTGCTGCAAACCCTCCCAATTTCAAGCCCAAGCATTACAGTGGAAAGCAAAGCTTTGCACATTATGGCTACACAGCTGTCGGTAACACTTGGGCTGATCCCGATAGCGCGGCCGAGGTGCTTGATGCTCATGAGTCCTCTGATGCCCCTTTAATTCCTATGTTGCCAGTAGTATCAGATGGACCAAAGGTCATGAGTGCAGAAGAGGAGGATGCGTTCTATGCTATATGTGTTCAGGAGTTATCTGCAGATGGAGAAGATGCTGAAGGAGATCCTCGACAAACACGAATTTCTCCTGCTATATTCGCTCAGTGGGCACAGAGCGCTAGCAGAGGAGATCGATTTGTAGTTACAGAGACTGAAGCTCCAGTAAGTTATTTCGATCAGCATTCACGAGCGGCATATTACCAATACATTGTTTTTCGAAGATTTACTTACAATATAAGCAACCATTCATTCGAAGAAGAACCTTTGAATATACTGGACCTGGCCGCCTTAGTCCTTGGAAGAATATTGAAGCTCAGCCACAGATTTGTCAAGACACAGGTGATCTCATGACAGGTGTCTACGAGCCGGAGCAGGAACCCAGCGTCATCTTCGATCCACGAGGTTAGTTTCATTCTGGCTTCTGGCCGCGGATAACTGTTCATTGACATAAACTAGAGGTCGATATGAGCAAAATGCCTGAGACATTCAGTCAAAGTTACCCACTCGACCACCGAGAGTTTAGACAAAAGGCTTTTGGTATGGAGGAACTTCAGGAACGGATAGAGCGAAGCGAGCGAACTGAAGAATGGGTAGCTTCGTCCACAGCTCCCGACCGAATCCGGCGATTTCAAGTGGTAAGCAAATATAGCCTCCTCAAGAATGTTATGGGTTCCTAACCGGACCGTAGGATACCATTGCGAAGGAGCTTGCCACTTCCAGCGATCCGGACGGCGAAAAGCACTACGAAGAATTAATTCGCCTCTTTGAATCTCTCAAGCAAGAGCATGATGCCAAATTAACTTACAACGAAGAGCAGTATAGCAAGGTCGTCGGCCCAGTAGGCGATGAATCGCGGCTCAAGCGAGAAATCCTCATCCTACAGAACCAAGCGATCCTGCATGAGCTCTCATCTGGTTCAAGACTCACTGCACGGCCCGAACGCCCTCCTCCAGTGGGACCAGAAACCATCAAATCACGACCAGAAGAGAGGAAAAATCGCTTTGCGCGCTATGTTGCAGAATGTGAACAGGATATGCGGATCGAGATCAAGAAGACGGAGTTGGTGAATGAAGAGCTCGAGGAAGAGCTGGCACCGGTCCTGAAACGTGTAGCGGGATTGGAGGTCATGAGCAACGAGTTGAGAAGTTTGCTTCGATTAAGACCAGATGCCGACCCTATGCAATTTCTTGCATATCCAGAGCGAGCGCATGAGAGGTGAGAAAGCGGGTTCATGACGGTAGCAAGTCGTCTTCGCTGAGCTAGGTTTCATGTCAGATCTTTCACTGTTACGAAAATTGGGTTCATCAGCCAACGAAGATCGTGGAGGCAAACATTGTATAGGTTCCTCATATGATATCAGGGAGATTATTTCGGCTCATAAATGTTTCTCAGTAGCCGGGGGAGAGCGTCTAAGGACAGAATTATAGTGTGCATGCAAGTATAATTTTGTACAATTAAGTAGTTTCGAAATCCTTGAAATCCCGTATATCGTGACTATGTTTCCAGGCAGGTATCCCTCTTATACAATTCCTCCATGAAATGCCACCTCACCTGAGCGGAGCAGTAAGTTTATATCTACAAAAGATCCAACGCCGCGATGACTTTTCCCGCTCAATCCATACATACTAATACATGAACCCATGAAGTGGTCGTCCGAGATCTATGAATTCTTTACAACGCCAACCTTTGCCGCTCTCAATACCCGCCCGTTGAGCTTGAATCCTTTTTGTTGTGTGTGGAAGACGGTGTTATCCTCCTTGCCCGCCATCGGTGTCATGAATGTTGCCTCGTGCTCGTTGGGATTGAATTTCTCGCTCTCAACTGCTGGATCGAAACGCTCCAATCCATGCTTCTTCAATGTCGACATGAGAATCGTCTCTGTCATCTTTAGGCCATCGTATAACGAGACCAAATCTTGCTGATGCTCATTCTTTTCCTTCACGTTCAACTTTTCTTCAGGGACGGTGGATAGCGCCCGCTCGAGGTTATCAATACTGTCGACTAGATCCTTCGCGAACTTCTGGATGGCAAAATCTCTGGCCGATTGCATATCACGCTTCGTTCGCTCTTGTAGGTTCCGGAACTCAGCTACCGACCGCAGATATTTGTCCTGCCATCGCTGTCAGCCTATGATCATCGCAATTAAAATCTCGTCACAACATACCTTGAGATCAATAATCTCCTTATCTTTCGCCTCTAATTCCTTCTTTAGTGGATCAACCGTTGGCTCAGCATCTTTCTTCTCCTCCCCTTCCTTCTTCTCCGGCTCACTAGAATACCATCGCGATGCCAAAGCAGGCCGAGCCGCAGGGGCAAATTTTATCGCAGCAGCCCGGAGTTGAGGCCGCGCAAGCGAAGGCTGCGCAGATGAGGAGAGGCAGGATGCCAATGATCTGGATTGCCGGAATAAGCTTCTTTGCATCATGGTTGTGTGTGAGACTTAGGTTGCTGTAAACGATGGCATAGTTGGACAAAAAATTGTCGACCAAGACTAGGAGCCGCTAAAATACGGTCTATTCGGCCGCCGCTTAATCCTTGGCTTTCCCGCTTTACCCCTATTCTAGCTTCATCTGTTAGTCGTTGTTCTTTGTGTTGTGACACAACTAGATTGAAAGGACATAGAATTACTCTACATCGATTCACGAAGGCAGGTAAATGAGTTATCCGTGAATTTTGGGCAAAGCATGAGAGACTGTAGGTGTCAAAAATCACAAGATGGTCCCTGAGAGCTGGCAGTTGTGGTAATTGTTCAGAGGTGAGTAAAGCCGAAGAAATTGTGGATTGCCTGGGACAATTACACTTAAGATATCTATGTTGAGCGCAATCAGCATAGCTCCGTTATATATTTTAATCACGTCACGTAGGCCAGGAGGAAAGGAATGTCGATTCAGACAGCCACTAAGGATCTCCTCACCCGAATGCCAAGAACTGCGGTCTATTTTGTGATGAGCAGGCTTTTCTTATTGTTTTGCAACAAAAATATTGTGCTCACGTTTAATGGAGACACAGATCTCTCCATCGAGTGGTAGCGTGGAGTGATAGGCAATGGCTGATGCTGTGAACAGCTTTCCTAAAGGCTGTTATAATGTTTGCACTGAAGCATAAGCTTATTGTCTCATTGTATCACCCAGATTTGTCTAACTGGTAAAGAAGATAGATTCATAGTCGATACTTCAACTCTATGCATAAGGTCACTCTTCTATAGAGGAAGCTTTATCAGCTGGGGAACATTGGAGCCTTGAGTCGGTGAAACCCGGCTCGAAATCTATATGAAGTCAGATGTAGCATTATAAAACTTCAATATAAAGATTCCATAGTCCAATTTTAAGATTTATGTGCGCTTTGACCTTCCCTCCAATAGTCTACTAAGTATGGTCTATCAGGAGCATGAACTCTAAAGGTGAACCTGACATTTCTTCACCCACACTGAGTACCTGAATACCTGAATAAAGAGTATCATACACGATGCTCAACAGGTCAGATATAGAAATAGAGTTATAGTTTGATTCCAGCGTTTTCAGAGTGCCTTATTATATTAATAATACTCCTTGCCATTCCTCCAGCGTTCGCCCAATCTCTTGGAAATTTGGAGTGCTTCCAAATCTTCACCTACCGGCGCTGATAGTTCTGTCACTCACTTATCACAACCAAAGACGTGCTACACCAGCAGCACAGACCCCCGTCGAACTCTCTCCGCTAGTTACAACGACAATCAAATCTCAAAATTATGGCTAGCAACGAGAATCTTAATCCGAACACTGGCAGCGTTACCAAGGCTCCAAGCATGACTATCCCAAATGACTCCAGTTCAGCTACCCCGTGAATGCCAGTCCAGGTATAAGTCTCTATCCCCCATTTTGTCAGTAAAATTAACCATAGCCAGCTCGTTCAGCATCCCACAACAATATCAATGAGCTCGAGGCTAAGGAAACTGCTGAGAAGGTATCCAAGTCCACTTTACCCTTTCTACCACCGACATTAATCCGTGACTTGCCAGTTCCCCACCCTAGGAGTAGGCCGCAGTGCTTCGGTTGAAAGGCCCAAGTCCCTCACCGCGGCAGAGATGTATCAAGAAGTTGCGCTGGAAGAGGATTTGACAGCTGGTATGATCCTTGTACATAACCATCTAACCCCACTGTAACTTTCGGAACTCCTTAACTTACCCTCCTTATCGTATTTTCCAATTTAATATTCATATAGCTATTGAACGCCTCAAAAACGAAGAACCACCCTTGTCCTATGAAGAAGCACAACAAGCTAAGCGGGAGCGTAGCGCATCGATCAAGAAAGTACGCCGCGATACTATAACATTCATCCGTAATCGCACCGCCTCTCGCGCTTCAGCAACTGGACAACCCGTACTTCTTGACGCCCAGAAGGAAAACACTGAAAGAGGAACACGGGAGTAAAGGAAGGGACCACAAGATATTGGAGTATCGGCTTTGCGTGTTTGCATATAGTGCACAAAAGGTTGATCGTTGAATGAACTTAAAGCACACAAATTTGCATCGGATCTTAATTCGTGTTTTACCAATTGAATGAAATACTATTCGTCTCTTTATGTCTATCGTGATTTATCGGCCGAGAACTCCAAACTCATCCTGAGTTCCTTGATTCATGAGGCTGTCAGTCCCATGTCAACTCAAGAACGTACAATCTGTCAGCGGACATATTATTAGTCAGTTAAACGATCAAATATCATGACTTAATAACACCTACTAGCTCAAGCTCAAACAGAACAACTAGCTTTAATTGCGGCTATTCCCATCATGATGTAATCATTGTTCGTGGGGTTGGCTCGACGGAACTCTTTGAAAACGCTCTCCCGGAACTCGTTATGCTCGGGAAATGTTTGATCAAGGAGCTTCGCTTGTTTGCTACGGGAGAACCCAAATTCCCTCTCGAATTGTCTTTGAAAGGTATTCTTGATATAGACAAGATGGGTCGTGGAAATATTCTCGATATTACCACTGTTGCTAATAATTGTTTCCTTGTTTTTAAAGACATCCCATATAAACAAGAAGACAAACTGGATAAGTAACTGACGAAGGTCATCTTGTACTGCCTCGGAGAATATGCAGGTGCGGAAAGCCCATTCAAGAACATCTACGGGCCAGAAATTTGCAATCAGGGGGTCATAGTTCCCGCCATTTGGGAGATGGATACTTCAAGCATATTAACATTGATCCTTCCAAGGCTAGGAAATTTTAGGATCAAGACTTACGACAAAATTACGTCGGTATGGAAATTGGGTAGCACGCTCTCAATTTCGGTATCCTCCTCAGGGGAATCCTGCTGTCGGGCAATCTCAGGATCCCTAAACACATAATATAATCCGTATTTTTCACGATGTTGGTGTTGTCTTTCTCCATCTGTGAGGTTTCTTCGTTGAGCTTTCGCCCATGTCATCAATAACTGAGGGAAGCTTTCACTCTCTTTGCAGTATGTCTGAAATTTAATCTGACGGTACAGACATTTATCCATTTGATTGGTGGTTGGTAAGATAGCTTTACAATCAACGAATCGACTACTGATATCCGGGGTGATCTCCCTCAATAACATGCGATTCTTGGAATGCTTACACAGCTAGGTAAAAACCAAAGTCAGCAAGAGGCTCCAAAGGGGCAAATGTGTGGGTACACCATCTTATGAATTACACATCTTATAATAAAGAGTCTGGATATCAACTTACTTCGCTATGCTCGTAACAATGAACCAAGAGACATTCCTTGGAGCAGTATCGAACGAAACTTAATGGACCGCATCCAGTACACACGTAAATGGGGTTCTGTTTAGTAGCAACTATGTGAACGCAGCAGTAATTGCATCTACCATGTAGAGCAACGTCACTGGCATTAACAGGTATAGGAGCGCTAATAGTAACACCATTAGAAGTGAAGGGTTGAGCCGTTGCAGGGACCTGTAATGTTGGGTTCAAGGTTGATTCTCCACGAGAAATTTGCGAATGAACATGCGCTCCTTGATGCATCGGTCCACCAATGGGTAAATTTGGTGGAATAGCCACTGACCGACCTTGCAAGTGAATGGACAGATTAGGTTGGCCGCCTAAGGACACAGGAGCTGGTTGCCCAAGACAGGGATAAGGACCTGTAGGTTGTGGAACACCGCCGCTTAACATAGCCTGGTACGGATTCAGAAAATATCCTGAATATTCTAAATTCCTTTGACTGTATTGTGTAGATTGAGCTTGTCCAAAGTAAACTCGTTGCTGATTGCCATATGGGTAATTGTATGAGGGTGATGGCATCCACGGACCTTGAGTGTAGTCATGTTGGGCAAAAGAATCGTGCTGAGGTATACCATCACTAGCTTGATATAGAGGGTTTTGTTCCAAGTTGTAATTTTGTTGTCTGGGATGTATGTGCGGACGTGATCTGTCCTGCTCATGCTCATCATACTGCTCATTCGATCGCTGGTCTCTAAGACCTGATTCCCGAAGGTGCGGATAATACGGTGACTCATGTAAGCCTTCTCTGGGACCGTGCGAATTGTTGCGGGCCGGAATTTGGCCAACAAAACCAGCATCCTGTTGGGGACGTAGACTCAATGGTGTTGTGTCTGGATCACTTTCAATTGAGCTACCTTGTTGTTGTTCTCCTAACCTCGCAATTTCGTCGCCGCGGCCGCCTAAATATAGATCTCTTTCAAGATCTACGTCTAGATGTAATTGTGAAGTAACGTATGAAGTTGGTGTTGCTTGGGAGCCGTCCTGAAGATCCAAGTGTTCACTGGTCTCTGCGCTACTTGTAGTGCCTGTTCGATTCTCAGGCGGCCCAGAGTCGTAGCGAGTGAATGACTCAACAACAGCATTTGTAGCTGATCCTTTAGGAATTTGGTTGGTGGGGCGTGGCTTGACTCCTGATTCTCCGTTTTCGATATCACCTAGACCGCCCCTAGCGGCGTTCCCAGTATTCTCTTGTAGAACCGCACTTCCACAAGCACAAGTGGAAGCCTCTTTTGAGCTATTGATATCTTTAATAGAATTCTCGGTGGAGGGATGGGATTCAGGTCCAGGTTCGGGTCGTTTTGCTTCCATGGAATTGCGTTGAATAACTTCCTGAGATTCTTACCGATACTTAAAATAAAGCAACATAGAATTATGGGTCAGTATGCACTTACCTTGTATCAGATCAGCCGCCATCGACTCTTTACCGCCGAGTTTCTGTGTTTTACCTATTTCATAGGCGTTTGCATTTTGTGAGGAGACGGGCCTAGGCAAAGAAGCGGCATTAGTTCCATGCTGGCTTGGGGTAGAAAAATTACGCACTTATAATCTGCAGTACGGGAGGTATTGTCCTTGATATCATTGCTAGGCTCGGGAGGTAACGTCAAAGAATCAGAATTAGTATCAGCATGGCCATCTGGCTCTCTCTGTAATAATTCTGTAACTGGCAACTTCGGTGGTGGAATATCGTCAGCCTCAAGAACAGGCCTCTGATCTGAAGCTATAGGGGATTGCGCAGGTGGAGGAAGCTGTCTTTTGATCTCACTTGAAGCGGGAAAGGATTTTTTGGCTGTTTGGGGGTCTGTGATGGCCTCTTGGATGCGTTTCTCAGGCTTGCCGTTACTAGGTCTACATGTCAGAAGGTGTAGTATAAGATCCTAGCTTAATATATACCTAGATTTCTTCTTTGGTTGAGTGATGTGGCCATTCCTACGACTCTGCGATGCCCTATCCGTTAAAGGAGGCTTCTCAGCTCCAAGAGCAGGATAGTTAGCCATATCAAGTACGGACTCCTTAGCATTGTTATATTTTCTATTGATATTGCCTCTGGCCTGCTGCCCTAAGGATATTGGCCGCCGTGCTCCAGGAGACCGATTTGCTGTGTTGTAGCGGGTCAGCAAACCTGAAATCAAGATGTTGGTTCATATTAAACGTCTTTGCCGGAGCGACGACTATTGCACCTAGAAGTGCTTACCTTGGTGTGGCAGAGATGTGATAGGATGAGCGTGGGTTGATACATTGCCGGTTCGTGGCTCAGGATGTTTTTGCGGACGGCGAGCACCCGCACCTGTCATCTGCCGAGTTTGTGCGCTCTAGAACCTTGTGTTATTAAGTGTAAGTTATTAATAGTATATAGACATCGCTACCTTCTCCAAAATATCTGGCTGTCGCTGTCGTGCCTCCCTCTGAGCACTAGCCACAGGACCATTCAGTGGTTTTATAACATTCCCAATCTTTTTAGATCTTCGACCAAATCCATTAATAGCTACCATCTCCCTATATACAATATCAGGTTAGCTATCCCCATCTCTAGTTCCAGTCTCGTGTAATTATACTTTAAGAAAATTTGCCTGAAACTTTACTTACCATTCTCCATCATCATGGCTAATCTCTAATTTGTACGTGTTAAGAGGTGCTCCTACGATAGGCGAAGGAGATTGCACATCTGGCCTCGACTCTAGTACAACTAGACTAGATATTGATGTTGCCTTATTAAGGTTGGAGTCTGGTGCATCTTTGGTGGGATTCGAGTTTGATATGGCCTTAGTTGTTTTGGATTTTGGTGTCTTTGACGGTTTGGAGGTTGGTGTACCCAGTAAAGACGCAGATTCTAGTGCGTCTTGGAGTGATATTGACTCCAATCTACCAATTACTGCTTTTGGGTCTGGCATATCCTTGGTTTGAAGAGATCCTGATTCGTTTTTGGCTAGCTCATGATCTGAATTCTCCCATAGATTGGACGTCGATATATCATTGACCATTTTGGAGGTTGTTGTGTCCTTGAAGTTTATGCGGGTCGGCGCATTTTCAACATCCTTGATCGGCCTGAAGCCTGGAGTTTCGCAGATCGGAGTGGTTGGAGAAGCAGGGATCACGTCTGGAAGTTCTCCCTCGGGCTTATGGCCATCGTCAGTTTGGGCAGTCTTAACGGCGCTTTTTTGTCCATTTTTGTGTTTATTCCTCTTCCTCTTCTTTTTCTTTCTCGATTTATTGTACTCCAGAGTGCCTTCTGATCTAGTTTCTCCTTCCTACGTTATCTGAAGTCAGTGATCATCAAGTCGACAATGCTTGTACTTGTCATAGAGATGATAGTTCTTACCTCGTCTTGTTTTACATTATTTTCGGTGAAACTGGCATCTTCTGTCTGAGGTTCTGGGAATTCAAGAGAGTTCAGGTACAGGGTCGCTGCTTGCGCTCGAACTCTGGAAATTTCTAGTTTCTTTGTAATCTTGCGATGTTGTTCTCGCCAGTGGTGAGCTTCGATATTGCCGTCTTCGAAATTCTGTGCCCATGGATTTGCCAACATCTTCTGTGCCCAATACACCTCAGCCTCGTGCAGAAGTAAAGTACTTAAAGCTTCATCGTATTTGGCAGTCTTTTCGAGATTGATAAGACCTTCGCTAGCCTTCTCGAATTCTTCCTCCATATTTCTCACTTTCATGCCTCTATATCTGCGGCCAGCCTGATTCATAGCGCGTTCAACTTGGTTGCTTAGCATAATATGAATGATGAAAACTGCAAAATTTCCTCTCTTTCGAAGATCTCTGCGGAGTTCTATAAGGGTTTTGAAGGTTTCGGAACTTGTCGCAGGATGACATATATCAATCGGTACATACCCTTCAATGCACTGATATTCAGATCCATCTGAGTTGACGCTCTGCGTAGTTTCTGAGTCGCAATGATTTTGTAATTTATCATAGACTGACAGTTTACCAAGTGTCCAACTGCTAGAAGCGTAACGTCCGTCGTTAAATATCTCCTCCCCATTGAAGAAAGCGGAGGACATATTTTTGAACTCCAGCGTGACCTCTTGCTGGACATTGTCGTTATTCTCAGCCAATTTTTCTGTCAAGTTAACATATTATCCATGACCGCAGGGAGCTATATTACCTTGTAGTTGGTGCCATGCAGCAAGCTCTAGCTCTTTTTGAGTCTTTGGACGTACAAAGTGAGCATATTTAGCTTGATTAGCCTCAATCTTGTATCGTGCAAGTAATGGTCGGTTTCCTGGACGTAGACGGGCGGAAAGAGATAACAGCCGCGTACTGAAACCCTGTTCTTGTTTGGGCAGCTATCCTGTGGCAGTAACATAGATAACTTACAAGTTCAAAGGTTATAGTTCCGAATTCTGGTTTGTCAGAGTTGTGAACATATTGGATCTCCACCCCGAGCTGTCTTCCAGATGGTAGCCATGCATCAGAAAGCTTTGAGGCCATTTTGTCGGGGACGGGGCCAAAATCTAAACGGACAGCTCGCTGAATTACGTTGTCTAAGGTGCTTTCGTTACCGATGGCCGAAGAATGGACATATTTCATCATAATCCCATCACGAAATCGTAGTGTATTCAGATATACTTGTAAGACTTTCTGCTCAGGTAGCGATACCAGAATGAGTGAATTAGGTGAGGATGATTGGCTTGTTTCCGTGGCTGGCTCGTCCTGTGCCACAAGCTCGAGAGTTTCCTTCACTTCTGCTCTGCAATAATATCAATAACTGGTCAATTTCGTGGTGAATCCTCTTTAACATGGGGCTGTAAGGCTAACCCAGAGGAATACAGATAGGAAGAGCGGTCAAACTTACTCTACGCAGGTATCTTCTGAAAAAAAAAGTGCCTTTGAATCGATCGAGGAAGGCACAGTGTTGCTATAACGGTAGGTCCTATTTTTTGGTGATGAAGGAAGTGCCTGCAAAGAATCGGAAGGGTCGACCTCGAAGAACGAACCCCCCAGAGGGCGTACTGAATGGTTTGTCATTGTATTGAAGGAACCGTTAGGATCTCCATTTGGGTCATCCGCTGTGACGATCTGCATATTCTGATTAGCGGGTAGTAGCTACAAACAGTTTTTCGAGCTGCTTTCAAAGTACGTGATAGCATGTCATAGCACTGTACCAAGATGTAATAAAACTTTCAGAAGCTTGCAATCCGTCATGCGACAGTCTGGCTTTTGCAACTCACCTCCATTGGGAGGCATCTCTTCATTGCCTGCAAGTTGGCCAGCGTTGCCACAAAAGAGCAAAAGTGAACTGGTTAATGGCGGCAAACAAGTAGTCACGGGTGGAGAAGCTGATGGAAATAAGCTACTGCTAGCCTTGCTAAAGAGCCAGGAGATTCACAAGACCTCGTGACTCCATGGAATAGGAAATAGCCTCATCGCCGTTTTAAAGAGACAGATTCACAATGACACTTGAAAAGAAAGTGGTGCGAATTGCTTTCTGGAGCTCCTTGTTATTTCTTCTTTGCTCAGTGAAGGTAGGCATTAATAAAATGGGGAATATATAGCTTTACCATTAGATTATATCATACAGCTAAAATGCGATCAACAGGATCGACCAAATAACATCTGTGCGCTTTGCAAGCAATACTACATATATATAGTGCAAACTGATTCAAACGTACAATACAGGATAGCAATAGCTGAAGTCTATCTTTGTAGCGAAACGCATTAAGGATTCAACAATACCAAAAATATAGGTACACGAAAGAAAAGGAAATATGTCTTACCTGAGTCTCCAATTCTAAGTCTAGTCAAATAGGCCTGGCTGTATCCATTATGATCTATGGGAATCTCACTAATTGCTTCGGCAGGATTCAAAATGCCTTCCCAGCATCTTGAACCATGTAACACGAAACATTGTAGCACTCAAGGCTGCAGCATATTTATGCCCTAATTATGTGAGAGTATGGTAATCTCGCTGCTGTAGTCTGGTTTATTTGCAAGAACAGTAGGGAGAAGTACCATTAGGCAGGTACCGTTGACGATTTACTGACCACAGCTGTGGCAAAGATGATAGGCTCAATGGTAGCTATACTACAAGGACTAACAGAGGGGGGTTTTTATCAAATTTTTTGTCATCTTCGTGGAGGAAGAGTCTTTGCACCGTTTGCTAATCTCAGAGATCTTTTGTCTATGGGGAATTGTATAGGTTCCACTATGCAAGATCGGTCTGGCAGGTTTACTTCCATCTAAGAATCATATCTTTGGGAGCGATCAAGTTGTGTGGGTGACTTATAGCCGCGCTATTCATTGCGATACCTTTACTCCAGTAGTAAATGGTGAGATATTGAAAAGAAGCGACAAGGCTATGAGAAAGTATATCAGCCGAGAAAATATAGCAGCCTATGGCTATTACGCTCTATGACTTGGGATCAGATACCTCACATATGAGATTTCTCACCAGTGGCACAACGCGGCTGCTACAGGCGATTAGTGAATGCCCGAGGCGGGCAACATTGACGGAAAGTCTAGTCTTTGTTCCTTTATTGTCTCGTTGTTTTTAGCATTCCCCACAATTACATATTCAGCCAATAAAAACGCTCCATTGTAAATTTAACTCCAAGTTGGGTTCTCTAACTTATTTGCTTGCTGCCCCATCGCCCGTCCTCTGAATTTTCAAACAACAGACTACTCTTTAGAAACACCACTTATTCAATCGCGAAAATTTACGCAGTGCTTGTTGCACCCGGTACCTGCAATACACTGGAAACATTATTCATCATCGTATCTTTGCTATTGCATGCAATACATCATGGCAGAACAACCCAACATCAATTCCATAACTAGCATTCTGGCAGCTCTAGGTACGTCCTGCACAATGAATTCATCTAAGAGTCTAACTTTATCATAGCTGCACAACAACAAAGGCCACAATCTCAAAACCAGCAGGCAGCATATCAGCCTCCTCCTCAACCACATCAGCAAACCTCGTACGGTTCTTCGAATGCCTATTTACCACAGCCCACAACCTCTGGCAGTCTTGATCTTAGCAGTATCAAGCCGAGTAGCTCAGGAACCGTCAGCATTGCAGACGCAATAGCAAAGGCCAAGGCCATTGCGGCGGAGAAAGGTGTATACGATCGTCCAGCTCCTTCTTACACTGCGCAGCCTCCAGGTCGGCCATATCAACCCACCAGATCCCGATCGCGATCGCCTCCGGCCCGTCGTGAAGCATTCAGAGACAATTTTAACCCATACAGAGATGAGAGAAGAGGAGACCGTGCTCCCCTCGGCCGGGAATATCGCGAGAGATCATTCTCCCCAGGAGCTAGAGGCCGAGGCGTAGGTGGCACATTTTCGCCTGCTCATAATAGTGGCGGTTTTGCGCGTGATCGGTCGCCAAACCGGGAAGGCGATGATGGCTCTGAGACTATCAACATCGAATCTAACCTGGTGGGTTTGATTATCGGTCGACAAGGTGAAAATCTCCGACGCATTGAGTCCGAGACTAGCTGTAGAGTGCAATTCATTACTGGCCCCGATGATAGTGGCCCATATCGGCAGTGTAAGATATCCGGAACGCGAGCGCGACGTGCTGCTTGTAAAGCCGAGCTCAATCGTATCATCGACGAAAGTGGCATGTCTTTAGCTGCTCGAGCATCTGCTCCAGATCGGCATCCACGAGATGCTTCCTCTACAACACGTGCTTCTTCTCACCAGCCTGCCTTAAGAGATGGGGAAGACACTATGCAAATAATGGTCCCCGACCGTACGGTTGGTCTCATCATTGGTCGAGGGGGAGAAACCATCAGAGATTTGCAGGAACGAAGCGGATGCCACGTTAATATTGTTGGCGAGCAAAAGAGTGTGAATGGACTCCGGCCAGTGAATCTTATTGGCTCTAGAGAAGCAGCTGCTCGGGCTAAAGACCTTATTATGGAAATTGTTGAGAGTGATAGCAAGAGCACTGGAAACAAAGACCCGGCTTCAGCTCGCCGAGAACAAGTCAAGGATGTTCATTATGGCGGCAATTATGGAGGTGGTTCAGACAAGATCAATGACTCAATCTTTGTACCTTCTGAAGCAGTGGGCATGATCATTGGAAAGGGAGGAGAGACAATAAAGGACATGCAAAGTACCACTGGCTGCAAGATTAACGTGTCCCCATCATCTGGTCCTACCGAAAGAGAGCGAGAAATCGGGCTTGTTGGCACCCGTGATGCAATTGCAGCAGCAAGACGTGCTATTGAAGACAAAGTTGAAGCAGTAGTAGGCCTATCCCAATAATTCTTAGAAGGCTTGCTAACATCAAATAGCAACAGAAGAATGCCGCCTCGGGCGGTGGACGACATCGCGCGAATCAGAACGATTATGGCGACCGTCCATACTCTCAACAGTATTCACAAGCTCCATCACAAGCCCAAAACGTTTCTCCAGCTGGACAACCAGATCCTTACGCAGCATGTAAGACAGTCCAACCATTAGCAATCAACGTGCTAATAATAGTGTAGATGGTGGGTATGAAGCATATGCAGCCCTCTGGTACCAAGCACTTGCTGCACAACAGCAAGCAGCGGCTAGTGGTGATCCATCCAAACCCCCCGGGACCTCATGAGTGACGACTGATTTTCAGTCTGGATACTGCAACCACATTCTTGACTACATGATTGACGCATGCGTAACCTCGCCTCTTGCTGCTGAGACTTAGCTTTCGATCTCGGATCGCTGATATGCCTGCATGCACTTGATGACGATGATTCTCTGCTTATTGGTCCCATTTCCTACTTCAAATTGCGCAGCTCAGACTCGAACACTTACCCTGATCCTGCTGGGTACGATGATAATATGTCTCGTTGGTGATCGTCTTTTGGACCTTGCAATGTTGAGAAATTCGATAACTGCTTCCTTCATGAAATGCTGGTTCTGAATCTGCTTAACATGATACTCTACATGGTCGATTTTAACTCGTAGGGGTTTGCAAATGCATGATATGAAATGCTCGTTGATTTGACACGCTCTGATCACAAAGCTATCTGACACCAAACTTCTTGCAACCTTACGAAGATCAGCACTATTAGAGGTTCTCCATGAGCGCTTTGTGGAGACTCTTTTGCTGTACTTACTTAGACAGACTCTCGATAACAGGAATCTCACCAGCCACGTTCATAGGTATGGTCACTGGCAGGGTTTACATATGGAAGGAGGTGTAGAATAGTGCTGGTAGATAAGTGGATAGCACAAACTAATATTATGCGTCGCCTGCCTAATACAACCATGTAAAGTGACCTACCCTGAATTCTTTAATTCAGCCATCGTATGACTTTATTTTCTCATAATATTCGCTTTATATCTACGACAGTCATTTATATTCCATGGCCAAGGGTTTTCACATAGATATGAAGCTAAAAACTGTGTTGTCATCAATCAGTTTCAGCCTCATCATGACTCTATGCCTTCATTTTAAGGCATGAACTAAAGTTTACTTGACCATAATAACTCTGTTCAATACCAAAGCATGACATGTGTGCGAGAAATTTGGTCTCATAGTCATTAAAACGCACGACCGAGCTCACTGGGCTTGAGATAATACCCTAAAACCCGTTCGGAAGATCTTTGAATTCTAGCTTGCGCTATGGTACAGATATCTGAGGTCAAAGGCTCTGGCCGCGAGAATCGCACCTTTGCGCACACTCATATCAAAGGATTAGGCTTAAAAGCAGATGGAACCGCTGAGAGACAGTCTGCTGGATTTGTCGGCCAAGCTGCAGCTCGTGAGGTAATCCACATCTCTCTCCACACATATACTTTCATAAGCAGACTAACAATTCTCTTTAGGCTTGTGGTGTCGTGGTTGATTTGATTCGAGCACAGAAAATGGCAGGACGAGCGATACTACTGGCAGGTGGCCCAGGGACAGGAAAGACAGCCCTTGCGCTTGCGATTAGCCAAGAGCTAGGAACCAAAGTACCCTTTTGTCCTATCGTAGGCAGCGAGCTTTACTCAACGGAGGTTAAGAAAACTGAAGCGTTGATGGAGAACTTTCGCAGAGCTATTGGTTTGAAGGTCCGTGAGACGAAAGAGGTTTACGAAGGCGAGGTCACAGAATTGACTCCAGAAGAAGCGGAGAACCCTTTGGGCAGTTATGGGAAGACGATCAGTACGCTACTTATTGGCTTGAAAAGTGCGAAAGGGCAAAAGAAACTTCGATTAGATCCAAGCATATACGAAGCCATACAAAAGGAGAGGGTTACAGTTGGCGATGTTATCTATATTGAAGCGAACACTGGTGCTTGCAAACGAGTGGGTCGATCTGATGCATATGCGACAGAGTTCGATTTGGAGGCCGAGGAGTATGTGCCCATACCAAAAGGCGACGTACACAAGAAGAAAGAAATTGTCCAGGATGTCACTTTGCACGATCTCGACATCGCGAATGCCCGCCCTCAGGGCGGCCAAGACATTATGAGCATGATGGGCCAGTTGATGAAACCTAAGATGACTGAGATAACAGAAAAGTTGCGTACAGAAATCAACAAGGTTGTAAACAAGTATATCGACCAAGGTGTTGCGGAGCTTGTTCCAGGAGTACTTTTTATTGACGAGGTATGATTCCCATAATTCTATTAAGCTTAACATTGACAAATATTTTGGCAGGTCCATATGTTGGATATCGAATGCTTTACATATCTCAATCGCGCTCTCGAGTCTAGCATTTCTCCGATTGTGATTCTTGCTTCCAATCGCGGCATGTGTACAATTCGTGGAACCGAAGATTTGATATCTGCCCATGGAATTCCTCCAGATCTTTTGGCTCGACTCCTAATCATTCCTACCAACGCCTACGACGCAGATGAGATCAAAAGAATTATTCGTCTTCGCGTCACCGTAGAAGGACTTGCCATAAGCGAGGCCGCTTTGGATAAGATTGCCGACCACGGATCACGCATAAGCCTACGATATGCATTGCACCTTCTTACACCTTCCAGTATTCTTGCGCGAGTAAGCGGTCGCAATCAGATTGATGTGGCAGATGTAGGAGAGTGTGAAGACTTATTCATCGATGCCCGTCGGAGCGCGGCCATAGTCAACGCCGACCAAGCGGATAACGGCTTCATTTCATAGACGAATGAACACAATCGTTCGAGCTTTCGCATAGAGGATATACTGACACCCGGATCTCCACAAAAGGTTGGCTCATGGTACTTGCGTTTGGAGTGTGGCGTCTAAGACAATCCGTTTGCCCTGATCAAGGGCCCAGATACTACTCAAAAGTGGAAAAGTTAATTCTATATGTAAAACTAAAGAGATTATGTCTCAAGATCTAGCAATGTCAACATAAGGAAAGAAAACTTCGTGGATTGCAGTTAAGATATCGAAGTGGCTGTTGCAGGTGTTTCCAACTTCCATTCCTTGATAGCATTCCTACCATCACCTTAAGCGGAGCAATTTAAAGTTGGGTCGGAAACGGTGAGCTAGGAGCAACGCCTAACAAAGAACTTCAATGCATGCAAGCTGTACCAGCTAGGACGGCCCTCCCGAGACAACAAAGACATCAGTGCAATAATGGCACCTCCAGCTCCTGACTATAGTGTTGTTGACAGAAATATCATTGTCTTCCGGCCCATGAATGGGCAATGTGTAAAAAGAATTTCAACAAGGAGAAGAAGCCCATTCATATCTTTCTACTATCTCCCATTTTATGTTCATTCTCCCAAATTCTCTGAAGTAGCTACCACTTCCCTCAATATCATTCGATATTAGCGAGGAACATCATGACAGATATTGTTGACCTGAGGTCTTCAAATTTGGATGCACCTCGATCCCCTGTGAGCATTTCAACAGACTCCAGCGGCCGTGGCTCATTGAAGTTGGCACATTCAGAGAAGCATTTGGAGCTATCAAGTCCTGTCTCCCCTCCCCTTCGTTTGACAAGAAAGAGAGCAGCTTCATTGAACACAGAAAGTGCGGATCTTCCTCCCAGGATTGGAGATCTTGCACTCAACAGTGCAGCTAGTAGTGAGCCTCCAACAACTGACTTAGCAAGAGAACAAGTTTGTCTTTGTCAGCCAGATCCCAAGATACCTCGTCCGCGAAATGGTGTGTGATATATGCATATCTCTCCTTTGATCGATCAATGTTGTGATTGGTGTTTTCACGGACCTGCATCATTTCTTCCTTTATACCCACCTCAAGACTCTTTGACTGGCTCCAAGGCTAAAACCCCTTTATAGCATTTATCCTCTTCCGTCAACACTACCAAGCACAGGTTGCCGCTCAACATCCTGGTCTTGCAAATCCCGAGATTTCTAAAATTATTGGCGAGCAGTGGAGAGAGCAGGCCCCTGGAGTGAAGGACAATTGGAAGAGACTTGCTGAGGTGAGTAATAACCACCATAACCTCAATACGAAGCCTAATCTCATCAAACCTAGGAAGAGAAACAACGACACCAACGACAGTACCCAGGGTACCGATACCAACCTCGGAGAGCTGGTAAACCACAAAATGCGCGTCTGGTATCAACATCTTCAACTGATGATTTAACACGCTGTCCGAAGTGCAACGGTCGTTATATTTCTACATCTATTACACCTCTTACACCATTTACACCGTATTCACCGGCTTTTGGTGCCAGCCAGCGAAACGAACATCTTCTGCCTCCGTTTACACCCACTACCCAAACACAGGCTTCAGCATTAGAACGATTACGGCTTTCATCTCAAAAGCAGAACAGCAGAATGGACAGTCCACGTATTCCTCCACCACACCAACAAAGTCATAGGCGCCCTCCACATCCTAGACCGCAGCCTCTGCATGCTCATCATGAACAAGAAGAAGACATGGAGCTTTTGAGCCCATCACCAGATCAGAAGCGTCGACGATTTACAAATGAGCCACCACCTCAGCGTGGCTATGCCACTTCTCCCATATCATTCTCCCCGCCACAGCCATTCTCTCGAAATGGACCTCCCATGTCCGCCACCTACAGACAACAACTGCCAGGGCCTGGAATGCTTGTCCGAGCAGGAAATATGGGTCCTCTTCCGCAATCACCTATGACGCAGCAGTCACGATATCAGTACTCTACGCGTTCAGGAGTCTTTGATGAGTCACTACGTTTACCTCCTTTACAGACACAGATTGTAAGGTCAATAGAACATCGTGATAGCCAGGCGCTTGGAGTTGAGGCGATGATAATGACGATCCCCTTTTTGAATAAGATCAGAATGTTACACAAAATAGCTCCCCCTTTGCGGACGCCTGGACTGGCTAGTCCATCTCCGGAAGTTCGCGGTGCTGTTGTTGCGATTGAAGGCACTGAAAAGGCGCTTTTGGCGGAAATCGGAAACTTCCTTATAGAATACCTTAGCAAAGACCCTTCTTGTGCGGTCCAGACTTGGACTACATCCAAACTTCCATCGAAACACACAACCTCGCCTGCAGGCGATACTGAGATGAGTGATGCTGCAACATCCTCCTCAAAATCTCTAACATCATATGAGTTGTCTCAGGACCCCTTCGTCGAATATCTGTCTGTTGTCTTGGATTGGCACAGCAAATCGCAAGATATTGCGAGATATATCATAACTCCCCCAACCACTTCCTTTCCCATGCCTCTCAATCCGGCTATTACTTCTACCACAATCAATCCTAAAATTCACAAACCAAAAATCCTTCCAATAGCGTTGTTACCGCACGGCTTCTCCATCACCACATCCGACGATTTCGCCAAGCATGTTCCAATCAACGATGAGTATTCGCCTGTAGATCACTGGCAATGGATGGCCACGCTTTGGCGAGGGATTATCGGGCCAGATGTCACGGTCTACACCATGAGAACGGATAGAATGGAGATTGAGAACTTTGGCAGTGTGCAAGTCATTAGGGAACACTGGAGCATTATTCTTAGGCTACCTGAGAGTGGAAAAATGGATGAGACGACAGCGCGTAGGCTGGGCTTTGAAGTGCTAGAAATGGCGATTAAGGTTGAAGAAAGACAAAGGAAACTTGTGGAAAGAAGAGCGGCTGAGGCTTGAGGGAGTGTTAGTTGCTGGCAGACTCTGGAATTTTCTGATTCAGACCACGAAGAATGGTCAGCGGTGTATTTATGGAATATAATATAATAATCATCACAGCACTCAGTGTTGAAACAGTGAGTGTTGAGTCATGCGTATTTCTCTCTTTGTGTCTCTTATGAGGTGACGCTTGGGTCTAGCCCTAAAATTGTCTACACAGTGCCAGTGCCAGTGCCAGTGGAGTAACAGAGCTTGTATGCTTGGTCAGTCTCGATCGAAATACAAGCACATGACGGCTGCAAATCACTTATCTGTTGGCTGTGATTTCACCTACCTGCAAGCACTGCTTACCCGGACCTTGTTTGCCACTGAGCTGTCAATAAGCAGCAGCTCTCAAGCTCTTGGATACATGACAGCATGCCTTTAGGGAATGAGCATGATTGGTATTACCCTCTGGAATACTGTATATGGGTTGTCTTTTCCGTTTCTCTGAAGAAGACCACAGTCCAGAATTAAGGTGATACGGCATTTATTTGCAGGGTGGGGGGTTCAATCCCTCACTGGAAGACACAAGCCAGCGGCCCGGGCACGCCACCACCCCACCAGCAGGGCAATCCCTCACTATTTAGGCGCGGGCTGGGAGGTAGTGGGCACAACTAATACAATAGTACAGTACTTAGGTTCTCATTTATACTTTTGCACGCTGGGTCCACGTCCCCCAAGCCACCACCACTCTCCCCGTAGCATACGTTGTATAGAAGTAGATACCTACTGCACCTACATCCTTTATCAACATCTCCATCTAGGTCTCCCTAAGGCTGCTCTTGCGTGCTCAAGATTGTACGACCTAGCTAGCCTCCTCTCAATCATTACCATTAATGCACGTTTGGCAATGATATAAGCGCAGCACGTGAGCTTTGTCGGAGTCAAAGAAACCTGCTGCTCCGCCAAAAAGCCAATGCTTGGCCTTATTCCGTATGAGTTCACTCCAAGACTCCCCAAGACTCCCGAGCCATTGGCTGTTGCATGGCTCCAGTCATTAGGATGTCTCACGGTGGTGATTTGTTTCTCAAAAGCGTGCCATGCAACCATTATCTCTTGGGACTCACGGCAAAGCGGGGTCATGACACAACTGGAAGGTAAGTATTACTGCTAAGCTGTGATTCTACCACTCATTTTTTGGGTTGTTGCATACCATTCGTACACTCGCAAGAGTGCATTCATAGCACCTCCGATGCTCCGTTTGCAGTACAAGAAGAGTCCCCTGCCTCCTCGGAACTCGGCTTCCTTTCTCTCTCCTTCTATCATCTCTTCTGATTTTTACCTGAACGAGTTTAATTAATCCTTTTCAGACCTACTACACTTTTCAAAGTCTTAGTCTAAACGAATGGTGAATACTACTCTCCAAATCGATGGCCAGACCGCCAGCCAAACCCAGATCGATGGTCAAGACAGCACTCAGAAGGGCAGTCAAGACGCGGACGAACCTCCGTTACCACGGCCCCCTATATCTAGGGGAAGCACAACCAAAAATGAAGAGCCTCACAATATCAATGGTGGGGTCTCCACAGCAAACGTCAGTCTCTCTGAGACCCAGGTTGAGGAGACACTCCCAGTATCGTGGGATGGCGACACAAAATCTGCCCATATGTTCGATGCCAAGGATATCACTGCCTTCCTAGGAGTAGATCCCAAGTATGACCGTTCCATGTCTCTCCAAATATCGTTAATCTACTCACACACAGTATCCAGGCTAGGACACTCGACAGAAAAAGCGGTATCTCTACTTGAGAAAAATGGACCAAACAGACTGGAAGATGCCGGCAAGGTCTCCATTGGAGAAATCCTGCTCAGACAAGTGTCAAACAGTCTTACGATCGTAAGGGATAGGGCCAATAGCCAATGTATCATCAACAAAATAAAGCTTACAGAATTCAGGTCCTGGTCATTGCAATGGCTCTTTCTTATGGGACCTTGGACTTCATAGAAGGTGCCGTCATATCAGCCGTGATCTTGCTCAACATTGTACTTGGATTCGTTCAGGATTTCAAAGCTGAAAAGTCCATGCAATCCCTGCTTAGCTTAGCTGCACCATCCGCCGTAGTACTTCGTAATAATGGGCGGCTCGAGACTGTAAAGGCCGAATCTCTTGTAGTGGGAGATATCGTCGTCCTGGCCAACGGGGCAATGGTTCCCGCTGACCTACGGCTACTTGAGAGCGCTAATCTCGAGATTAATGAGGCATCGCTCACCGGGGAATCTATGCCATCAGCAAAACACACGGAATCTCTAGGTATTGGTCTTGACGTGGCTGTCGGAGATCGAATAAACATCGCATTCTCTGCAACCACTGTGTCTAAAGGCAGAGGATCCGGAGTCGTCATTTCCACTGGAATGAACACCCAGATTGGAAACGTTGCAAATCTTCTTCGTGGTGGTAGTCAGGAAACAAAGAAAGTTGGTCCCTTCTTGAGGTTCTGGAGAAAGTTTGTGAGTGGCATCAAGAGCATTCTTGGTCTGGTTGGAACGCCAATGCAGATCAAGTTGAGCAAATTCGCCATCATGCTTTTTGGACTGGCTATTCTGCTAGCAATTATCGTGTTTTCTGCAAACAAATGGGACCTCGACAACGAAGTCGTTTTATATGGAATATGTGTCGCAGTCGCCGTTATTCCAGAATCACTCATTGCTGTCATGACCCTCACAATTGCTGTAGGTGTCAAAGCAATGGCTCAAGGTAATGTCATTGTCCGCAAGATGGCATCTCTTGAAGCTATCGGTGGTGTTACAAATATTTGCTCTGATAAGACTGGAACATTGACTCAAGGCAAGATGGTGGTTCATAAAGTATGGACTCCTGAGTTGGGAACAATGTCTATCAGTAATACGACCAATATTCTGGATCCTGAAAATGGACTATTGTCCATCAATGGCAAAGATATGGAGGTATCAGATGTTATGGCTCATAAGCAATTCCACTCGCTGTTGCCTCTCATCGATGCTGTGGCTCTTTGCAATTCTGCCTCTGTCAGCCGAAAGTCTCTAGGGTCTACAGGGAGTAGTGAGAAACCATCTTCCCCCGGCGAATGGGAGTCACATGGAGACCCAACTGAGGTTGCGCTACGGGTTCTGGCCAATAGATTCCATCGCGAAAACGATGTCATTCTTGAAGGACATCCAAAGCAAGCGGTTGTGGAGCATCAATTTGACTCAAACTTGAAAAGAATGTCAATGGCATATGAGATGGGCGGGAATGGGCAAATCAACGTTTTGGCGAAGGGTGCTAGTGAAGCCATTCTACCAACTCTCATGATCTCCGAGAACGAGAGATCATTGCTTGAGAATCAATTAGAAACGCTAGCAAGTGATGGCCTTCGCGTTCTATGTGTTGCCAGTAAAACGGTTGAGGCAGCAGATAAAGATATCTTGTTAGATCGCCCGTTTGCAGAGTCAGGACTCAGGCTTCTAGGATTGGTCGCGCTTTATGATCCTCCTAGGGTTGAAACTCTTGGAGCTGTACAAAAGTGTCATCAAGCTGGAATCCAAGTTCACATGCTGACTGGTGATCATTTGAGCACTGCTAAAGCAATCGCGAGACAAGTCGGCATCTTGCGGCGTGAGAACGTCGATGAAGATGTGATGCAAGCGACAGATTTCGATAGACTTACTGATGCTGAGATAGATGATATGAAAGATCTCCCTGTTGTTCTTGCCCGCTGCAGCCCAACCACAAAGGTTCGCATGGTTGAAGCATTGGATAGACGCCATGCATTTTGTGTGATGACTGGCGACGGGGTCAATGATGCTCCAGCTCTGAAACGTGCTCACGTTGGGATAGCTATGGGACTAACCGGTACGGATGTTGCGAAGGATGCAGCAGATATGGTTCTTACGGATGACAACTTCTCTTCTATTGTCAAAGCGGTTGAAGAAGGGAGGAGACTATTTGACAATATCCAGAAGGTTAGTGCTTGCAGCTATTAATTTGCTCTGCAATATGCTTACATAGAATAGTTCCTGCTGCATCTCTTAGTATCGAATATCGCTCAAGTTATTCTTCTTTTGATTTCCCTTGCTTTCAAAGATAACGATGGCAGCTCTGTCTTTCCGCTCTCGCCACTCGAGATTTTATGGGTAAACATGATCACGTCTTCCTTCCTTGCCCTTGGTCTCGGCCTAGAGGAAGCACAAGCAGATATCATGCTTCGACCACCACGTGACCTCAAAGCCGGCGTCTTTACTTGGGAGCTGATCATAGACAAAATGGTCTACGGGACTATCGCTGGCGTGCTCTGCCTCGTCAGCTTCGTCATCGTAATCTTCGGCGCCGGCAACGGTAATCTCGGCCAGGAATGCAACGAAGAGTTTCACGAGAGCTGCGGCGACGTCTTTCGCGCACGCTCCACAGTCTTCGCTGTGTTATCATTCTTACTTCTCGTTACCGCATGGGAGGTCAAGCACTTTTCTAGATCGCTTTTTAACCTGGATCCTTCACGATATACTGGAAAAGGGGCGGTGTTCAAGGCTCTGACATACAACCGATTCCTGCTATGGGCTGTTGTCGCAGGCTTCATCATTACCTTTCCAGTCATTTATATCCCTACATTCAACACAGTCGTATTCAAGCATACTTCTATTAGCTGGGAATGGGGGGTTATCCTTGGGTGCCTGATCACCTACATTGCTTTGATCGAGGTCTGGAAGGCGTGCAAGCGCTACTTTGGTATCTATTCTGGCAAACTTCTTAAACATGATGCAGCTACAATTGTGTAGTGTGATTGACGGACTGAATGCATATTGCACTCAGCCTGAACGACAAGAGGATTTTAAGATATCCTTTGGCTTATGGAGAAGGAAATGGTTGAACGAAAGCACAGTCACTCTTTAACTCGCGTGAATTTTGGGTTGTTGGAATGATATTTTGGCTGGCCTACTGAATCCTGGCCCGATTCTTTCTCTTCTTACATTCGTTAAGCAAAATATTTGGATCGTGGTTGGGTGTTATATCTTCGTCTCTACTGCCTTTCCTGAAGGATTCCCAGTATCGAGAAAGTAGTAACTTAGCCAATGGACATATTATGTGTCATCACCTGCTTTCTTTACGTGTTCTCGGAAAACCAAATGAGATGAAATACCACAAAAATTGATTTCTAATCGGTAAATGAATCGGTTATATTAAGACATGTCGATACTGCAATAATATAAGGAAAGCTAGCCAAAGTTGACAACCCCTTCTAAGCGAGCCTGGAAAGGAGATTTAGTGTGCCAGAAGTTTGAGGCCGACGCAAAAGTGGAGCTCGAAAATCAATCCCGAGCCTCAAGCTTCAGCAACTGTAAAAACCAGCTTGACACATATATCACAGCGTAGTGATAGCCACAAAGGCCAGACAATTCAGCTCGGATTCTGCCACCTTCGAGAACAGCTATATACATCATTCTGCAACATTAATCGAGCTCATCCAGTGCTAATTGGCGCACCGCCATAGCCACCATGTCCTTCCCAATGCCAACCCATCCATCCATCACTCATCTTCGCGCGTTCTCCCACACCACACGCACCCTCGCAAAGTCTACAAAGCAGCGCCTCCTCTCCGAACACACCGCCGTGCCAACCTATCCCTATGGGCCCTCGCAAATCTACAAGCAGTCCAACTTCGGTCTGTACGGCACGCAAAAAATCCGCTTTGGGAACATGGTCTCCGAGAAGAACGAGATCAAGACAAGGCGATTCTGGCGGCCGAACGTGCATAGCAAGCGACTGTGGAGCTCGGCGTTGAATACCTTTGTGAGGATTCGGGTTACGACGAGGGTGCTGCGGACGATCGATAAAGTCGGTGGGTTGGATGAGTATTTGTTGGGGGAGAAGAGGGCGAGGATCAGGGAGCTGGGGATGGCGGGATGGAAGCTCAGGTGGAGGATTATGCAGACCGAAGCGGTGAAGAGGAGGTTTGCCGCCCAGAGGGTGAGCTTGGGTCTGCCGCCGGTAAAGGAGACTCCCACGAACGCGGAGGGTAATCTGGTTAGCGAGGCGCAGGTCGCGCAAGAGATCAAGGTCTATGATAAGATGCTGGAAACGGGCGCGGAGATTGATGTTGGAGACGAAGCCGATTTCAAGGGGGCGGAAACGGAAATTGAACCCGGGTTCATGGAGGAACAATCAGCGTCGAAACCGGGGAAAATTGTGTTGTAACATAATTGGGATGAAATCTCGGCTTGTATTATATATGTACGACCATATATTGTAATAGTATTATGGCGTTCAATGTACAAGAGGTTTTTGATATTTTCTCTGTGCAGCTTTTTGGTTAGGGACCACTGCCCGTTACAAGCCATATTTCTTGCAGAACTAAATGTCACCATATTATTGATATTACCCGATGGCCTTCATCCAATATGGCCATCTCATCTTAACTCTAACCTGCCCAAGAACTCCTGAGCTTCCCCATCATCTGGCAGGACTTGCCCTTCAGTCTTTACACCAACCACAATCCAGTTCTCAATGATCGCCGTCCCGTTCTTCACCGTCTCATACTGCTCATCCGTGCACGTTTCCGGATTCAAGATATAACAAACAGGATTGGGGCTCTCCGGAACCTCATTCTTGATATGCCAAGTGTTATCTGGGCCTGTGGTTTTATACTCGTTATTTATGTTGAGCAATCCCGTAGCAAGGTCCTTATTGAAGAGGGAGCGCATGAAAAGGTTGTATGCTACTTCGGGCTGGTATGAAGGTACTATTGTCGTTAATCTCGCCTCCGAAATCTACTACATGTGAGGTTACATACCTAAATGGCCAGCCTGATACACCCTCGAGAACGAGTAGTTGCCGTACTGTCTCACCTGACCACGTTCCACAGCATCATCTGTGAAGATCGGCGTGTACCCTGCTGAAGAAAAGTTCGCGCTCCCGGTATAGTTTATCTTCAAGGAGCTGCGCTCGCCGCCGATCCAGTTGCATGCGAAGTCCCGGTCGCCGTATACTAAGGCGACTTTGACGCCGCGTTCTAGGATGGTGGAGAGTTGGGTGAGAGGGCCTTCTTTGGCACCGTCGCCTTGATCGTTGAAGGCGCTGGCCACAGACCAAGATGCTGGCTAAGGAAGCAGGGAGTTAATGTTGTATAATCTTAGGGAACGACTCACATGGACTCGGTCAAACGGGAATGTTGGTTTTGGAGGATTGGACTTACGGTATAGTTGACAGGGACACCAAGAGCGCCTTGAACCCAATGCTGATTTAAGTATCCAATGAGGTATTGCGGTGGGAAGGGATCAGCTCCCGGATGGGTAATGTCATACCAGCCATGCTATCATCGATTAGTCGCGGACAACATCAGTTTTTCGAAATAGCTTAAGAATACCTTTCTGGTCTCCATGTAGGGTTCGATCAGCTCGAACAAAGCATCTCCCGATGCTTTACAAGCAGCGGTGACTTCGTCATTATTCCCAATATTCTTAGGATCTTTCTCAACAGCCAGGTCTCGGCACTTCTGGAATTTGTCTTTGCCTCCTCCCGGCTTCTCCCAGTTATGAGTGACATTTTTGTACTGCGTCTCATTATATGCTTGGATGCCGTACGTGTTCTACGTTTTGTCAACCTAGATCTAGTGCTGCATCAACATTTAATACTCACGTTATATGCAAAATCAGGATACGCAGAGCCAGATTCATACCAATCCTGGCATCCATTTACGATACCCAGGGTATCTATATGGAGATAGTGTGCGCCTGGAGTGGTGATGATACCATTTGCAATCTTGTCATTTTGCTCTTCGAAGAAGGAGGCGAACGATGGTCCGTATTTACCTCCGTAACTTTCGGTCCAGATACTTATCTTTTCGTCGTTTGGCTTGTAAAAAGGGAATTCTTCAAACCACGTTTGAGCAAAGTGCCATATAGCATGTGCTAAAATATGATCAGCAAACAAGTCATCAAAAAGTGATACTTTAGGTACGGATGTGAAACAAACCCAATGTTGTTACTACTATATGACTCTACAAAGTTACTCACCTGCGTGCGCTGTCGAATTGGCTGTGTACTTCGGGTTCTGGCTGCCCACCGTTCCGACAAAGAATGTATTGTTCTGAGCTGGAATATCGTCTCCAGGAGGAATTGGTCGCGCCTGACCAAGTAGATCATCCTCGGATATTGCCAAGTCTACAGTACAATTTGTAGGTGTGTCACTGGATGGCATCGAAGTCAGTTTGTTTCGGCTATCGAAGAAAGGAATTCCTCAATTAGGAGAGAGGCAATTCCGAAAAGGAAAAGAGAAAATGGCTGAACTCACTAAGAGAATCCCACTTGAACAGGCTGGTCAATGTAGAGCATATTGACTTCATTATTCCAGGACCACTCGTTCAAATAAGTAGAATTCGAATCGCTGCTG
This sequence comes from Bisporella sp. PMI_857, assembly GCA_021307315.1. Lineage (NCBI taxonomy): Eukaryota > Fungi > Ascomycota > Leotiomycetes > Helotiales > Helotiaceae > Bisporella > Bisporella sp. PMI_857. The sequence continues at coordinate 271,274 of JAJSPD010000054.1, forward strand.
ACAAAGCAGGGTCCATTTTCTTGCAGAAGACCCATCATGGAAGATCCTCCTGGTCCTACATATCTAATTTTAGCATCTGTCATGACCGTCAGAGCAGCGCTGAGACAGCCGTACCTCCATTTAACCAGATAGACAATGGCGCGTTGGCGGGATCTTTCCGAGACTCGAAAAACCAGAAGAACCTTGCTGACATTAGTACTTGGATACTATTTATGGAGACTTGATGGCGTTTACGTGTTGATTGGATAGTCCTGTACATCCTCCCATTCTCCTAACAGAAACTTGGGTGGGAGATGGACATATCCTGAGTACGATTTCACTCCAGGTGTCGTTTCACAGATTCCGGGCTGAGAGGGCAATGCAATTAGTCAAGGGCACCAATTGATTCCGCAGATCAAGGCTTACCTCTTTATATGAGATTTTGACATCTTTATGAAATTTTGAAGTTATCGTCGTGACACCTTCAGGCTTGGGAGGGAATTGCGCATTGACTCCTAGAAAAAGTGCCACGGACCACAGTATCGGAATCATGCTGACGGCGTCCAGGTAATGAACTCTTGTAGTGAGGACAAGAAATCATGAGATACCGAGAAGAATGAATTTATATTGTGGGAATTGGCAAACTGCTACGGATATCATCTCGACATTAGCGCCGAGTAAGCGCATGTTACGCATGGATTCGTCAAATAGACAAAACGAATCATTTCAACATCAAAGATGTTTGATAATCTTTACCAAATGGGCTCTCCTTCCATTTTGGCTCTAGTTCCCCAATCAAAACGGTGTAATCTATATGATCCAGAGTGGAGTTCCAATCGTAACGAAACTTTCGTCATTTAGGCAACCATATGTTGGAGCTTCAATGTGATATCTGGCGTGGCATCTAGCACAACTAAGCAAGCAAAGTGTCCAACCTCTTCAGACCGAAAGTTCATGTAACAATATTTGCCTTTATTATGTGAGACATATTCATATCAACACTACATATCCGGTGGGCCGTGAAGACAAAGCTAAATCACGTGAGGCATCCACTGTTTCTCACGACCTCTTTTGCTTCCTTTCAATGTCTAACTGCTGTTTGAAATCTTTGCCATAATAACATTGCATGCCATCTCTTGCCAATTCATCCGTTGTATGATTGCGACCACGGTACCGGTTGAACCCAAAGGCCATTCTAACCGCCATCCTCATCACACATTCTTTGTCCTACTTTGGATATCTCGGCAATATGCAAATCGCGATGTCCTCTTCCTCATTCTCGTCCCTGCTTAAATCCACGACTTCACTCGCTCGAAGTTGAAAACTGCAGGTGGCTCAAGCGAGTCAATGACAGGATTCCCCTCCTGAAGAGAGCAAGATGTCAAACATACCAGCAGGTTCGAGTCGATGTAAATGTAAAGTCCTCAAATAGTACTACAGTCGTACTCGTGCAAAGGAACAAACGGAAGTATAAGACTTCTCATCATTTTCTTGGTCCGAGCACTGTATGTAGATACTGTTATTTCGATAACTATTCTACGACTGGCTGAACGCAAAAAATCTCCGGCCCTGGAGACTGCAGAATACCGCAAACCTTCCTACCATTACCCTATTTGTCTATGACCCATATTTTATTATACATCAATAAGTTACCCCATCGTCACATATGGTTCCACGTTACTTTTCATCTAAAGTCCTTTTCTACCATCCAAGCATCATCTGGCCTCAAACCCACGTCCGGGAGATTGCACTCTTTATGTCCCCATTTTGCTTGGTAGGTCTTGACGCCAGTATCGATCATCATCTGCAATGCCTGCTCGAACCCATCAGGGTCTCGATAGAAAGGCTCCCCTTTCCCGCCAGTTTGCCTGTATTGCCACTTATTTCGCTCTCCCTGTTTCTTCACATCTTTCTGCTCCTCGACAGCCGCAAGTAGTTTTTCGAAGCCGAGGCCTCCGCGCTCATCCTCAGGTATGGCATCTAGTTCCGCCACAGTTTTGGGTGGATTCGCTAAATCGATCTTCTTACGAAAGAGCAAGCTCAGGTCTATGGAACCCCCCACATCGTTTATCCTTCCAGCGTCTACTGCCGGCATTTTTATGTTATTCATGGTAAAACGGCCATGCATATCTACGAACTATTAGTTGATGGTCGTCTACCATTCACATAGAAGAGGTCGGCTTCTTAGTGGAAACGGCAACATATACGAAGGAAACTGGAAACATACCACAATCAGTCGTGTAGAAGCTCACAAAGGTGTCCCATGCTCCAACCTTTAAGAAACTCTTTACATTGTTCAACGCCAGCCAATCATACGCGAAAAACTGGATTCCCCATTCATCTTTGACACCCGTTTCTGGATTCTTCAAATAGTCGGGACTGGAGACCTCCTTTAACTTGTCTAAGGCACGAACATAGAGTGACTTGTAGGGATTGCCCTCGTATGCTTCCTCTGCTATCGGCAATACATCCATATGGCTCCAAAAGAAGTAATCCCATCCTTTATCCATTGAAGTCGAGATGTAAAAATTCTGAAGCTGCGCGAAAGTTAAAAGCGTGGGTGTTGATATAACATTCACGCCAAAAACGTTGGTGAGGCGCTGAACATTGAGGAAGAACGGATTTTGAAGAGTGATTTTCGGATTTGGAGGGAAGTTCGACTTCATGGTCCCCGTGTTATCTACAACATAAATATCTTCTGGGGGCCATCCAGCCGCGATATATCCAAGCACGCATTGCTGCAGCAAAGGCCAGTTCCGAGTAAACCCAATGAATAGTGGTGTTTTCTCCTCAGCATGAGGCGTGGGAGGTTGATTCCACTATGTTGACATAGTTAGTAACTGATTTTTGCCTTTGGATTAGTATCTTCAGATTGCATCGAGGAAAATTCCCCGCGAAACACTAGTCGAAGAATTCCCATTCCTAAGGCTGCTCGGCGTCTCCACAATTACTCACTGATGGAATAGCGGGCAATTTTCCCGTCACAACACCATCGAGAAGAGGAAAGTTGTCATTAATAGGCTTTACAGGCTTCGCCTTTGACTTGTGCTTGTATATAGGTCCTGGGGGGCGTGCTGGCCCCTTAACGCCAATGACAGATCCGAGCGTTGGTACGCCATGCGACCAAAAGAAGAACAATGAGATGGAAAGGATGGCAGCAATTACGAACAAGTTCCAAAGACGCCTCGATATCATAATGGCAGAGGCTGATGTAAAAGTTATAAGCGTGTGCAGCAGTCCGCCATTGAATAAAAGAAATGCCGTCAGGCGAAATTGAAATTTACCACTCATGATAAAATGCCTCCTACCCTGGAACGCGTCTGGGACTGCGCCCCTCCCTCGCCTTGTGGAATGGCATGTCAGATAAGAGTAACAGTCTGGGGAATATTAGTGGAGAAGAGTTCCTGTTCCCTGTGCACAGGCAAATTGGCGGCATGTGATATACTCTGCACTTACCCATCGGCCAAAAAAATTAATTAAAAAAAAAATTAAAAATTGAAGCATTGGACAAAATATTTTAATTCCGACAACTTCAACATACACAGAAATAATTGGGTTGAATCGCATTTTGTCTCTTTTGTCTTCGCTTCTTTTTTTGCTTCTCTTTACGGAGGGGAAGCTTGATACGAGGTAAGCGTGGGTGTGTTGTATTCGGTTAAGTAGCATGATGTCGGCCTTGATTGGTTGACATTCCCGGGCTGCATTGGGATGCTGGTGTCGTTCATGCCACTTCAAGGACAAAGCAATTTACTACTAGATTGAGCGACCATTCCGTGTATAATTCAATACGCTTTTTAGACAATACACCCTTTTAAGCCTAATTGTATCCTATATTGTGCAGTCTCTTGATACCATACTACAAGACCTTGAAGCAGAGAAAATCGCGTATTGCGAAGTTTTATCCCTTTGATACAATTAAGCGGACTATTTTTTATTTCTTCCCAGGTCGCTGCTTGACTGTCTTCCCAGCCAGTGAATGTTCCGAGCATTCTGGGCAAGACCGCACCACCCGTGCGCTACCCGATCCAGTTCTTTCCCGCGGCCGTCCGTGATACCCGACCGGCGCAAAGGTCAACGGCCAAGCCGAGGCTCATAGTCAAGCACGCAAGTACCAGAGCTATCCTTCTCAGAAGCTTGAGTATTCGCAACTTCTCTCATAAATCGAAGACACTGCAAGTAGATTTCGAGCCTCTGACTCCGCCTTTTCGTTATTGTCCTTCGACATTCTGGACACGATCTGGGAATATACTGGTCTCCTTGAACGATGAGCCTCCGTTCATAAGGTGTTGCTTATGCTGCTAAAGCTTCTGAGGGTTCTTGTGCTTCAGTCAATCAAGGCTCATCGGATTCTTTCCCTTCGGCGCTGGGACAGAAGCAGAGCTCGGATCTTTCAATGGCGTCCGCATCGTGGTTCCTCCATCTTCCAGGAGGCCACCAGCACCAAAAAGATTTCGAACAAGGAAAGATCCAGGGCATGTGTACCATGAGCGCTGGCTGAGGCTGATCGCTGTTCCGTATCCGGAAAAGAAGGGAGTTACATACAAACTTGCTGTGAATATTCCAACTCGTCGGCAGGAATCGCCAACTAGTTCCACATTAGTCGCGAGTGGTAATGGCGGTTTCCAGATCCCAGAAGGCACCCCGACCCAGGGTATATGAGCCATAAGAGCGTGGGAAAGTGTATAAGCTTACAAGGCGGTTCTGAAATGGTCCTGATATAATGAATAAATACCCTCTCAGTATGTTGAAAGTGAATCTGCTATGAATGAGAAGAATAGAGCTATTGTGAGCATTTTTGAGAACTTTGACGAGGATAGTACTGAACAGATTTGATGATCTTATGAATATGTTGGCGAAAGTTGCTAACGCAATTCGAAAAGATATCGAATCTCCCTTATGATCTCCGCCCGCCATCCATGAAATACGTTAGTACTAAGTCCCCAACAGGAGGTGAGGCCGTGGTGTGACGACGTCTCAGATGGTCTCTAAGCTTGTCAGAGCGGTGAAAGCCATAGCCGGCCACACCACGCCTGCAGCCATTGAAAGTACACAAGTATTGTCTGCCTTCAAGGGTCTCACGCTCATGGCGAAGAAGGTCCGCTCTGCGAGTGTAGCCCTTGTTCTGGCATGGATTGAACTTGCAGTGATAATACTTCCGATGAGTGTCCGTGAATGTACTACAGGAAGCTGATTAGTTTACAAAGTTTGACAAGGTTAGAGAAAGCCCTTACTCATAAATGTGCTCAGATCCCGCTAGCAGGAAGTTGAACGGGACCACAGTATCGCCTACTTCAGAGGTGAAGCAACCAACATACTTCTCGGTTATAATACGAACTCGCTTGAAGGAAGAGATTGGATGATCTTCAGATATTTTGTCTTCATGTCTTCGTTTTCTCCGGGCATTGAAACCATCTAAGTTCGTCTCATTTTCGTTGTCTGCGGGCATGAAAGAGCCCTCGGAGTCACCTAGAAGTTCTATAACCCGATGCAAGTAATGTATGCCACATGAAGAACTATTCTATGTCAGCTGCGAAGCTTCTCACCTGAGACACTAGCTAACCATCTTATCCCGCCAGTACATGTCTCCTCTGACGTTGTTTTGCAGCTTGGACAACTGTTGACTTCGGACTCGCCGTCCTGTGCTGGGAATATCAGATCCATGCCGATTCTCTGTCCTGGTAAGAAGGCTGTTACCCATGGTGTTGACCGGCTTATATCCCTACTCGTTGCCATCTCTTGAAGAGCCCAAAGCTTCTCAAGGATCATCTCGTGGCCTTGAACACCACGGAAGCGATGCTCGATTACATCATCGAAAGCATCCCAGGAGGGTATAAACTGGAGGTGTAGGGGTACTATTCTTCCGATCGCATCTCCTAGGATGAAAGGCTCTTGTATCAATGTTCTCTCAAGATAACTGGGAAGAAGCCCTTGGATGGATGTCATGGTCTTATACATAGCGATGTTGACCAGATAAGTCTTCTGCATCAGCTGTAGTAGGTCACTGCCAATATTTTGCAGCCACCTGAATCTCAAAGCTTCAAAAATACGTTTTGATCTATTACTTGTCGCTGCTGATATTAGTAAAAAATTGTTGTCCTCCACTAGTTTCTGAACTTTAGTGATCGCAGTGCTGTGACTCTCGGCCACATTTGCACCACGCACTGCTTCTTCTGTCAATTTCTCCTTGAGTTGCTTATCCTTTAGCTCTAGAAGGTGACTAGTTTGGGAGTATATTAGTATTTAGTCACTCACACATTGAAGGATGCTTACAGCTGAGCTGTTGCGGTCAAACTATTGATTGACGAATAATGCGCAATAACCTCAACCCTAAACTTCGCAAGTTCGTTACTCTGGGACCATTGCCACTGTACTTTTCTTGCAGTATCTTTCACGAGGTTTCCGCTTCCCGCGTCCCTCAATGACGTTTCATACTTTCTGATCTTGGACCGAAAAGCCTCCATGGACTTTTGGCACTTCTCAACGACTTGCTGCGCCGTCACACTCAACGCATGAGGTTCAGATGAGCTGGGAAAATCGCGAGACAACCTCTCGACTTCAATCAGCGACCGATCGAGGCATCGGAGCTCATGAATGATGTCCTGGTACTCAGCTGCAGCGCCGCGGCTTCTATCTAAGGCATCAACCAGGTCTTTAACTACCAGAACGACGGCGATGATGTCGCCCACACTTCCGAACGTAACGGGCATGTCTACTGAAAATTCCGACTTTCATGAACTGGTTGCAATACGGCTTTGTAGCGTTCGCAGGCTCATGAGGTATATGAAGTGTTTGCTGCAAGGCTGAGCACAAGGCATAATCGACTGCTGAATCTTTGATGATTTGCTACAGCTTTTGTTTTTTATAATTCGCCGAACTATCGAGAGGGCTACTTGGCAAACGATATTATTTCGGGAATCCCTGTAATGCAATGCGGCCATCCTATCATCTTAATATATAAAAAACAATTCTATCTTATCTGGAACGCCTGTTTTCTTCCCTCTGGTAAAGCACACTTTATGGAAGGATGCTCTCGTACTAAGTACCAAAATAAAGATGTTTCATACATCATTTATAGAATAAAGTATGCAATTCATGACCCTTGTTGAACAATTTTAACACTCGCTGAATGTATCCAACGCACCATTAATGCTGGTGTTCTGCCTGAATTCTGCCTGATTCCTCTTCCTCAACCACAAGGTTTACTTAACTCCAATGAAGTGTCTGCCTTTTAAGCCCATAAAACTTCCTCACTTCAAAAACACAAAAACCTACTCTGAAAGGCGACGACTATAGTCCACCACCATGCCTCCAAAGAAAAAGAGAAATATCTCAATGTCAACTTCTGAGCAGCATCCCTGGTTGGACTTCTATAAATTCCATCGTCAACCATATGTCCAAAAATCTCCTCTCAGTCGCCTACCCTCCGAGATCCGTCTCACTATCTACCTGCACATATTCCCAGCCTCTTTCTTCCAGCCCGATGTTCCTCAGCTCTTCGCTTCCGCCAAGGCTCACGAGGAAGGCAGCCCGTTTCCTACCCATGATAGAGTCCTCGGTCTGGCTCGCACCTGCCAGCAGTTCTATTGGGAAATCATCCCACTCTATTTCCGTACAATGATTTTCGCTTTCAGCAACGTATATGACATGTATCGCTACCTATACATGACCGGCGATTATCGACGCCCACTCATCAAAAGCATTGCGTTCTGGCTAAGGAATGATAATTATGATCCGCTAACTACGAGGCACAATTCGGTCCCACTCTCGTATCGACTGGGATTCAAAGTTTTAAGTAAGTGCACTGGCTTAGAGAGATTATGGGTTGCTGTTTCCAGCGACACGGGAAGAAACGATGAGGCGTATGACTCCCATGATTTGTTTCGAGTGGAGGATATTGAGATGTTGTTTGATATTTGTCGAGGGCGGAATCTGGATGTGCGGGTTAGGGAGCTGTACCCATTGCAGGATTTAGAGCAGGATATTTTTGAGGCAGAGGAGAGGTTACCTTTGCCGTGGCCATCGCCCATGCCTAGGCGGAGGGCTTGGTTTGAGGCTAAGCATCTTGCTGCTTTCGAGGTGGCTTTGGTGGAGGGGGTCATGCCAAAGAGTGGCTAGATAACTTCGGATCCAATTTGACTAGGCCAAACCCCTAGAGGTGACTGATGACATGTACCGAACAAGCGGAGGCCGCAGTAATGGAAATGAGAGTAATGCGTAACGTAGATAACATAATCTAAAATGGATGCGTATATTATTTTAGAGTAGACCTATCATCATGTGTGTAAATATCTATACTGGAACAAGCTTAACCAGGTTGTTTTTCATACCCAATGTCACAAAGCCTTCATAAACGTTATCTTTTCCTCAACGTTGTTGAGGCTTCAATCTATAAAGATGATTCATATTTCTACAAACTCTATCACCAATGTACTTGAATATTGTACAACATAGGCTATACAATAAGCAAGAACTGCTATCTCCTTCATCCACAGGAAAAATCGCTCACGATATTCTCAACTCTTTGTGGCCTTGGCACCATAGCTACCATTATACGAATTCTACCGCCTATTGTTATGGCTAATAGTCCACTAATAACTGACTCTGGCATCCGAATCCTGCCCTTTGCGGCTGTAACGGCCCTCTCATCTGCTTTAACATCCATCCTCATCAGCGCCACCGAACTTCCCATTGCATCTCTAGTGTGATCCGGTCCTCCAGTCCCCGTTTAAGATATGATATGGAAGTTATGTCAATTTCAACTCAGACTGATCTTCATCTTTGCAGGGCTGAGAAGCTATCCTAGCTGTGGCCCAAATGTCAAGTGACGGTTCGTCCCGTGTTTGGGGGAAGCTACAATCTTCAAACGAGCATACTAGTAGGATTTGCAGCCGCGGCGGCACCTGCATGTACTCTGATGTGGGAGCGCAAGTAGTCATTTTCCGAAAACATAATTTTCAAGTCTGGGCCAGAGGAAAGGTATGAAGCTTTAACATAGTATATATACCTTACTCCAAGACCACGTATAATATCTTTCATTATAGAATTTCGACCTGCTATGATTCAAAATTGTGCATCTCTTGCGAATTTTCATGCCTCTAGTGTAGCACTTGAAGTAGCCCGACGGACCGCTTCGGCAATTCCTAGGACACTGGTCTGAATTCCAACACCAGGTTTCTCATATGCACCCTCATGCATAAACATAGAGAGTGCTTAAGAGCTACGCACCGCGATCAAAGCTTCCCCTTCCAGTTTCGTAAGATCTCCTGGGACATAAAAAATTGCAGATGGGATGTTGATAACTGGACGACGATCCTTGGTCGGACCTAGCACGTGTACCTCGCCTCTGTGAAGATATGCAAGGGAATTGTACACGGAAACCGGTGACAGGAAAATATCAAACCTAAGATTGACCCGTGTCGACTTGCGTATAAAAATCACGGCTGCTAATCTAGATATACATAAGATTCCAACAAATCTAATTGTTAGTTGGACCGGATAAAAGAACTCATGCAACCTCTGGTTTTCTCCTCAAGCAGTCTAGCGGCCAGTATAAGACCAAAAAAGTAAGTCATGAACGAAAACCACAATTGCTGCTGTAGTTTGCCGCCGCACTTGGTTGGAATAAGCGATCTTTACAACTAATACTCCCATTCTGTGAAAAGCGATAGCAACCGCCGACATTTATCCAGTATTTACGCAATCTAAATCATCCCTACAACTCTTTAGTAGACATCATGGAGATTCCGTGTCTCCACAGCATTAGCACTAAACGACCACGTACGTATTGTCCTCCTGCATGTTCCCTGTAGCAACTTTGCTTGCTGACTTTGCATAAGTTTTCAAGATGCAGACAGGTAATGGAGCGGTCCTCGAATCGCCAAAATCACGAATAAAGCTAACATATCGTTACAGCTGCACTATGATGTGAGCTGTCTGATAGACAATCATATGAATTTGTTCAAGATGTTGTGCCTTGAAAGATGACCGAGGGTCAGTTAGAGACTCATGAGAGGCGCCAAGTGTTGGTACTTTATTTATCCGGCTCAAGAGCTAACGGTTCGTGCATGCAGGCCTGGAGTCATTTCCAACGCCGTAGCCAACAAATCTCCAATATTTGGCACACTGTGATCAAGAAGGGAGTAGTTCTGTAACATCTGTTGGTCACGATTCTTTCGACAGGGTTATAGCCTTTATCCATGCTGTACAATAGCCTAGTCAAAAAGAGAAAAACATCGCTGAAGCCGAGTACTGGCCTGCCCAAAATGAGACAGTAACGTGAAGAAGCTCACACCTTCCCTTGGAACCCAGGATGGACGGATGATACAGGATTTGGGGCGGCGGCTGGAGCTCATAGCTCAGTTAAAGAGCTGCTCGTGATGTACAAGGCGATGATCCATGCTTATAAGCATCAGAATACCAACAACGTGAACTTAACTCCTGGATCTCCTTTCAAGTATATGCGGAGAGCCTTTGAGCCTCACATAGGCGTTCAAGGGAATCCAAAAGAAAAGGTTGGCTATTGCCTTGGAACATATCGTACATTGCTTCCAGGAAATTTATCGACATCAACTATCAATATGATATTGTTGGGGAAAAGCCAAAAGGTTGTGTTTGGTCTTCAGTCGGCGGGGGTTGAAATATTTCACCAGAATGGAGCGCATCCCGGTGCATTTGGCGCGTTACACCTCGTTCCCTCGATTGACAGTGCTGTCTTCGTTCTGGCTAACTCTCTCCCACTCTACGATGTTTGCGATTACGTAGGGCAGCTCGTGCTTGCTATTCTTCTAGGTGAACATCGTTTACCAGACTATCTTTCCCTAGCTAAGACAGCAAAAAGTGTCTATGTTTCGCTTTATGACAAAATTGGCGCTTTCCTTGATATGGGAAAAACTAATACGCCTCCCGACTTCCCTCTCACTAGCTACGAAGGAGGCTACTACAATAAACGCCGTTCTATTTTTCCGTTAAGCTTGAAAAAGGGAAGCTGGAGCTGTCTTGCTTGGATCGTCCATTGACAAAATATATGCTAGAGCCCTATGGTGGGAATACTTTTTACTGGCCAGCAAATCATACTCAAGAAGTCTGTCAACAAGGCATGTGGCCATTTTTACCACCTAAAACTCGGATTATAGCATTTAACGGTAATGCTAGGGGGAAGTGACAAGTTTTAGCTACCACCACGATTTCTCTGCACGAGACTCAGGGGTTTTCACCACGGTCCTAGCAGGATCCAGTGCAAAAATTTAGCTCGATCATCATTGCTAGGGGTGAAACTATGTATATTGTCTGTAAGACAGGCTCAAAGAATACTTGATTAACTTCAGAGGTTTCCTCGGTAATTCTGCATCGTCTATCACAATGTGTCCCACTCTGCAGGGATCATCACTCTTGTCTTTCTATAGCTAGACGGCGACCTCTCTCTCTCTCTATATATATATATCCATTCCCTGTTCGTAACTAGCCCAATTTATGCCTTTTCCGCTGAGTTCCAAGTCGGTTCCTCCTCTATGGTAGTACGTCTAAAAGGTCCTAGGGGCCAGCGTCTGAGAAACCGAATCATCTCACAATTATCAAAGGCCCTCATTTTTTCGCACCGCTATAATTCCAACCATCAATACCACCATCAGACCCACTCTCGCGCCATCAAGCACTAACTACTCCGCTCTATGAGGCATGGACAAGACCGCGCCAACTCCAGAACATCTAAAAAGAGATACAAGCGTAGGAAGAATGTTGGTAACAGCCGAGGAATATCAGCAGCACCCGAGGAGAATCTCACGGGAGACCAACACCAGAGAATCCTCAAACATGCAGATAACAAATCGAGAGGGGCTCCATATGCGCGCTGATATCAGCTCGCACACAACAAGGGCAATGCCGTAATTCGTCCATGCTAATCACATTCGAGATTTAATCTATATAACATAAGCTTTACAAACGAGTAGGAAGTACCATCTACTTCATCCTGTCAGGAATCGGCTTACGTAAGTAGGCCAAGGAGCCGGAGAACCTCACACACATTACAGCCGTAATTGTAGAAAATTGAAGAACTGCAACGCTCCGTATTTGGGCCGTATTCTATTGCTGTGATATCTTCGCAGATCCTCCAATTGATTCTCTTGCTGAGAGATCCACTTTCTGTCACATCCACTGAGGCAAGCACGTCACGATACTCTTTATACTATCCCAACACAACCAAGCCACATCTCCACAAATTGCTCGCTTCTCGTACCCCTGCCAGGGGTTAAAAAATTCTGCCACCAATTTTTTTTAATCGCTTTATGTAAAATTATAAGCGTCAGCTTTTTCATCAACAGTAACCTCTCTGCCCGGCTAGCTCAATCGGTAGAGCGTGAGACTCTTAATCTCAAGGTTGCGGGTTCGGTGAGTAATACTTGTATTTCTCTCACGAGCTGCGAGCTAATAATTAACAGACCCCCGCGTTGGGCTCAATTCCCTCCGCAGTGAGCAGTTGCTCTCTACCTTCTTTTTGGTTTTGGATTCTTTGTTGAGTTATGGAGAAGTAAGGGAGGTATGCATGCTAACTTGAGGGAGCCCCGATATTTGAAAGAGATTGCGTTAACTAAGGTTGGTGTTTTCCTACTTTTTGCGCTTCCTGAGACTTGTAGGATCCGCCTGAGTAATCATGTACCCAATGAAGGAGAACCAAGAAAGTTGATTGTCTGTTACATATAAGATATATACTCGTATGCAAAAGTGTCAGAAAGATGAAGAAGGGGTATACTTCATTGACTGCAGGGGAGAAGTGAGCTGAGATGTCCTCATGTTTCATAGGTCTGAAAAATATATAAGTAATCAGAATGTTCTTTTGTATAAGATAGATTGTTGAATACATCATGGACTTCCTCCTTATCTGGGAGTTTGTCAGTCATTTCAGCGTCAGAAGACAGTATTCTTGAGTGGATTCCCGTCCATGAGTTTGATTTGTTTCTGAGACATTTAATCATACTTTTAAGAAACTAGATGTTCATGTCAATTCGTGCATCCAAAGCCAAATTACTAGTATACATACCAATCACAAAAAAGTTCGTGAATGTCAGCTCTCTTTCCAAACATTCACTACCCCGTCGGTTCCAATCCTTGCTATCAAAAACGAAGAGTCCCCCTAGTGGATATAGTTCTCAAGGACGTTTCCTTACGATATTTGAAAGCCTCTCATTACCAATTCTACATGCCTGATGTATCAATTTATTATGAGGCAATTGACAAGACTAGACCTGAACAAAGCCCTCCCTTCACCACCCCCTAACGAGAAACCGCTCCCTCTGACACCCCTATCAGCACCTTCGTCACTCAAATCTTTCGAAAGCAGCTGCCCGCCCTCGTGCAAACTCCCCATAACGCCTGCTACCAGCGACGTAAAGCCTCCTACTCCTACATAAGATCGTGATACTAAGCCACTCGGTAGGACTGGTACATCAATACCATTCCAGAACAGAAGCTGCAATCCGCAAAGCTCTTTCTAGTAAAGTACGCTAGTTATCCAGAAGATGAGATCGAGGCTCGCATACTTGCCATCGTATGTCCTTAGACCGTTTAGTAAGGGTCGAAACAGCTAATTCGATCAAGAGAGACATAGCATGGAAAATATCTAAAGACCCGTGTATCGGCCTTTTCGATTTTCTTGTTCCTCGTATTAATGAGAATCTGCATTATCACCAACTCCTGCAACGATTGAAAGCTGGGGAAGCCTTCTTACATATTGGATTATCAATATTTCCAGATCTTAGACAGTTGGTCGAGGATGGCGTTCCGTCCGAAAACCTGCATTGGTACTTGATGATGCCGTTAATAGTTTGCTTGGATTCTGTGCTTGAATTGCTGATCATGTTGCTGTAGCTTCGAGTATTTCGATTCAAGGTTTATCGATCTGAGCTACGTGCTCTTCAACGACAGAGATAAACTCAAGAGCATGTTTCTCTCCGGGAACTTGCTCCATTCAGGTGCGTCAGCAGGGCTCAGACAGCTGAATGGGAGAATGGATGTTGTATATGCCCCGTCCATACCACTATCGACATACCAGGAACAAATCGTTTTCGCGAAGCGCATGGTAAAACTACTTCGTGGAAAGGGATCGATGCTTCTGGGGCTGCAAATTGGACATGTTGAATCTGGTGAAAAGGTAAGAGCTCATCCCAGCCTCCCCATGACAATGTCTCAACATTGCTGAGATGTGCCAATTTATGCCTCTCCTGACACTGATCCAGAACTGGCAGCCCAAGAAGGGCCATAACATATACCGCCACAACGCGAACACTTTCGAGAAGCTCTGGTCAGATATCGGATGCTGGACAGGCACAAAATGGAAGGTTGCTGTGGCCATGTGGCCATACTTGCCTGATGACCCTGAGGAATCGAGGGCGGTAGAGGCTTTGTGTGGATGGGTAGACCCGGGGTTGAGATGGTTAAGTTATGAGGTTGTGAGGGAGTAAGAAACATGTTTTAATTTCTGCGATGAGAACTGAATAGGTTAATCATTCCGGATGAGAAAAGAAATATACTGAAAGTCAAAATCAACACCAATAGAACAAGTTGGCCACTAAATATTAAGGATACATCAATGCCAATACCATGTACCTCACCACTTCAATTCCAAAAAAAAAATTGACGAGCCAAAAGTGCCTCAAGAGCTCGCGCTCAAAATGCTTGGGCAAACCCACGTATTGCTCCATGTCGTCTTCTCAAAGAAGTCATCCTTATAAGTCCCTCTCCCTTCTCCTTATAATAATCTATACTGAAATTCAGTAATCCTATCTAGCTGATCTTTAAAATAATATCACATTTGTACCCTGCAGGAGATAGCATCAAGGGAACTATGGAATGCCTAAGCTGACACTAAAAATGCATCCCACGCCCTCGCAAAATGGGGAAATCTTCACCAGAATCAACTTACCACCAGGCTGCCCCACTGCCCATCCTAAAAGACCTGTAGTGCATCACCCACCTAGCAGAGACCCAACTCCCGCGCTCCGTATTTGATAAGATACCAGAAACAAATATGTGCCTTCTTTGCTGCTTGCCAACTTGATAGGATAAGGGGTTCTTAGGACCCATTCTGATAGAAAACACAACATTACCTAGCGGATTATTAAATGCCCCACAAGTATATCATAACGGCTCATTACCTATAACTTTCATTGTACCTAGACAATATGCATGCCTTCGAATTCTATGGCCGATACCATATGCTAATTGTCCCAATCCCATGCAATGACGCTCACAAAATCCGTAACGCCTCACGATGCCCAGCGTCAGAAGTCCCTCTATGGCTTCCCCTCCTTCGTCCCGCCACTCTTAGGTTTCGGCTGCCTCTCATACGCATTTGGGCTCGGCGCTCTGCCCTTTCCCTTCCCATGATCATGACCATGTCCATGTCCCCGATGTCCACCCCTCCTCCCGCCAACCGGCCGCGCACTCCCATCATCACCACTATCACTCTCATCACTACTGCTATCGCTTGAGCTGTCATCGCTGCTATCATCGATGTTCTGCTTCGGCGCGTGGTATATGCAGCACACTATTTTTGTTAGCCTCTTTTATTCCTTCTCCCATTCGCAAATATGAGTACGAACCTTTGCTCTTTTTCCGTCCTAACCCCTCATTATTCACCACATCCTCCGCCCACTGAACATGTCTTTCACTACCTTCACCCTCCTCCAACGGCGCGCCTCGTAATCTCAGCACCGGTGCGGTCGTTTGTGTAAGCGTTACTGTGGCGGAAGGAGTGGAGGTGTTGCGCGGATTTCGAGATTGAGGTTCGCGCCGCCTGGGAGATGCTACTGGTCGTTGACTTGTGGATGTTGACATTATGTGTTCTGTCCGCTGGTGTCTTGCTTCTGGAAGTTGTGCGGTATAAACTCTAAGGCTCGAGATGTGGCGAGGCTGAATGTGGGGTGATTATCTATTTGTGATATTGTAAAGCCGAGGGAATACGGAAGTTCATTGACGGGTGAAGATTCACACAGAATATAGGTGCGGAATGGATATCGCTCGAAGACTAGTTCTGACAGAGGTGTGATGTCAGAGAGAGAGATGTTTTTGGTGTTTAAGTTTCAAAAGCCGGTTGGTTGTTTGAGTTGAGCGGTTCCCCCACATCTTGGTTTTCAGGAACCAGCATTCCCCAGGAAACTGCATAATCCGCCAATCACCTAAGATGTAGATTGATTCGGCAAGGAAAACGTACATATTCTTTTTTTTTTTAGGCAAAGAACTTTATGTTATGAAAACAAGAATATTGTACTCTTAGTAAGTATTTACATTGAAAGAATGTCTAGTGTTGATATCATAACATAACTAGAAGGGCAATAAGAACTAGCATCAAGCAAGCAGGGCCACCTCTCGCCCTTTGACTTATGTGTGCTCCACTAGGACTTCCCTTCTGCACAACTGCGGTCTGCGTAGGAGATAAGTATGAGCAGCTAGCCGTCCCACAGGCATAGCCTTCAGGACAGCAATTCCCCCCTAAACTAGCCGCACAGCTGCTCCAGCCCGTAGCACACTGCCCTGTCGGCACAGCAAAACCAGCTCCTGCTCCAACAGGCACAACAACAGTTACCGATCCATCTATAATGGTAGTTGAGCTGGTAGCTGGGCAATCCGTGGTCTGACAATCCCTTCCTGTCCTGCAGCATCCTCCACGATAAAATGCTGAGCATGCATAGAAGCCCGTTGGACAACTACCTCCATTGACGGGCGAGGAAGAAGTTGTGGGGAATAAAAATGACGAGCTATCGGTGGTAGGACGGATGGCACCAACTCCAGTTCCGGGGGTTGTTGCGGCCGTTGTTGTAGGTGAAAATCCTGATATAGGACTACACGAAGTATTTGGTGTACAGTTGTAGCCGTTCTCGCAGCATCCGCCTCCGAAGTTCACTGGGCATGCGTGCGAATTCTGGGAACATGCTTGGGTAGTTTGGAGTGCTGTGTTGGCGTCCGAGCTTCTCGAAGAGCTGATGGTGGTAATTCTTGTACTGGTTTGGACTGAGGATGAGGTTCCAATAGTGAAGGTTTGTGTGACTATCACTGTGACTATAAGAGCTGGGTTGAAGATACCTATATGAACGAACTTAGGATATAGGCTTATTAGATTTTTGGAAATTAACTTACACCCAACTCCAGCACACACATAATTCGGGATGCAACAACCTCCATACTCATAACTTCCACCTCCAGCAGCACAAGGCGTATTTGGCACCGCACAAGCTGTGATCGTGCCACCACAAGTACGGCCCTTCTCACAGCATCCCACAGAACCCAAGCCCGTATCTGTAATCGGAAAACATGTCTCATCCGTACCGCAACATGAATTCGGAGCCCCGATCGCAGAACAATCTGAAGTCCCAACTGGGCATACAAATGCTCGTTTCTGCAGAGCAGCAAGTGCACCAGCCGCATCTCGAGCTCGAAGCTCTTGAGACAGAATCCGGTCTTCGTTATGTAGAGCAAACGGAGGTCGGAATGATATAGGCGTCGAAGCGTTTGCTGATAATCTAAGCTCCTCTTTCAAGTCTCGCGGCCGTATATGCTGCGCTAAAAGGACTTCTGCCTCTGGTTGTGCCAAACTACCCTGAAACTGCCAGTACTCCAGATAGAATTTCTCGTTTGGGTCGTCACTCATTTTCATGACTCCTACTGGACTTCTCTTGTTTTTCTCCCGTTTGTCTGCTGCAGCCTCCACCGCGCGGCGCCCAAATTGTGACCAGCTGGGACGATACCATTGTGCCTGCGCTAGTGAAGCGCTATCGGTACTCATATAGGACGTAATAAGAAGTAAGAGTGAAGCCGGGAGGCCGAGGAGCTCTGAGCCGACTCGCATCTTGGAGTTGAGATTGGGGTTTGTTTGTAGACGAGTGTGATTGCCTTTTGAGGCGATACGAAATTAGCAGATATTACTATAGGTTATCCTTAATGTGAAGTCTAGTCTCACAGGTTCACTGCACCAAAAGCGCAATGTCTCTTGGTGTCGACGTGTGTGGGAGATACTTCCCAGTATTCAAAACTAGAACCAGAGCCAGCAATCAAATTATTGCGAAATTGGGAGGCAGACAGAAAATATTGTCGCATATAGATACAGCAAAATACTATACAGCAATAGTATCGTTCCCAATGATGAGTGACAATGAAAGTAGATGCTGTCCATAAACTTGATGGCGGGGCTTACAGATATCTTACTTGCCAGGTCATAAACAGATGGCTGGTAAATTGGAAAAAGGAACAATCAACAAGGATAGATACTCAACTACTGGTTTTATAGACCAAATATTTGCATGTTATCTCCATTTGGGAATGTCAAGTAGATAAAAGGATAACTTGACCAGAATTAACGTTGAGAGGTTGTCACTGAAGGCTGGTGAATGTTAGACATGAATGTATATTATGTCAGCAAACCGCGCCTAAATCTGCCAAGGGTGTCGTACATGCAATTAAGGTTAGCAGTGTCGGCAAGAATCTCAACTCTGTACATAAGCTGTTCCTATTAAACTTTTCCTTTCAAGAGTAAAGACGATTCAAGAAGTGCATCTTCCGCTAGAGTCTCGTCTAGATTGTGACGTGATGTCCTTCTGACATCTGGCGACTCATGCTGTGACGCATTAGCATTGTAAGGTCTATATTTGCAGTCTAGCAAAGCATTGTTTCTACTTAGAACCATTTTGTTACATATGAGACACTACGGCTTGTGACTTCAAGATGAAAATATCACATCAAAGGTCAAAAATCAAAAAGTCTTATCCCTAAAAGAAAATCTTCGACAGTTGACAACATGTTGGTGATCGTGTTTCGAGACTCCTTGAGGAAGGCTTCAAGCATCGATGGGAGAGAAAGACCACAAAGCGTCAGTCGCAAATTCTTTGTTCCAGAAACCAACGCATGCACACGCGATGAGATAGGTAAAGCTACGGCATGCTAGACCGTAAGAAACACATGTATCACTTCACAGCAATCTAAAACTAGGGTAACGGAAAGTGTATTTAACGGGGACTATGCTCTACGACCATACAACGCGTTGATTGACTCTTTGTGCATAAAGTCTGTAATAGAGCGTGTTTGTTCGACTCCAAGAAGTACAATACATCTGCTTAAGATTTACAACTCTTTTGAATGTTCTCAGGTCGAGTCGCCATGGCAAACCCAACCACGGGCATTGATTTCTTCTGCAAGATCAGCAGCCAACACTGGAATTTTGAGCAACTTTATTCTGCCTACAACTCGAATCCCAAGCGTTATATGCAGGATCACGTATCAGCCGCCATCCAGCTCCACGCTATCTTCTATCAAAACACCTATGATAGCACAGATTCAGAAGTTGTGTCTGAGATTGCAAAGAGCGAGGGGCTACTGAAAGCTTTCTGCCTAGCAAGATTCGTGGAGTTGCGCAAATATGGCGTTGAAGGAGTGGAATCTCTTCGGTCCGTAATTGAGGATGTGTACAAGTACGCGGAGCAGTGGGAAGACGCTGAATTTCTTCGTTCGGTTTCGAAGTACTCGATGGACATGATACCCAGCGCTTATCTTGAGCACGATTACGTTGAGGTGTGCGAGCGTTGTCACGCCGACCCTAATTACGCCTTGAGCAGATATCAAGCTCGTCAACAAGCTCTGCCTCGACGACCGACGCCAAAGAGCGGTAACGACTTTCATTTGTCAACCTACTACCGCCGCAAGCATGATATTGTTAACTACTGTTGGACGCGTTTAGCCGAGTTGTGTTTTTTTACTGGCCAAGGCCTCGAAGAAGGGATGCAGCAGATACAAAAAGAGGTGGCGGGGAGAAGCAGATGGCACAATGACGAGTTTCGGGCTACAATGCCGGCACCATCGGGTCCATTTTCAATACTCAGCTCTATCCGTAGCAAGGCTCAGTCTGTATTGACTCATCTTCGGTGGTCCTATCAGCAAAACCCAGCCTACCTTCGACAGGCGATCTCGTGGGAGTACAGATTTTTGTTATGGTCGTTGCTGTTTGCGATCGTCCTATGGGCCCTTGCTTATGTCTTGGATTGGGTATATTACACAGCATGGGAATGCGTGGCTTATCATGTGCCCATTTTTGGCACAGTATTTCAACATTGGTTTGGACCTGCGAAGCCTCCTTCCTGGGGATTTAAATGCCTGCGATCCATGTTTTCAGATACACCAGCGCCCATCTACGACAGTGATCCTGAATGGAATAAGGACTTCCTGAGTTTCATGAACCAGACGCTGGACCTAGCGAAGATAGGAATGACCGAGGTTGCACTCGTACCTATGATCACTACATCTCGGTATAATTTGGAATACGCTAGCAAATACATTAGTGCGAGCCCCAAAATTCCCAAGTCTGACAGGAAGCGAATCGAAAGAGAACTTGAAGCACTCATTGAAACGACTAGGGACCTGGGGCAACACTGCAAAAAATATGAAAACATGGTAGAGATTTTGTTGGCAAATCTTGAACTGCATCTTGAGACGACGTTACATAAAGTCTCGTCCATTGTTAACCTTACTATCAAGCTCAACCGCCAGCTCCCACGCTGGGTAGAATATCTCATTGAAGTAGGGGCAGATCTTTGCCTCGGTAGCATCACACAATCGCGGCCTGTAGTAGTTTTGTACTGTCTAATAACAATCTCGGTGGATTACATTTTAAATTGCCAATATACCGAACAAGACGAGCACTGCGTTCGATATAACTCGATTAACCTTGACGAAGACATTGCCTCCAGGCTAAATTTCGTGGATAACGGCAGTGGAGGATATAATCTTTCACAGATATCTGCTGAGTGGGGATATCTATTTGCGGTCGTTAAGGCTGATATCACGGAGCTTCAAATCAAGGCGGCACAAGGGGAGGAAATGATAAATTCGATTGAACGTGGCTTTAGGAAAGTTCAGCCACTGGCCTGGAGGGTATACGAGAACGCTGGAAGGAAGGGCAAATATTTGGCAGAAGATCCCTGGCCTTGCGGATGGGGATTGGATGCGTGGTGCAAGTCTAACAAGCTAAAGGCAATAATGGAAAAGGAAGACTGGAAAAAGATAAGAAGCGACATACAAAATTCGATGCAAGCTTATAGTTGGGCAAAGGTACATTTTGAAAGCACTGCGCACATCCTTGAAAATATGGATCGCCAGGTCGATAGGATGCGCAGGAAGACGGACAGTTTTCACCTCTGGACCAAGGGGAATTCGGACGCGGCGTCACTGCGTGACTGGCTTATCGTCAAGAAACTACTCTCCAAGGATCTGCGACCTATCCTCCAGCTCCTTAATGCTGCCCGTCGTCGAGTTGCAACTAAGGAAAGGATTTAGGCTAGCAGGATTATTATTTTTCAGGGTCGCGTAATGCTGCATTCCTGAGTCTGAATTGAAGGTGCAAGTACCTACCTAGACAAATCCATCGATTGGTTTACAGGACAATCATACATACGATGCTTTACGCATTTCCTTTTTCCAAGAGCTTACGGCAGTTCTTGGCTCTATCTCAATGCCTCTTAAATTCCTGAACTCCGCAGCTCCGAACTGCACCTTTGTGTGGATAGCAAGTTGTAAATGCTCCCAAAAACAGTTTTGGCCAGCCACAATAGGTTGGGAGGGTGTCCTCAGAAACATACAATTCGTTAAATACTGTAGGTTTATAGTGCAATTTTTGCTGTGTACAGTCACAGAAGGCATTTTGATCACCGATGGTGAGCAAGAAGTGCAACGTTATCAACAACAATGATACGTACACATTTTCGCAGCGTCCTTGGTTAGGCACGCTGCCATTACTAAAAGTGGACACCAAACATATATATATATATATATATGCCAAGACAATCACATGACAATACAAATAGCTAGCGTTATAGTCATCTTGTGTCGCAACCCCACTCTTCCCGTAGTATAACCATAAAAAGTAAATCCCATCCTTGTTTTAAATAAAAATATAGGGGGGATATTACCAATCCCAATTATTCCGCGTGATCCCGTGATCGAGCCTCAGCTCTGACGACGCCGACAAAAGCTCCCTAGAAAACATCTCCGCAAATCACATAGCGCAACGGAAGAAGCATGGCACGTACGGATGAGGCCGAAGCCTTCTTTCACGCTGTTTATAGCGCGATCCAGGAAATACCGTATGGGAAAGTGACCAGTTACGGGCACATTGCGAAGCTAGTGGGTACTCGTAAGTTTGATCAGCGCTCTGCCGGTGCCTGCCAGATTCTGCGTCGAGTTTTGGGCTGGTATCGGCTCTATGATGGGTTTTACTTTATTTCATAAATATATATATATATGAAGCAATATTCACAAGTGCTTGCCCATTCAGGGTTTCAGAGGGGCGGGGGTTTAATTGGTGTCGAAATCAGAGGACCAAAGCCAAAGATTGATAAAAGCAAACATGCAAGACTAACACCCCGTCACAGCACAGAGACCGAGACAAGTTGGCGTCTGCCTTAAGCATCTTCCATCAGATCCTTCTCACACGTTCCACAATGGTAATGTTCCCTGGCAGAGAGTGATCAACTCACAGGGCATTATCTCGCCCCGGTATACCACTTAATCGTCCACCCAACCCTCTACTTGAACTGACAACTTCCCAGGGGACATCCGTCCGGAGCCGCTCACCAAGCTCAAGTGTTACGAGGCGAAGGTGTAACCGTCAACACCAGCGCGATGGGTGAATTGAGAATAGATTTAGGCGAGTACGGTTGGTTTCCAAGACAGCTTCCGAGCGAGGAAGCTGCTGGCTTGGCTCCCCATATCGAATCAGACGAAGAACACTAATAGACAAAACGGTGAGATGGGAATCACAGGTAAAAATAGTGGTTGGTGGAAAAGGCAATTGAAGACTTAAAAGCTATGAAGTAGGATAGAAGAAGCATCTATCACAACCTTTTGAAACCCTTCAGAAGCCACTCCATCTAATGTAATAACCATGGTCCAAATCTCTGCCACTCTCTCAGCTTCGCCACTCCATTGTGTCTTCCAATGAGAATAGGCCCCTCCCGTCCTCCCATGCTGATTGGCGAAGTGTCAGATGTCCAATCTTATTGAAAGCAGGTATCGAGCGATTGTTGACTAGATCTGTTGATTTGATATCAGATATGTTCAGAAGTGTAGTATGCGTACCCACAGCAAGTAAATTCCGAGTTGTCTACCGAATGACTTAGCTATGTGGGACGTGTCATAATGTAACTCTCTGGCCTCTCATCTTTTCCACCGCAACGTGGAGCACTGGGATCCCTTGCCATATAGTCACCCAGAATAAAGCATTGGGCAGGAACCCAGAGAGTGCTAAACTAATTCCTGCATGATGCATGTGCATCGGCGCTGCAATTCTTCGCCTTTGGTCTTCAAATTGACGGCTCATTTAGTCTCCTCCACCCCGTCTGTTCCTCGCGACTGGGGTCCATTTGGATTGTTTGGAGGTCCGCTCTGCGCATGCTGTGAAAAGTTCTTATTATAGTTGCCGTTTGGATGATTGTTCCTTGGTTGCTGTGGTTGAAATTGGCCCATTTGCTGCTGAGGACTAGTGCCAAATTGGTTTGGCCCAGGATAGTTTCCTCTCATTGGCACTACGCCTATGTTAGCACGAGTTACAGAGAGTGATGTCAAGCAGAACCTACTTTGTTGTGGTTGACCATAAACTTGATTAACGTTTCCATATGTAGGGCCTGGGCTCATGCCAGGGTTCATTCCCCCATACATTTGCTGTTGATGGCCTTGCTGCGATCCTTGGCTCATCATCATTGGTGCACCCCTGCCTGGACTTGGGTAGCCATTGACTCCCGGCATCACAGGTGGCCCATTTCCAGCTGGGATGAAGTGTCCCTGTCCCTGAGGATACACCATGTGAGGGGCAGGAGCCATTCCTTGAGATGTCATAAAACCAGGCCCAGGATTCTGCATCATAATGTGTTGGCCCATGTGCGGCTGCTGTGGCATGAATTGGTGGCTTTGTGACAGAGATCTATATTGTTGCATTGGCGGGGCACCTGGGTACATCATTTGAGGGTTGTAAGCCATCTGGGCGGCCCCATTCATTGATGGGGACGGGAATGCCAATGGTGCGTTCTGCATGCGCGGCGATGTATAGGATTGTGCCGATTGCGATGGAACCATTCGATGGTCATCTGCTCCATTGAAAGAGGCATTCGGGCCGTGTTGAGCATGTAAGTTCATATGTGGCGGACGAGGTGAAGGCCTCGGTCCTCCGCCATGTTGTAGATGAGGTGGAAGCTGGTATTGATGCGCAACCTGTGGGACAGCATGTGGCGGGATAGGTGACAAGGTCTGTGGTGGAAATGGGGTCATCTCGAAGAGCTTGGCATAGTTCATATGTATGGTTGAACTTTCAGTATCGTCTTTTGTAGCAATCCTCCACACTGGTGGTGTTTCGTATGCAGGCTTCAATCCGCCTGTAGCTTTCCAATCCTTTCCTGCGGGTGGCTTCAAAGAAATGATGTATTCCATGGCATTGAACTTTCCTGCGATGGATGGTCGCTCTGAATCCGCGACAGGCTTGCTTCCGCCCTTGAGCAATGACTTGACCACTGGCGGTGCTGATTCTGCTACAGTTGCAGCTGATCGTGGGCTGGATCCTGTGCTAGGATTGCCATTTGGATTGAAAGTCGGAGCGTGTGGGCTAGGACGGAACTCGCTACTGTTTGGGTTCAATCTTCCCTGTGCACTTCCTACCCCACTCGATCTACGTGAGAAGTTAGGATCAACCAAGTTGGATGGTCCAGTAGGCGGGGGTCTAGGGTCATGAACCGGAATAGGATTTAACTGCATTTGTCCTTGCTTGTTGTCCCACTGCCTTGACCTATTGTTGGGATTTCCGGGTTGTGGCCTGAATTGCTGGTGAGGTAGGTTCTGTTGGCCTTGTGGTAGGGGTCTGTCATTAGGTCGGTAAGACTGCAAGTGATTTGGCTGGTAATTCGGGTTACGACCATTGCCCTGGCGATTTGGCAAGTTAGATGGTGGTGTTCCATGAGTTGTGCCAGTAGGACGCTGTGATGCTTTATTGTCTGCAGCAGGCGCCGGGATTTTGACGGCTTCAGTTGCTTGAGCCGAAGCTTCTTCAGCGTTGCGCTTGGCCTTTTCTTGTATCGCCTTTTGCTTCTGAGGGTCTTTTGCGATAATGGAGATAAGATCCGAGGGGACTGGTGTATGAAGCTTGAAGCTATCAGCAAACTTCTTCAAGTCATTCAGCTTGATCTCTTTATCACTGCGAGCTTTGGCTGTGCGATGCTGCTGAACATTTTTTCTCTCATTGTTGGCAAACGTCTTGAATGCTGTGGCTACATCCCGCTCTACCGTCGCAGTGTGGTTTGGCACACCATCAGGCTTCACATGCGGCGAAGCTGTCCGGCTAGTATTAGCTGCAGGTGGATCTACTGGCTTGGGCTTTAAATCAGTCGTAGTAGTTGATCCAGCTGTGGTTGAAGGTATAGGTATTTCTGTTTTGTGCTCTTTTGGAGTGGGTGTTGCGGCAGGTTTAACTTTATCTGCAGGTTTTGAAAGTGATATGATCGCAGGATCAATCGGCGCTCCGGCCACTGTTGCCTGCCCAGGCCCAGTGGGAGGTCGCTTGGCAGGCGGTGTATACTTATTGTTATTCGAGGAGCTTAGGGGTGGAAAATCCTGTCTGCGAACACCACTATATCTTCTATAAGTTAGCAAAGGCTGATATCTGCCAGAATAAAGCAAGCTCACCTATCTTCTTCATCAAGGCCGTTATCGCCCTTCGACAGATTATCTCTGATCCGTTCCTCTGCGACATGTGAATTGGTAGCCACGCTACGCTCAATCTCCTTCGCCTTTCTGTCTGCGTCGGCCAACCTTTGCTTGTATTGTGGATGACTCTTGTCAATGGCCGTGGTATAAATTTCATCGCGATAGTCGGTGGTTAGACCAAATCGCTTCTCGTTCTCCGCAAATTGGTCCCACCCGCCAGTGCTACTTGTTGATTTTATGTTGCTAGATTCCAGTGAGCCATCAACGTCTCCTTGAGCATCTGGAACCCATCGTTGAAGGGGACGTTCCCCTTGGGTTCTTCCTCCCGAAATTGCACTGTCCGTACGAAACGAGTTATTATTGCCTACTATCGTTAGAACATATAGCTTTCAAGGTAGTGTGTGATGTACCATTCTGGGACTTTCCATCGGCCTTGTTTATGCTACTTGCTGCCATAGCTCTTCCCTGAAACGACATGCTTTGTTGATCTTTATGTTTGGCCGTACCGTTTGACAGCTCGTTGGGCTTCTTCCCCGACACCATATTCAAAATTAAATAAACAATTCTTCCTTCCGAAAGATTATATCAAGAACCGCTGAAGTTGGAGAGAGCTATCTGTGATCATGATTAGTGTTTGTGAAGCAGAATAAGAACGGGGGGTGAAAGACTTTGGGACCCGGCCTAGGCCCCCAAACATGAAAGTGTGGTCAAAACAACTGTTGAGCGAACACTGTTTCGGGGGAATGTAAAATAGGGCATTCTTACCTATTACTTCACAACAGCAGCGCGCCTGATCTGCTGAATTGATGCGGTCTGATGGATGAATGATACTTTTTTGATTGTGGAGTGATGAATTCCGGCTTGTATGGAAAAGTGAACAGTTGGCACTGAAAAAACGCTGTCAACTATAGAAAAAGCAATATTAGCTTTGCTGCATTGTGAGTGATCGACTGCAGCATGCTCCTGATCGTGGAGGTCGATGGAGGAAGCTGTGGTGGATGCTCAAAGGTGTTGAGAGGCTGGGCCGGTCTGGGGTGTCTTACCTCAAAAGATTGGAGAACGAAACCTCCTCTGCCCCAAATGCGCAACCACAACCGATTAAACGGAAGCCTCTCCTTTTCGCGCAAGCGTGTGAGGAGAAAGGGGAGGTATTGAGGGGATGAGGTGGTGGATTGCAAAAGAGAAAAGGGTGCTGGATCTGAAGCGAAACGAAATGTTCCCAGAGCCAAAGAAGGAAAGGAACACGCGCGATGCCAAAGAAACTACGCTCCTAATCTGCCGTCGCACTCTCTTGCCATCGACCCTCCAAGGCTCGGGAGGCTAGCAAGAAGAAAACGAGAAGACAAAGATGACACAATTGGACTGGAGGTACTGCAGTCAACAAGTACGGGGGGAGAGAGGGTGAATGGGGCGGGAGGAAGGAAGAAGTTGTAGTTTAACTGTAGCCGTAGCAGTTAGTGACTACTAGCAGTTCGGTTCAGAAAGGTGAGAAAGATGGTGGTTCGGTAGTGGATACTTAGTCAGAACAGGATGGCCGGCTCTGACTGGCTACAGCTTTGGTTTTGGGTTGTGGGGGGGGGGGGGGGGGGGGGGCTACGGATACATCGTACTTCTCCCTCTCTCTCTCTCATCCTCTCTTTCTCTCTCTCTCTGTTTCTCTCTCTCTCCCTGGCCTGACTACTGCCCGAGCGCACTTTTCCTAAAGAGGTAGAGTGGATCTCTTCCCGAAACCACCCCAGCTTTCTTTTCTTTTTCGAAGCTCAAGAGTTAAAATAAAAAAAATAAATTAAAAAATACATTAAAATAAAAAAAAGGTCGTGATGGGATATGGTTCAATGGAATCAAGATGAAATAATAGATAGTAATCACCGTCCCTTCAAATGTTAGTTCAAGATCCCGATTGCATGTCCTTGGATACGGGAGCTACTATAATTTGCTACGTAGCGCTCAAGCAGGCACCTGTTGTTGGAACAAGGCCGGACAATTTTATTTCCTCAATTTATTCGGGCACAAAGTGTGGTGGTGCTCTTTGAAGCCTGTTAGAGTTTCTTGGGCGGCCCCGTTTTGCGTGCGTGCCCCATGATTGAAACTGGATATTCCTCACCGAGAGCACGATTTAATTTGCCCAAGCAATATTATCACTTTACCGATCCCCTCAGCAATGCAAATGCGCATCTCCAAATTTGGGCTCGTAGGTGGTGAATTCCTCGAAACCCAGGCTCTGGATGAAATGATCTACACGGCAGCGGGCACCGGTCGCTAGGCGTTTTTAGCTCTGGGGCCGCTGAGGCTATTGCAACACAATCCTGTTTACGATGCCTTAATTACCACGTAGGGCGAGATTAAAATATGGCTGGCTAAATGTCATTTGCCTCATAGATTTCGTTGGCAATAAAAAAAAGGAGATGCTTAGACAGCGAGACGGTAGAGCTACTTCATTTAATCATTGTCCCCGAGGATTCACTCTTTTGGTTGAGATCCGATCTTTCCAAAAAAAAATTCAAAAAATGCGGAGATTATCCATCAGGTACTGTAGGACAATACGAAACCAGACACCATGGCCCAGTAAGAAGGGCTCGGAAACCATCATGTTACACAAGTAGGATGTTTCTGTTGGATGTGGCTGTTCTCTTGCCTCAGCCTCATCTGATGTAAGTTCACTAAGAACAAATTATTGGATAAAGGCTATCATTTGCTTAGTACATTGCAATGACTAGAATTCTAGTTGGATGGAGCGACAAGTCCCGTATTATGGACACCTTTCCCTCAGTACACACACAAGCATGTATAATATACACATGCGCATACACATAGCACTTCGATTGCAGCAAAGAAGCCCTCCTTGCGCAAACTAGCCAAGCCTAGCCTTGAAATCCTTACCCCATGAAGAATAGACAAAATGTCTCCCCCAGGCGCTATTTATATCAACAAGCCAGAAATACTGATGAAGACAGTGTATGAGTGATTATTTTGATGGAAAATGAGCTTAGTTCTGGCACTTTCTTGTCTGGTTGTCTAACTGCGTCTTTGCGCGAATGGTATTGACAGGGTCTGCACGTTTCAGTCGTTGCCAGCCATCGATAAAGTACCTCTCCCTGTATCGACAGTATCTTCACATTTTAGCGAGGTTCAAACTGATGTGGCAACCCGAACTTATCACATCCAACCCAACACTTCACCTTGATCCAGAACTGATCCTCAATGTGGCTATGAGGCCATTTTCCATCCTGAGTCAATACTGCACATGACGATAGCATATTTTAGCGACGAAGAGAGGAAACACAGAAATGCAGAACACTGCATCGCAACGATCAATTCAACGACGATCACCAGTACCAGCCGATCAAGCATCAGACATGCCGTCACGATCGATGTCACCACCAAATAATGTCCCGCATCCTCGGGTATCAAACGCATCCTCAAGATCGGCGCCAAATGGAAGCACAAGCAAGAGGCAGAACGTACGTGCAATGCCCAGAGACACAACTTTCTCCACCCATCCCCTCCCTCTTTTGCACGTTCGCTATTTGACATCAGTACTGATACTTGATAGAATGGCCAAACCTCCCAGCCAACCCAAAGCTCCACTCCATTATCACAGATCGAAAAGAGTGTCACGCATCTTCTCGTAGCTACGAAACAGCTCCTCGAAACCCTCACCCAATGGTCTCGACATCAGGCAACAGATGGGCAGGTATCTGACGTATACGTGAGGCTCGGATATGAGTTTAATATCGCTTGCAGAGCTTTTACTGCAATTAATGTAGATACGTCAGATTTGGGTAATGTACCTGAAGCGCTACGACACATCCTTGAGTCAACACTGAGCCAGGAGGCCAGCGCAGAAAGTTTGGACAAATATCTACCTCAAATCAGGGATATTATTATTAAGTTACTGCATGGCCTCAAACGAAAGCAACAGAAACTTCGGCAGAAGCAAGCAAGGGAAGGGCAATCTTCGAATGGAGATGTGGCACAACCACGAAACAGCAGCATCAGTAGCGCTAGCAGCACAAGCACTGGATTGTCAACACTTCTGGACCAAGGAATGAACAATAACTTTCGTGGCGATAGTGACCGAGATAGCACGATCGTTTCGATAAATGATGGGCCTCCACGGGTGTCTTCCGCATCTTCCAGCCGGAGAACGGAGGCTCCCAGGGCACGCTCTCGCGAATCGACAACCTCAGACCACTCCACAATATCTAGTAATACTATGCAGAATATGCCAGTTCTTCCTCCTTATCCTGGAGATGAACTACCATTGCCTCAAGGCGCAGCCGAACTCAGCGTGGACAACTTTCCACCCCCACCTCCACCACCGAAACAACAAAATGCACTCGCGGCATTACAGCGAGGTGGGGACCTTGAAAGGCGGGCTTCGAGGAGATACTCAGCATATCAGGTAGCCAAGCATTTGGGGGCCTCTCCCAATGGAATACCCATGCTCCCACCAGCACAGAACTCACCTATTCCCAATAGAGGTCGCAATGATGCTAGAGAGTCGATGAGAGCAGTACAGCTTAGGGATCAACGTCACAGTCGTCAGAACTCAAGTCGTTTCGCAACAGAAACATCACCGGCTCGAATTCCAAGCCGCATTTCCGAGGGAAGCTCAGAAACTCCAACATTAGACCCTCCAGCAGATGTAGGAAATGAAGACAGCCCGGCTGCGCCGACCACTGAGGACAAGATTCGACAGCCGCCAGGTGATTTTGGGGCCACTTTGCAAGGCCCACCGACGGACTCCGTACCAATTCTTTCAGCAACATCTCCGCAAGAGCCAGTACCTGATGCTCAATCCACTAGCAAGCAACAACCACTAACCTCTTCAACGCGAGAATCCGTATCGTATACGGGCCAGGATAGACAGTTTACACCTGAGCAATCTCCTCCTCTAGACAAAGAGTTGACAATATTTCTCCAATACAAGACGAAAGTGAAGAAGTTCATATTGACTGATGGGTATAAGGACCTTTCAATTGCAAGATTACAACTTGCGTTCATTGAGAAGTTTGCGTGGAATACACACAATAATGGCGTTGATTTACCCGAAATATACATACAAGACCCAGTGTCTGGGGTGCGACACGAACTTGAGGATCTAAACGACATCAAAGATCGATCAGTCTTAGTTTTAAACGTTGAGGTGTTAGATGAGGTGAAACGACATATAGATGAAGGCCTTGGAGGATTGAAGAGGATTGTTGAGGGCGTGAAGACCGCAGTCGAAGACCAGCAGATTTCCATACAAAGAGTTTCAGATCGCCAGCAGGATACTGCCAAAGAGATGGCACGATTGGCGACGGCTCCCGTGCCAAGTAAATTTACCTCTGGAAATACGGCAGGATTAAACGGAGCCATAATGAGCCCTGTTAAAGTAGGTGGGCTAGCTCAATTGAGTGAGGTCCAGAGCTTGAGGCGAGACCTCGCCGTATTGCGACAAACATATTCGAGTTTTCAATCTGACATACAGAGCTCTATGTCCCTCATACGTGCTAAAGCCTCGTCAGTCAAGGATACTGCAGTCAAGGCTGCGGTTCCAAGCATCGAAGGAGAATCCGGGCGTGCCTATGTTAATGCCGGGAAGAAGACGCTACAAGGTGATTCAGATAAGCTTGTCGCCAACGTTGATGACCTCCAAGATATCGTTGAAGATCTTCGCAAAGATGTGGTCTTGCGCGGTGTTCGCCCGCTTCCTCGCCAACTTCAGACTGTTGCTAAGGATATCTCACAAGCCACAAATGAACTTAAGAGACTACAAGAGTTTTTGAAGCGCGAGAAGCCAGTCTGGACTAAAGTCTGGGAGAAGGAGCTAGACACAGTATGTAGTGATCGCGAAGAATTCACTATCCAAGAAGACATTGCTATGGATTTACAAGACGACCTTGAGAAAGCTACCCAAATTTTTGCCCTCGTGGAAGAGGCAACTAAGGAGCAAATGAAGGACTCTCCAAACGGAGGCGTTGGTACAGGCCGGCCAACAAAGGGGCTAAATCATATCACTACCACTGACCCAACGGTAGCAAAGGAGGGCGTATTGGACGAGGTCCGCGCTCTGCAGCCAAATCATGAGAATAGGCTAGAAGCGATAGAGCGCGCGGAGAAGTTACGACAGAAGGAACTCGAAGGCCGCCGTGGAGGCGAGTTTCAAAAGGAACTTGGTTCATTTGTCGAGGAGGGCAAGCTGAAGAAATCGGGTGGCTATGAAGAAGCGGAGCGAGCACGGAAGGCAAAAGATGACCGAGCTCGACGAGAAATCTGGGAAAGACAGAATGGTATGACACAAGCGGACAGCGCTGCATACGACGCAGTTGCTCTAGACCCTCCTCAAGAAAATGAGGGAACGGAGAATACGCCTCCTGCTGAAGTTTAAGGATGGAGGAACGGGTCTGGGATTTCGATTCTAGTTATATGTTTTTACTAGCAGAACTTCATAACCTTGCTTCGTTGTACATGACCAAGGTGTCATGGAACTTTCTAAATGGCTGTTGTTAAGCATGGCGTTTGGGGCAGGGCATTTTCAATTCAAGACAAGAGAGCATTGTACGGACAAGCAGCTCTTTGTGAGGCTTTAAATTATTGATCTTGGGGGTTAGCAACGTCCTACTATGGAACGAGAAACCAATGAATTATATGCTATGCTTCCGGTCAATATGATTGTCATTTTCAGTTAAATACGTCCCAATTACCATTAGCCCACACGAAGTCTGTCACCAGCGAGGAGACTCTCCAAGGATTCCCTCTAACATTGGTTTTACTTAGCTCTAAGATATATCTTCCACCATTTGATGTTCGTGGATCGCCTTTGGCAGCTTTCTTTTCTAGATTCACCAAGCAATTGGCTACTACCCCAGCATTCCTCGGAACCTCGACTCCTTCGCCGGGTTGAGGTAGCTCGATCAAGATGCTCCTACCAAATCTCAGCCCGTTTCACTCCCAACACAGAACAAAGTACAAAGGGTATGGACGAGTAAAGACTAACGTAGAAACATGCTGCCAGCTATCAAGCTTCACGACCGTGCTCTTCCACCAGTCTACCAGGTCGGTCACGGCTTGCACCTGGGCTTTGCCACCGAACATGGATGTGTAATCTACTCTTACATCCTTGGCGAAGACTTCGGATACTAGGTCGTCAAAGCGGGACATATCGAGGTACAGCGACTTTTTGACCCGCAATCATCAGCATGTATATCAGGTTTTCGAAGCTCAGAGACTAGGAACATCGAATGTACCATTTTAGTGACGGTGTCATGGATATTAGCTCTATCGAGCAGGTAGTTTTGGATATCGTATGCTGCCATGTTCGCCTGGATCAAGGGATGTGTGGCTGAAATGAGGATTAGTGGTGGTATGAATATGGAAACGTACCTAGAGGGCACGGTACTTTTATATGTATACATGCTTACATGTTTATTTGTCGGTACGTAACTTGATGCATGCCGGAGTTTGCGTTACGGCTAAGAAGGTTAAGTCCTGGTCTTATGGCCGAGTCTTGAACAAGGTGCATATGAGACGGCTTACTTCAATAAAAGTTGTGGAACATAGGTTTTTTTTTTTTTTTTTTTCAATGTTCTTTTGTGGCACATTGAAGCATTTTAGTAGTGAAGGGGTTAGGATCGGCTGATTTGACTCTGCTCAGCATAAACACAGGCTAGGACTTGGTAGCGAGCAAAGGAGGAAAGGGGCTGAAGCGAAGTAAAGCGAGTGAAGCTAAAGACATGGGTGGCACGGATGCACTTTACGCGGTCGCGACTTCTTACACCTCAAAGATAATTTCAACGCGTCAACGAAAGAGCCCATACTGCACCTTTCAACTCAACACTCACTACAACTCAATATCATGGCGCTTCTTGTTGATAGGCATCGCCCTCGATCCCTCGACCAACTCACATACCACAATGATCTCTCGGAGCGGCTCCGTTCTCTGGTAAATATCTTCCTGCTATCTCACAGCCTCCATTAACCACACAACAGGCCCAAAGCGGCGACTTCCCTCATCTCCTCGTCTACGGCCCCTCCGGCGCCGGCAAGAAAACTCGCATCGTCGCAACCCTCAAAGAGCTCTATGGGCCGGGTGTGGAAAAGATAAAGATCGACTCACGAGTCTTCCAGACGACGTCGAACCGGAAGCTCGAATTCAACATCGTCGCCTCGGTCTACCACCTCGAGATCACGCCGTCGGACGTCGGCAACTATGACCGCGTCGTCGTACAGGACCTACTCAAAGAAGTCGCGCAAACGCAGCAGGTCGACCAGTCCGCCAAACAAAAATTCAAAGTCGTGGTGATTAACGAGGCGGACCACCTAACGCGGGATGCGCAGGCGGCGCTGAGACGGACAATGGAAAAATATAGTCCGAATCTAAGGTTGATCTTGCTAGCAAACAGCACCGCGAATATCATTGCACCGATCAGGAGCCGGACGTTGTTGGTGCGGGTGCCGGCGCCGACAGAGCGGGAGATTTGTGAGGTCCTGGGGAGGAGCGGGAAGAAGGAGGGGTGGCCGCTGTCAGAGGGGTTGAATGAGAGGATTGCGAAGGAGAGCGGGAGGAATTTGAGGAGGGCGCTTTTGATGTTTGAGGCGGTGCATGCGCAGAAGTATATTCCCCTACCCTCCTTCAATCTGCAGAAATGGTAGCTGACAAAGAATAGCGACAAAGTATCAGATAGCACGCCTATCCCTCCTCCCGACTGGGAAGCTCTCATCGCACAAGTCGCCGGTGAAATCATGGCGGAGCACTCCCCAGCTCGCATCCTACAAGTTCGAGCGAAACTCTATGATCTCCTCACGCATTGCATACCCCCAACTACAATTCTCAAGACACTTACATTTAAATTGGTGCCGCTGGTAGATGATGTGCTAAAAGCCGATGTTATCAAGTGGTCCGCATTCTATGAGCATCGAATCCGGAACGGCACGAAAGTTATCTTCCATTTGGAGGCTTTTGTATGCAAATTTATGAGGATTTTGGAGGAGCATCTTATGGAAATGGATTTCTAGATTAATGGATAATAGGAAAGGAATTTGCATGGCACCGGCGTTATGTGATATAAGGCGTTGGTAATCAGTGGCAATGCATTTTATGAAGATGATGCTCTTTTTTTGTTGCATTGACTAAAAAATAGTTATGTGCTGTGGAGGAGAGGACCGTAGAGTGATTTGACCCGCCATATTGGGTATCGTAACATGCACCGACCGTCCTGCAGAATAGTCTAGGTATTATTTAGGTCCAAGGTATAGGATATGTGAATACCGGCGGGCTGGAGTGTTTAATGTATTTCCCTTTCCGGGACTTGCAGAACCACCATCAATGCCAATCTTGTCAAATCTATCCAAGCATGTTTGATTCTCTTATTGGCTAGCAGTCGCCGGCGCCGGAAACGTGTGCGTGCTTTCGTTGGAGCGAGCAAGTCTCAGCCATAATTGATCTCGATCTCCTTATCCTCGTTCTCCATCCTCTCCCGATCTCTCTTCTTCTCCCGCCGTCCCACCTGCGCCAGCGGCGTGTTCGGCAGCGGCGCCGCAAAGATGCCGAACTCGACCGTCCACCCGTCCCTCTTCATCTTGGCCCATTCCTTCGCCAGCGCTAGTTTCACCAACTCCCCCGCGGCGTTAGCGTCCTCTTTGCTGTCGTGCCCGTTCATCTGGCCGTTTTTGACGACCTGGATGTCGCGGTTCAGGTGGGTGGCCATGAGGGCCTTGAGGCTGTTGCGGTAGGGCAGGCCGGCGGGATGTGGATACAAGAGAGCGGTATCGATGATGGTGGAGTGGATGATGCGGGTTGCGTTGAGATCGTTTTCGAGGCCGTGGCCGATCAGGGGTGTGAGTGGTGTTAGGTGGGAGAAGAGCAGCGCTCGTGCTACGGCCGGGGAGTCGACGATGCGGAGCGGCGATGGAGAAGATTTAGAAGACGGCGTTCCTGTTGCAGGGGCGGAGTATCGAAGAGCGTTTGCCATGTCTTTTGGCCAGACGCCTGAATATCTAGAGTTCAAGTCGAGAACCTCGCCGAATGGACGGACCAGGACATCAAAGAGGGACTCTCCACTTGGCCAGGATGTTGCGGTTAGTCGGATGAGCTCCATGCCGTAGACTGTGTAACCCATCTCTCCGTCGATGCAAACCGGGCGATCGGATATCTTCTCAATGTTGACGGGCGTCTTCTCAAAGTTTAAAACAGTGGCCATTCTCTTCACCTCTGAAACTTTGAAGACATGATTGGGGCTTTGTGTGCAGCCTATCGAGTCCGCCATTGATTGTCCACAGCAGCGGAATCGCTTCTCGCGTTTTGCTTTAGGGTCTAATGGGTTCCGATCTGACCAGAATGGCTTGCCGAAATGGTATGTGCATGTGCCGCCGCTTTGGAGAGCGCCATCTTCTTCGCGGCGCCCAGGGAATACCTGGAATCGGGTCTTGCATCTATCGCAGTTTTCCCATCCCTGAGCAGCTTCGATGCCTTTTCTGGCCGCTTCTACATCTTCTGGTGATGGGATCTTTGTGACATAACCATGCTTTTCTAACCCAGAGATGTCTGTATAGAGTTTGTGCAGTAGATTAAGCTCATCGTCAGGGGATAATCCAGTCTCAACCTTAATGGGAGGTCCCTTTGGCTTTGATGGTGTCTTGTCACTTATGAGAGCTTTTGCCGCCGCCTCTGCTTGCTCAATGGCTTTTGACCTCTCCTGCTTCCATTGCGGGACGGTCATACGCTTATATACCATGATTTTATTCTTCACCACATTCCCATAAATACTCGGCGTTTTAGTTGCATCCTCTTCCATATCGAGGGCCTTGGTGATCAGCTCTTGAGCTGATAATACCAAATTTTCTTCTTCGTCATTTGCATCCTTTACAAGTTCCGAGTTGAGACGAACAAATTGCTCATGCAACGCCTTTAACAATCGGAGTCTGATATCAAATGTCGCGGGTTGAGCTTTCAGAGGACGTGGATTCAGCGCTTCCTTTTTGATAGGCTGCTTCACAGGTGTCTTGGTAGTTACTTGGGGGAGTGGTCTCGAGACAGGTACGGATTTATTGTCAAGAGGTTTCTTTCGGAGTGGCGGAGGCGAGAGGGGGGCACCGACGAAGACCTTCTTTGGTCTCACTTCTGAAGTGTTTGACGAATTTGTTGCCTCTTGTGGCGGTTTCGCAACTTCTAGCTTCTCCGCTTCTAGGGCATTCCCTTTGGACTGAAGTAAATTACTCTCCATTTGAGACTGGAATTGACTACTTGACTTCTCGTCACCTCCAATAATCATTCCATCCTTGTTGACTGCTGTGGATGCGGGCGTATCCTGCTTGCCTTGTGAATGCGAAAAGATACAGCCAGGCAGCATGCAGCTCTGCTGATAAGGGCAGACAATGTCTGAAAATAGTCCTTTCGTGGTGAACATCTTGCAAGTCCTGGTCTAGAACAAAGAGGATACTGCGCGGTCAACGAAGCAAAATAAGTATAGTCACGTGGTTGTGATCATCATTCGAGGACGCCTCGCCGGAAGAAAATAGGGAGAGTAACGGGCAAATGGGTGTGTGAATGATGGTAGCTCCGCTATTTTTGAGAATGGGGAAAGAGGCCAA
Source organism: Bisporella sp. PMI_857 (assembly GCA_021307315.1). Lineage (NCBI taxonomy): Eukaryota > Fungi > Ascomycota > Leotiomycetes > Helotiales > Helotiaceae > Bisporella > Bisporella sp. PMI_857. The sequence continues at coordinate 308,549 of JAJSPD010000054.1, forward strand.
GCTCAATTTATTAGGTTCAGCAAGATGAGACAGGTGGGCAAGCAAATGCCATCAGCTAATCTCATGTTTTCAAACTGAGAACTGTTCAGGTCAATGAGTATCGTCATCGAACAAGTAAACAAACGAATATGAGTATTAGGCTGTGAGCTATTGATGGTGCCTTATCAGAGCTGAACATCAACCAATTACTGGACATTGTGGTAAAGGCAAGAAAGATAAAGAACTTTTAAAGCACAGTATGTGCTCGTTCATTGAGATGATAGGGATGAAAATGATCATGGGCTTACTGACTAGTTATGCTGGCGAGAATTGTGCCCGTGTCTCTCTCTGTATTTGGTAGAGGGTAATGTTTGAGAGTTTCCTCTTCAGGAATGGCTGGATAAAGAGGTTGAGATGTTGGGCAGAAGAATGAGGTGAGGTCCAGAGCAGCCTATCAGATGCGATATCCAACCCAAGGCCTTGCACCCCACTCACACCACTGACTGTGCACTTACTGTCCTGTGTCCCGAGAATAAACGGCTAAACTTTGGGGGCCTTTTCGTTCAGGGGGCCCTACAGGGGGGTGGGGGAGGAGGCTTCTTCTAAAGAATCTTTGGTCGCGTGCATTAACATCAGTCGCCTCAACACCAACAAAGAATGGTCAGTCAACTGGTACCAGTGTTTAATAGATTCCTGCATCATATCGCTTTCTATGGTATCGAATCAACTGTGACTAGGGCATGATCAACTACCCGATACGATAAGGCCTAAGCATGGTGATACGATACGGTGTTTGGAGCTTCCAGGTCATTCACCGCCCCCCTCCTGACGTTCTGGTACTAGCAACTAGATTTTGGTACCTGAAATGCTGCATCCTTCGGCTTTTCTGCCCTACATTGTCATTGCCTTGGCCCCTTTTCCCTTGCCTTTTGCCTTACCTCATACATTCACTTATCTCAGATTCCCTTGGTGTTGTGCCCTTATCTCTTGTGATTTCACTGACACTAGTCTGCGTCACTGGTAACTCACCTTGTCCCACTCACTCACGTCCCTTTTCTCTTGCCAAAACCCTCCCACACTTCCCTTTGTTCACAATTCCTCAATTATCATCATCATTTCTCCTTGCAGAGCATTTGCATCCCACAAAAAGAGAACGGCACCTACTGTAGTACCTACGTAGGGTTGCAGGGTGCATACAGCCTTGCCACACTAACTCTGCAGCAATACCCCGGCCAAACCACCAGCCTTACAGCACCACGCCACCTCGACATCACTGTACCCGAAGGTTCCGACCTCCGAGCTTTCCTAGTGATCAAGTTGTGCCTTGAGCCACAACTTGATCATTCTCATCGATCACATTCGCATTGTTACCGTTTTCCTTTTCTTCGTTGGACCGCGCCTTCTTCTCAACCGAAGCAATGGCATTAAATGGTTCCAGTCGAGATGTATGTTCCTTCCCTACCCATCTTTCGCCTCAAAGGTTTTACACCATGATGCGTTCGGACTACATGTTTCCTCCGGGCAATCGGAATACTGATGCGCTTTTAGGCCCAGCATCTCTGCGTCCTTGTGCATGGGCTATGGGGCAACCCGCAACATCTGAAAGTCATGGCTCAAATGTTACGAGAGAAATATACTGAGGAATATCTACATCTCTTAGTCGCGAAGCGGAACTCGAACAGCTTTACATATGATGGTATTGAAGTGGGTGGCGAACGCGTTTGCGAGGAGGTTTTAGAAGAAGTCCAGAAACTCGAAAAGGCAGGACAGGCGATCAAGCGCATATCTTTCGTGGGATACTCCTTAGGAGGGCTTGTTGCCCGATATTGTGTTGGCTTACTATTTTCAAAAGGTTTCTTTGAGAAGATATCAGCCGTGGTATGTAACTCTTAAGGTTAAGAACAGCACGTATACTAATCTAGCTAGAATTTTACAGTATGTCAATTGCTTTATTAAACGGGATCATAGTTGATTACCTGAAGAGTTATGTCATTCAAAGAGCTGTACGGAACGAAACTAACCTATGCTTCAGACCTTTGCCTCGCCGCATCTTGGCGTGCGCACACCACTGCGTGGTTGGCACAATCAGTAAGTGGGATACACCCATTGCGGACTGTTTCATGAGCAAATCTGCTTGTATCGGAAAGAAAATATCCTAACTGGAGTTTCTATCCCAGCAATATTAGCAGAAACAAGAACACAGCTCAGATCCATGTTTGAAGATCCAAGTCTTTTTTTCATTGGGTAAAACTAACGCTTCATCTGGTAGTATTTGGAATGTTCTTGGGGCACGAACTCTCTCAGCGTCAGGACGCCAGCTCTTTACGATTGACAAGTTTCGTGATACTGGCAAACCGCTACTTGAAATCCTAGCTGACCCCGAGTCTATATTCATCAAGGGACTGTCACAATTCCAGCGAAGAACCTTATATGCCAATATCGTACGTTAATCCGCGAATCGCTTCCTAGACAAGCATTAAGCGCCATCATGAATACCTTTAAATGCTTACTGCCGTATCTATAGGTTAACGATCGCTCAGCGGTATATTACACGACTGGCATTTCGTCGACTGATCCGTATACAAACCCTGATAAAGTTAACATCAAATACCTTAGAGGGTACGAGGATGTAATCATAGACCCATCTGCACCTGTAGCCCCCAATGATCCAGACGAATCAGAGTCAACCTTTTATGGAAGATTTATCAAGAGCAGCCAGACTAGTATAGGGAGATTGCCATTCTTTCTGGCCATGATACTGTTCATTCCGTTCGGCGTTCTCGCTTTTCTTCTCAACTCTGGAGTTCAATCCTTTAGAAGCAATAGAAGAATTCGTCTTCACGAACGAGGATTAGCTGGCATCCAGCCTGGAAACTACCGTGTACCACTGCTAATCACAGGCATGAGAGAGGCAGTGGAGGACGTTTACGAAAACCTCAACAGTGCTCAGAGCCACGAGTATCTGGTTGCTGGAACTGAAGATGAAGCAGCCCATGAAGAACCAAGCGCAGCACGAATGGATTGTCTTTCAGCTTCACTAGAGGCCCAAGTTGATGGATTAACTCCAGAAAAGCAGTTTGAGGTCCGTCAACACGATGTACCTACCCTTGCTCTCGCGCCATACCAGTTCCGAATGATTCAGGCTCTGGACAAGCTAGGTTGGCGGAAGTATCCGGTCTACATCCACAAAGTAATGCACAGCCACGCAGCCATTATTCAGCGTATCGAGAGACCGAGTCTGGACGAGGGCAGAATTGTGCTCTCCCACTGGCTGAATGAAGAGTTTATTCTCTAAGGTCTTAATGGACGGAGAATGTTACCAAATCATATAGATGATTGAGGCGTTGTTTTCTAGCGAGCTTGCTTTGAGCATGCAGCGATCGCGATGTCCACACTTTATAAATCTTACTTTGAGCGCGGCGTTTTTAGAGCGGTTGCTTTTTCCCATTACTTTGTACAATAGCCAGAACATATGTTTTGTCCTAGACATCGTTCCTCCTCTATTCCCAGCAGCCTGTTGAGCATATAGTTATATGAAATCGTGACAATGCTTTGTACGTTTTTTGCATACGTTTTGTAGGCTACAAGCTCGTGCACTACAAGGGGAGAAGATTACATTTTTATATTGATACAGCGGTCCTGACTCTTTTTGTTCACGCCATTCACCTCCCTCCCAACCCAAGCAAGAACTTTCCACCACCACCGCCCTCCTTACTCTCTCCACCCGGTAAGTACGTCACATTCGGATTACCTGCCAACGTCTGTGCAATCTCCCTACTCGCCTCGATCCTACGAATCATAATGAGGCCATCACCAGCTCTCGCCACCGCCTTGCTAATCGTATCCGCGCTCTCCGCCTCTCCTTCCGCCCGGATAACATTCGCCTGTCTCTCTTGCTCTGCCTTCTCAACGATAAACCGTGCTCGTTCGGCGTCTTGTTGAGCGATTTGTTTCTGCTCGACTGCTTTGGTAAATTCCTTGCCAAACGTCATGTGTGTGATGGAGACATCTTCGAGAGCGATGTTGAATTCTTGCGCGCGTTTCAGTAGGTCGGTACGGATTCGGCTGGAGACGGCTTCTCGCTGGGTGATCAGCTCGGCGGCGTCGAATTGGGCGACGATGGATTTGAGGACTTCGTTGCCGATGGAGGGAAGGACACGCTCATCGTAGTCTTGGCCGAGGTTCTGTTTTATCATATCAGTATATGTACTAATAGCACGAATAGATAGTTAGGTATAGAAATCGACGTACCTGGTAGATCTTGGGAAGCTGCTGGACCTCTGGCCGGTGCAAGACCCTCAAAGTTAAGCTCACCATCTGCAGATCCTTGCTTCCGGTCGTCGTCGATATGTTTCTAGGCTTTGTTCGCACATCATAGATAATGCTCTTTTGTAGCCATGGAATCAGGAAATGCGTGCCCTCGTTGACCACCTTGTCCTTCACTCCCGAATACCTATCGAAGATGACCGCTCTGCTTCCTCCTTTGACATCATACATCGAGGCTTGCACGAAGGACGCACCAACCGCAAGAGGGATAGCCGCCGCGTAAACACCCCTTAATACATTCGCCATGGTGCGGTGTTTGGTAAGAAACTGTGTGGGAGAGATTGTTGATGGCCGCTGCTGTACAAAAGTCAAGCTTGAGGTTGACGAACCTTTAACATTTCGAGCTAGCGAGACAGGGGTCCAAAGGTCTTGGCGACGCTCTACCCGACAAATTCCAGTTGACGAAAGCTTGCTCCAACTTTCTCTTCTATCGACAATTGAACGATTGATCACACAGCGACTTAGCAATCATGGTCAGACCTACTCAGATTATGCGCAGCGGCGGTGGTGGAGAGGTCGGCAAATATGGATTGTGAGTTTACCCTCTTGCGGACAGTGAAAGCTATGGTGTGAAGAGTCGGGCGACTTCGTCCTTTTCCGCCTCCGGCTTTTGCTATTGGCTTTTACGAGTTGCAATGGGAACTTTATACTAATTGTCGTCTTCTGCAGGTGGATGGGAGGTTGGGGTAACTTTGGTGAGTTTGTTCGCCCACGTTCAGAGTAGCAGTTTTGCCCTTTCGCGACCTTGGACTGGTTAAGGAGCGGGAGGATTGATCACCGGGAGAAACATGGAAGCATATATACATGCATACAGATGAGATGGGATTTCCGGTATTCACGAATGTTGCTGAAGGAGGTGATTGATGGATTTATCAGAGACGATTGGCTCAAAAGTGTGTGGATAGCAGGGCTGACGGGATATCTCGCAGGTGGCCAAAAGCAAAAGGGAGTCAACTCGTATGCTCTCAGCTCCAACAGACAACGCCCTCTCGCCGGCACTCTGAACGCAGCTATTTTCAATGTCTGGAGACGATTCAGCCACCAGGTTCTATACTTCGCGCCACCTCTTATCATCGCATATTCTGCTATGCATTGGGCCATTGAGAGGTGTGTCACCTAGAGTGTAGTCTTCTGAGGATTCTTGCTAATCTTGCAATAGAAACGAGTACTTGAACTCTAAGGAGGGACGATTAGAATTCGATGAGAGCGAGGAGTAAATTGCTCTGTTCGGACTGAGCAGGGGTGCATTGGATTGTCAGCCGAACTCTTAATTCGATGATGTGCAATGGACGGTAGGAGGATGGATGTACAGTATTAGACTAAGATGTCAATAAATAGCATTGTGGTTCTCTACTCTCTTCATGTTTGCGTGATATCATGCTTTGTGACAGTATCGTGGAGAAGGTCAGTTGCTTTTGCCATTAGATCATGGAATCCCTTTGGAACATCTTTCTAGTTTAGCAATTACGGATAATATCAGTTCCTACACCTTAAAATAACATATTCTACTCATGCATTACACATCCCAATCACTTAGATATTCATTGGTCGGCAGCCGTTACTTGCTGCCAAGATTTTAGCGTGGTGTGCTGTGCGGCCGCATCCTCTTTTTTTCTCGAGCGAAATACAGAAATATTTCAAGCTCAGGAAGGAACCATATCCCCGCATCATACTCCCCCAGAGCTCCTTCCCGTTCGATTTTAAAATGGGCAAAGACAAGTCAGAGAAGAAGGAGCGGAAGGAGAAGAAGGAGAAGCGCAGCGAGGTTGACGGCGTCAAAAAGTCAAAGAAGGAAAAGAAGTCCAAGCTCAATGAGAACAATATCGCTGCTGCGGTAGAAGAGGTGAGCAAGGCTGCGCCTGAGGTGGAGAGTAAGGTGGTGGAGGCCACGCAGGATGCGGATGGTGAGCCGAAGCCTGTTGGTGCTTTGGTCCCGTTTGCGAATCCGTTGGCCGATGAGAAGGTTACGAAGAAGGTGCTTAAGGGTGTGAAGAAAGGTATGCCTTTTACGCTGGAAAGGAACCGAATACTCTTGAAAGTATCGGGGGGCTAACATAATTCTGCAGCGGCGAAGAACAAGACGCTGAAGCGCGGGGTGAAGGAGGTTGTTAAAGCTCTGCGAAAATCACCAAGCGGTGCCACAAATATCGATATCCCAGGCATTGTCATCCTTGCAGCGGATATCTCGCCCATGGATGTCATCTCCCATATCCCGGTCCTTTGCGAAGACCACAACGTACCGTATATCTTCGTCACCAGCAGAGCGGAGCTCGGCGCGGCAGGAAACACCAAGAGACCCACGAGTGTAGTCATGGTGTCGGAGTCGAGAGTCGGTGCGAAGAAGTCGGAGAAGATTGAGGGGGATGACGAGTTTGGTGAGGTGTATAAGGACTTGCTGAAGGTTGTCAAGAAGGAAGGGGAGAATGTTAGACGTTAAATAGAGGACTACGACTCTCTTGGATTGGCTTTCCTGGATATGGGGAGGCTTGCAGATACGAAAATGGGTTTTGTAATATACTGCATGGCGGTGGATGCGTTTCTCGCAAGGGCAGTTTCACGGAGTTTATAGGCGTAGGGAATTGCCCAAAAAAGTCAAAGAATTCTTATAACAAGAACTTATTCTTGAAAAGTTTAAGGAATGCATCGATTGTGAGAACAGTACAGTAGAAGTCTGAATCCCAAAGTTTTCTTACATTTCTCCCCTTTTGGTCCTGAGAATTTTGGACTCAGGCTCTCTGTTCTCTAGAGCTCTACTCTCCTCATCTCCTGCCATTGCGATTCTTCTTCGGGAGACGGGGCTGGGCTGGAAACAAAGGACCGTTCTGGCCCTGTCTCGGAGGCTCCAAATATGCTTTCCCAGTCGTTTTCATCCTCGCTCGGCTCGCCTATGTCTTCATGTTTCTTGGAGATGTTATATAGATTAGAAAAGCTTCCAGAGCCACGGCTAGACGGAGTAAGCACGTCGCAGATAGTAGAATCTTCACCATGACTCTGCTTTTGGGTCGAGCTAATCGTCTTTGCATCGAGCGTTTCTTCTCTTTCTTCGATTTCCGAATGAACCTTGTGGGTATCGCTATCGAAATATTCTTCAGCGAACCCTTCTTCTTCTAGATCACTAGCACTGTCTACCACTTGAGAAATATGCCGCTTGAGATTCTTGAGATAGTCTTGAGACTTTTCTCCGGTCACTTTAGCCCATGTAGGCGAAGGCGGTGGACAAGAGGCCAGGGAGGATACTTCAGATGGCATTGTCGCCGGCGAGTTACTACCAGATTTTGGGCAAACAAATTCTTGTAGGTCCGGCGAAAGGTGTTGTTCAGCGGTTCGATGTTTATGAGGATTCGAAAGTGCTATCTGAGCCAGGTTTTCCCCTAACCATTGACTTAGTACGCTAGGATCTAGCATACCAGTCGCTTGCTCCAGCATGGCTTGCGCCCAGACCCAGTCTCGATGGAAACCAGGGTGATCTGGAGTGAGTTTTTCTAGAAGTGCCTGGACGCTATTGAGCAGCATAATTATTTCCATTGTAGCTCGCTGGTTTTGCTTTGGCACCAAAGTTCTCATCGCGACGATGCTTTCAAAGGCAGCATGCCATTGCCGCGAAAGATAGTATAGAGGAGCCTGGAACAGCTTACCAATGCCCTCGCCCTTCCCCATATGTGCCTGGACATGAGCCAACCACCCCTTTGAGGCCCATTTACATTTGCATCCCTCCTGCCACTTCACTCTAGCCGGGTGGTCCCAAGCAAATTCCATTGTGTCTCTCAATCTCTTTAAGGCGTCATATGTCTCTGCGAGAAGCTCCCCGGTAGCATAGGAGCCGTCTCTATCAGCTGTAAACAGTGTACATCCTGCAGATCGAGACAATACTTTGTTTCTTCCATCCGCATTATGCTCGTTTGCCAGAAGAGGACCACCCCAGACGTCAAAGTAGGTATCTTCCTGCAGCATCTCGGTGAAATAGATTAACTTCTCCTCTAGATACTCAAGTCTGGTCGGGCATCCGTATTGAGTACTTAAGCCAGATGAAAGATAGTTGGCGGATTGGATATACCTGCGGATAGCCACCTCAACACCTTCCCCTTATCATTTATGGTTAGCAAGAAGCGACCGAAAATTTATTAGACCTTACAGGCAGCAAAGACGCCAAATGTCTTCAACAGCCACCGCAGCAGCTTAGTATCCTCTTTCCTTACATCTTTGACACTAATGGACCTTACACACTTGGCAAACACCTCTTTTAGCCGATGATGTATGGTAGCATGAAGGACAGGAGCTATCTCAGAAGTTCTCAAAGCCTTGCTAATGTTGTCGAAGAGGAAATCGAAGTCCGTGTTTTTCAGGAGAATATTGATAGTCTCTATATCTCTCTGCTCGTTAACCTGCTTTAAGATACTGATGATGTGTTCTGAAGGACGAAGATAAGTGTGTATGCGGCGTCCGAAGTCTTTCTCCTCCTGCGCCGTCTGCAGAGTAAGTGGTATTCTGGAGTGCTTTTTATCGCTCATTATGGAGATGGTGATATATATTTAAGATATTAAAGACTTTTGGAGTGTCTTGAGATATTATATGAGGTGTTTGCGGTTGCCGAGAAGAAGGAAGGCTCTGAAGGGAGGTAGTTAACAAATATATGCACGAAATGGCCTCAGTGATTGTGTGACTGTTTATTGTGAGTTGCATCAAGCATAGCTCTACTATCTGGTTATTACTTTCTACGCCAATTTTAGAGAATAATTGATTCACAAATATGACGTTGAAGCGATAAGGGAACTATATGTTGATTCAAAATTCCCTACCTGACTGTCCAAAATATTGTCACGATGAGAGGAAGTAGATCTCTAGACACTCACCACGTCCTCTACTCCATCGCAGCTAGTGCCATTGCACTTTTTTGCTATGTATTCTTCATTTTGATTTACAGCACTTTGTTCTTGATGTTGAGCCTACAGTTTGCTTTGACAATGGCAATTGGGCTTTATTCTCGCTTAATTCAAGGGTTGGCTGGAATCACATATAAGCGGCTTTGATTTTGGTAGTCAGATCCGTATTTGATAAATTCGTCGCTACTCTCCTAGCCTACGCTTCAAAGTCAGTAACGGCAAGCTCCTTTAGACAGGACCCATGGTCCCAACTACCTATTTCTCCGAAAGTGAAACTTAGTAAATTCATCAGTTTCATACATATACCCTTGACATTGTTTCTGGATGTTCAATAGCAAATTTTAGCACTAATATTGGGAAAGTTACCATACTGTTCATGGAGATTATTGTCTACTTCACTTGATGGAGGCTAAACTAGTGTTCAGCTTCAGGGTCTTAATGAAAATATAATGACTCAACTCAGGTCTATTGAAGGTGTGAGTGAAATTAGCTTAGCGCAGCAGTAAGACCTTGAACACGATATAATGAAGATAGAGATGAAAGTCAATCCAACGAGCGATCTTGAAAAGCCATAGCGGATAGAGATATATATTAAATCAAACAGTCGGCCACTAATTAGGGTGTTGGGTTTAAAATGATACGGTTATGGTTGAAATGGCAGGTCGATTCTTGAACTAGTATCAAAAGTGGCATTGACACGGCAATGTTTTCGCTCGCGTCAAATGCTTGTGAAATGAATCGAGATTTCCCGTCCAACAAGCATTCAAGCCACATTCTCGGATTTTATTTCGAGTTGGCGCGCACCATTGGCCCCTTCATCTCTGCGATGCTGTCATCGTTCCCCGAGATTGAGTCAGCAAGTGCGGCCTCGATCATCTGAGGACCCTCAAAGAAGCGTGCGATCTCCTCAAGAGGGAGACCCTTTGTCTCAGGGAAGAAGAAGAAAACTATAGCGCCAAATACTACGTTCCACGAAGCGTTGATAAGGTAGAACTTCCAGCCGAGGTTTGCCATTGCATATGACATAGCGAATGAGAAGCAGAGGCTGTTGAATAATTCCAATGGTTAGTGCTGAGACTTGTTTCGAGATAACACATGCAGAGAACCTACCCAAAGCCGCTATCAAAGAAGCGAAATACCGCAATGCCTGCGGTGCGGAGCTTGTACTGGGAGATTTCGGTGGGATACAGGCTCGTCATTGGCGTGATGGCGAAAGAGTAGAAGCCCTGGAAGAGAAAGATGGCCGCAATCGTGCCATAAATCCCCGGTTCATTTTTGCTAGTGCCATAGGCTAGGCGAATTTATCAATATACCGGAGTCACTGAGATTGACATGTGGCAACTCACTCTTAATAAGCCCACCAGTGGTGAAAAGAGTCACGATCATCCCAATGATGGAGATTAGTGTCTGCATTCTCCTTCCGATAATATCCAACATGAAGCTTCCTACAATAGCAACCACAAAGCACCAACAGTTAAGCCCAACGCTGATCTGCAACTGTGTGTTCGTGTCAGTGATACCAGCCTGATCCAATATATCGGTAAGATAAAATGATATAACGAAGTTGCCGAGCGTGTTAATCATGCTTCCAAAAGTGACCAAAATGAAGAGTCTTTTTCGGTTTGCTGGGGTGGAAATAAGTTCTCGCCAGGCATTCCGTGGAAACTGCTCTTCCTCTTTGGTCATGATTGCCTTGATCTCATGCATGTTCTCCGCACCCCGATCGACATCTTCCACACCGGAACCCTGCATAATGACTAATACTTCCTGGGCATGAGCATAATGCCCTTTAGAGATCAACCATCGTGGCGATTCTGGAACGAAGGGGAGGAGAACCAAAGAGAGGATGCTAGGCATGAATTGGAGAAGAGACGGCAGCCGCCATGCCCAAGTGGACTGAATATTCTGACTTCCATAATTGACAATAGACGAGATAAGACTGCCAACATAGAAGCATGAGAAGAATATGCCAAGAATCCGACCTCGCTGGCTTGGTGGGAGTAGTTCACCTAGCAAGATTGGAGCGGATATGTTGCTGATCGCCGACCCAAAGCCAACGACGATTCTAGCCACTACAAACATACCGATGTTCTGAGCAGCGGCTTGAAGAACGACACCTATCAAGGTGACTATACACGCGAGCAGAATTGCTATCCGGCGCCCATAGCGATCTGGGATTGGTTGGACGAGCAATATGCCCAAAATACCACCCATCCAAGACGATGCATTATTCAGGCCGATGGTTGCTGTTGTCAGCGAGAAATATTCAGTATACGACGGTAAGATAAGAAGGCCATTCATGACGGAGCTATCATAGCCGAGGGTCTGGAGGGAGTCAGTTCTGTCGTCATTTACTTATGCCTAGTCTTAGTGATAGGGTCCACAAACAGCAGAATTAACTACGGCGACTGCCACTAGAAGAGTGGTGAGAATCCTGAGATTCGAAGGAACCCATTTAGAGACATATTGGCGTTCGAAACCTGGCATCTTGGTTTCCTTTACGTTGAATGAATTAGTCGTGCAGACGGAAGAACATGGGAGATCTTACTCATTCAAGAAAACAAGGACATTTTATACACGACCTAAAAAGTCCTGATACTAGCATATCTGAGTACGATCTTAGCTTGTTTGTCGTGTCTGTATCTCTGATATGATCTTTAGCGTGGCGGGCGAGCTCGGGTGACTTTTCGTCTTCTCCAGATTTGTGTAATCCATCCACATTTATTGGTCGGAAGTAAGTAGAAATCCATTTTTGAGCTTTGACGAATCACGTCAATAGTCTTCCGTTGCTCAGTAATGCCGAAAGTCAATTGCAAAGTGCCTCGAGCTCGGCCGGGCTCGGTTGAGTTGATTGAGATTAATTATTGCCTTGTTCATACTCTCTCCGTGCGTGCTCAATAAGATTTTAAGCAAAGTACAGGGAAATTCGGGGTCGGCCGGGTCCGGAGTGGCATGAATACCATATTTAGTGGCATAATTCCTAGTCAGATAGAGAATCTGAATGGTAGGAGGCGCTAGGATAAACGCCCAAAAAAACTCAAGAAGTTGTTCACGCTCGTTGACTATTATCTCATCCAAAGTTACTGGTGTCCCTTTCACCCGCTCCATCGTTAACTTTCTAATCATTACCTATCTTCTTCGATATGCCAGGAAGAATCAGACAATGGCCGGCTTGGGGCGAGTACGGGCCGGCGCCAGGGAAAGATATCGAAGACCCAGAGTTCCTCCGAGCAAAGAGAGATATCATTGAGAAATATGGAGCAGATAGTCTACGCCAGAGTTGGATCTCAGTATGTAACGAGTTAGGGAGAGTGACAGACGACATTGCGAGCCATGGAAGCGCCACTATCCCCATATTGACCGCTGATCACATTATTGAGAAGGGCTTCATGCCCCATGAAATCTCAGCTATCAAACGGACAGGATGTTGTATAATCCGCGGTGTCATACCAGAAACTGAGGCAAGCCAACTTTACCAAGACCTTAAACAGTACGTCACCGACAACAAACCGCACATCACAGGTTGGCCCAAGGAAAGTCCAGCGATGTTGATGCTTTATGATTCCCCTACCCAGAACATCATACGTACACATCCAAGGCAGCTCCGACTGCAGCGAATTCTGAACGAGTTTTGGCATGATGAAACCCGGAAAACCTCACCTGATCCTCTTGTTTATTATGATGGTATTCGTGACCGAGTTCCAGGCCAGCCCTTTTTAGGCCTGGGGCCTCATGTCGATGCGGGAAGTCTGTGTAGATGGGCAGACGCATCGTATAGAAAGGTCTATGACAAAATATTCTCTGGCAGCGCCTTGGAGCACGACGCTTGGGACTTGGGAGTTCGAAAAGACGCAGTGCAGGACCTTTTCCAAGGGGAGGCACACTCCAAAGTGTTTCGATCATTCCAGGGCTGGACTGCTTTAACGCGTACAGCACCAAATGAGGGGACTTTGTTATTGTATCCTAATGTTTCTGTCGTTGTTGCTTATATGCTGCTGCGACCATTCTTTAGGCCTCCCGCTGATAAATCATTGATTATGGATCCGACGACGTGGACCCTTGATGAGAGTGATTACTTCCCTGGCACGTTCAAGCCTCATAGTCAGCGACTCAGTCGATCATCGCATCCACATTTGCGCTTAGAGGAGTGCTTGGTGCATATACCGAAGATGCAGGCTGGCGATACCGTTTGGTGGCATTGTGATGTAAGTACTCTCTTCCAAATAAGCATCCATAATCTAGCATTACTCTGGTTTATGATCCGTCAAAAGAATCAAAATAATCTGACATGTCCGCTCAGGTTTGCCACGCCGTCGATCCGAATCACGAGGGAACAGAGAACGCCTCCGTTGCATACGTAGCCGCATGCCCAACAACTCAAATCAACACTGAGTACGTCAAAGCACAGCTGCAGGCAATCAGTTCAGGTCAAGCTCCTCCAGACTTTCATCCTGGCTCAGGTAGTGATGAGAGGATGTTTAAAGGATACAAAGGTCATAGAGACCTCAGCATGGAGGCGAGGAAAGCGTATGGATATGATCAGTAGATAGTTTGTATTAGAATAAAATCACAGTACAGTACATTCAGCACACGAGGTCCTTTAGAATTTCACAGGCTTTATCTGCAATAACGTTCCTTGATCTGGTCCCATCCATGTACGTTATGCATTTCTCAATCTCAGACCGCAAATCTATTGAAATATCGAGATCTCTGTGCTTAGACTCGTCAATGAGAAAGATACAGGCAACGTAAAGGTTTAACGCTACAGCCCTACCAACATATTAGCTTACCACGGCCGCAAGCAGTACAACTCTTGGGTACAAACCACTGGCTCCTTTTGGCCGCAGGGAGCTCCCAGTTTTGGCTAATCCACAAGATATCCTTTGCCGTCTGTAAGCATACAGACCTAGCCCAGCCGCATCGCTCTGATTCAACCCTCCATGCCCGTTGCAGCACCCTGTTGATGAGTAGTCTATGGTGAAGAAGTACTAGAGTTACGTCAACCCTTTGCCATCGAATCCATGGATAGAGTGAGTTCAAGGCATCCTCCTCGTCTACTTCGATCCCTTCAGGGGATAGATGCTGTGGAAGCGTGTTGATGACCTCGGCAAGCTGACCATCAGCGGCACGGACTAGTTCTTCGAGGGGAAGCCGACCATGACGAAGTGCGATCCGGAAGCGATTGTAGACTATTGCGGTTCTGGCCATGAAAATATGGTACTGTACGGGATGGATTTGGATTTGGACACCTCGAGGACCTGGAACACATCCACTCACATCAACAGAGGGTAAGGGTACATCAAAGTCATCTTCATGAATCTGGGACAGGGGATATGGACCTGATAACCTATAAAATGGTCAGAAAATGAGACTATAAAAGAATAATATCGTAATACACAAACCATTGACATATAACGATTGTCCACCACAGGCGGCAACGCCCCTCTTTAGATAGTCCGCGAAGCAATGTACCATCTTCAGCCTCATCTCTATTAAGGCCGATTGATGTGGCAATACTCACAGCACATGCCCACATTGTCGTATTGAGGTTATGATTGCCAAAGTTAAAAAATGACATCCCGAGAATCGCAATTGTTTGAACAGTCTCAAGTCTGAAGTGACTCATAAAATCCGCCCTGTGTAAGAACATAATGGCTGCGCCAAACCAATTGAGCTGGAGCTGACGGTGGTCAACTAAACGGGGTCAGCAAATATAAAGAAACGGGCAATTTAGATAAGAAACTCACCCGATGGCAAACCAAGTGCAAGAAGCTCGTCTGTATCCATGGTCAAAATGGCTGCCTGGCTTGTGTCAACGAATCTATTCTACATAGTTTAGGAGGATGCTTTACTGTGATAACGCTGAAGTAGATTGCAAGCCAGAACGGATCCAAATCTGCTAACAGAGTACCAGCATCAATACGATTCATGAAAGCATCATGCTCCTCCTCAAATTTAGGATACTCGAGAGCGTAATGTACCCAGGAATTCCATTCCTTATCGTACTCGATAAGGCTATTGCTACATTTGCGACTGGGGAGAATAATATCTTCCAGGTTCAACCTGGGGCTACGCTCCGTAGAAGCACTAGATTCAAATAGTAACCGCTCATACTTGTCGAACTCGTCCACATTGTGGTGTATTCTGCTTGATGATATTCGAGTGTTCACAGCTAGAAGAGGATACACTGCATTTTCATCAACAATTCGTCTGAGTCTAGCATTCTCTTGAGCAATTTCGTCATATGAACGCTGGCCGCTGGAGTCCCGCGCGATCTTGACTTGGCCCCGAACTATGACAGTCTCCCGAAAACAAGACTCCGCTTCGCCACGCTTAACGCACCGCGAGCAAGGGATGGCTTTATCACACTTGATCTTTCTGGAGGCGCAGGATTTGCAGCCTGTAGCTGTCAACAATTACTCGCAAGCAGATGCATCCGTAAAGGGTAGGTGTCAGGGCGGACAGTCACGCATACATACTTCTCGGAGCGCGCTGTGTTGTTCGCAGGGATGACCGATCTATAGAGCTGTCTTCCATCATGCTAGAGCGGAGGGAATTCCATACTCTCAAAGAAAGCACGCTAGGTTTTCTCCAAGTTGTAGCCAAGTCTTTGACATAGAGCTACTTCAAGAGGTTATAGAAAAGTGAGTTCGCGTCTTGATTAGTACAATACACACGTATCTAAGTGTCACGATTTTTACTTATCGGTGGAGCTCCATGTCCCCCCCGCCTTATTTACTATTTGCTGAGCGGTACTAATACTCCCTCAACAAACCCCGCCCATGGGTTTTCCAACAATGGGGGATGCGTCCTTCGCCTTACCACCTCAAACGATTCTACAACAGGTTAGGAGAGGTCCGTTATTTCTAGTAGTAACTATAAAGTTAATCTCGTGAAGCTAGAAGGACTTAGGAGTTCTGCGACGTCTGACAACGATCTACACGCAAAATCGGAAACTATAAATGGGATCTGATCGCAATATCTACTCTCTAATACAGCAAAGGATACTTAGCATTATAATATCCCAGCTCGTGATGGGGGATCTGGTTTTAACTCACTATCTGTAATGAATGGCAGTGAGGAAAGGGTTATAACTCCCGGCTAATATTTTGTGGGGGTCGCAGGGGCGGGGGGGACATGGTCCAACGAGCATTAATTTTGGAGAGTCCTACAAATAAGATTACATTGTTTTAAAAAAATTTTACTACATAAGTTTAAGCTTTTATTTACCTTATATGTTTATTGGGGGGGGGGGGGGGGGGGTTGAGGTCTTTAGTTCATCAAATTTTATCTTTATTTTAATTTCAATTTTTTGTTCCATGCTGCAGCTGAGGCTATATTGAAATCCGTAACATTGGTGCGCTACTGGGTTGGCTGTCTGATGCTGCTTGGTCTATAGCTATAGTATAATAACTAAAAGCTATGTTTGAAGACCATCTAATAAAAGTCAATTTTAGAAAATCGGATTTTAAAATCGAATTGATGTTTTTTAAGGTCTCAGATTCTATTTCTTAAAAAAGAACTCTAAATACCAAAATACAGTTTCCAAAATACAAACACGGCTCTACATGTGAGGCTACAGTTACTCTGGAGTAAGCAGATAGCCCAGTTTTCCTCAGTCTGTGGTCGCATGTGCTCATGGAAGATTTATAAACAATGATAACCGTATCCTTCCCTACTGAAATATTATGGCCTGCAGGGCAGCACGATTCTTCAGTCACTATGCACCTTATTCCTCAATTGTGTCACACATCTTTTGAAATGATAGGGTGCTCAACTGGGCGTCCTTTATAGGGCGACAAATCGGGGTCACACAAGTATCTGATAGGTGCCATTTGAGATCAGCGCATAAAGCTAGAGCATGCTATTTGCAATTCACATCCATCATGCATTGCATACAATAGCTATGGAAGAATAGGAGCCAATAATTAGCAATGAGTCCCCACCCTCTATGTTCTAGCGTAAGGCTTCAGTCCAGGCATGAGAGCGCAGTTGCCTTGCTTGAGGATGAGGCTCTGAATCGCCTTTGGAGCTTGCTGGCCAGTTTACCCAATATATTCATATATTCATTAAGCGCTCTTCCCAGCCTTCCCAGCCTTCACATCTGACACACCAACTCGCTTTTATTATGGCTCCAAACTCGCCTCCGGATCTGGCAGGACCTCGAAGAACCAAATCTGGGCGTGTGCTGAGTTTCAAAGATCAGTCAAAGTTACAGCCTGAGGAGATAAAAGAGCCTGAGATGTTTAAGCAGCACGTGCCGGCATACGATCTGGATTGGCAACCTATCAAGGCATTCCTCGAGAGAAGATTCCCTGCCATGCAAGGCCAGCTTCCTAAAGATGTAACTATACTCTGTTTTTCGTTATCGAGGGGATATGTTGCAGTACTATTGTGCAGAAACTAACGTTTGAGCAGCTTGCAATTAAAGATGACAAATATCATTTTCGGCTGCCAGAACTACTGACAGATGTGAGAAATGCCACCATGGGCGTGCATGTTCATAGTTATTTTCAACTCAAAGTTTTAGACAGCTAATTACAGTTGTTATATAGGGAGATCGCGCTGAAATCCAAAAGCTAAAGAAGAGTAAAGCGCCTGCGGCGGTAAAACGAGAGTTTACTCCAGACTAATATTAGGGCGTGGATTAGCACAATCCGAGCAGAGCTTCATAATTTCTCCTTGGTGAATATTGTCAGAGGATCCAGAATTATGCTTTAAAGCTAAGGATATTGCTTGTTTGCATGTTGGCTAGCAATTTGTGGCAGTGTACATAGATAGGCAGTGCTACAGGATGCACTTGCAAGGCTCTAAGCAGATGATATATTTCGCCTCCACCATCTTCATTCTAAAACCCTTCACAAGCCACACGTAGTTGCCTGATAATTTCCGACATATTGCCATCAGTATGGCGCAAGGTTGTGAACTTAAATGCCATCAACACCTCCTTGATGAGTCTGTCTCATCTCATGTGCGTGAGGCTGACTCTAGAAGCATTCCTTGCCCACCTGATATTCCTGTACGAAAGAGGCTGTCGACTGTCCTTCTCGAAAGCAGTATATAATGTCTCACCCTGTATCTCTGTCCACCCACACTATCAATTCACTTCCTTCGGGTCGATGTAATCAGAACAGCATAATTTCCAATACTATTCGGAATAGAACATGGCTGCGAATAATGGTAGCAATGCGAGTTCCAATCCTCCTGGATTGCGGACAGATCCTGCCTTTGAAGACTCTTATGCTCGATTTACGGAATACCCAAAAAATCTGATTCATCAATCACTGTACCCTGGTGCATTGGAGGGGTATATATCTCGCCTGGACCAAAATGCAGCAAAGCTTTTCAGCACAGATGAAGTCGATATTTCCTTTCGAGACTATACTGGTAATAATAATTCCCTATTAACTCCGCAAGAATACTCTAATTTGGTAATAAAGGACCACATAGTGCGTGGGACAAGCGCAATATCTCTACTGAAGACGCGCTGAAAGATAGGTTGGGAGATCTGACTTCAGTCAACCCGTCTGGACTAATGGTAACAAAGAAAGACCCAAATTGTCGTTTTATGTAAGCAGGAAATTTCGTTGATAGCTTACTTCGAAGGATGCTAACAATATCCCGAGTCTCTTCTCAGGGACAGATTCACGATCACCACTCAATTTGAGAAGGGAAATGCTTCTGAGGATCTTGACATACCATCAAGTCATGAGTGGGTTTCTAGACTTCTTATTCATATTTGGAATGAAGAATACCTATGATACGACTCGTGATCTGCGATACAGTGGTTTTCGAGAGAAGACTATGGTTAATAGTTCGACATATCAAGCCTACGCTATATCGCAGCTTGGCCGAAGCGGGAGGCAATTCGAACTATGCTACAACCTCAAATCTGTTGTGTGCAAAACTGACGCAACAAATCCTATGTCACAATGGGAATGGGCCATCCGACAAGGTGCTTTTTATCACAAATTTGATGTAGAAACAGGGTCATCTCTCTGGATTGTGACTGAAGGACGGAGAGCCAAGGGCAAACAGGGAAAGGATGTCAAGAGGTTAATACAAGAGCTCGTTGGCCCTAATGGTAGACCTGAGGACCGAGATTACAGTAGTCCAGAGAAGAGCTTTTACTCCAATTTATCGATCCACCTTCTCGTCTGCTACTGGTCAGTTGAGCAGTGGCGATGGTATATCGAATGGCTCGAGGACGTAGTTGCAGAACTAGTAAGATATCCGAACCTTCTACTGGCTTGCTTTGCTAACCTACCTCTTTTCCGTAAAGACTGAGAGAGCTATCCACGAGTGTCGGCTGCCAGGGGAAAGGGGAAAAAACTACGGGTATACAACCAGTAATGTTCAGAGTGTTCAGCATTATGAAGATAAGCTAAATGAAGCGATTATGGTCCTCGGGACTAACAGTAGCGCTCTGACTTCGCTTCGCAAGTTCTACCAAAAGCTTCTTCATACTTCAGGCTTTTATTTACAAAAATCTTGCAAGGAAGATATTATTGCATTTGCAGGAAAAATTGACGAAATGGTGTATGATTTAAGCATGAATGTCAAAAGAGCTAAAGTACTTTTAAAAATTACGACAGACAGAAAAAATCTAATTCTTCAGCATTTACAAAACCAAGCAATAGAAAAACAGAGCGAAGCGACAGAGAAAATGGAACGCCTCACGATTAGCATGCACACGATCGGGAGAATGGCTCAGAAAGAAGCTATTGCTATGCGGATTGTTACGGTAGTGACCCTGATATTTCTTCCTGCGACATTCGTATCTGTGAGTTTGACTACATTCCTTATAGCATCTGTGGTTCTGGCCAAAAGCTTAAATTTGTTGCAGACTTTGTTTAGCACCGATATTATAAAATACCAGGATCCTGGAAACAGCGGCGACAATAACACGGGCATATCGTCTCAGCCGTACATGGGATCTTTTTCGAAAGTCGCCATGGACCGGTGGCTTGAAGTATCCCTCCCTCTGACCACCCTTACCTTGCTCATTGGCTTTCTGGCCTTTGTACTTGCCAATAAGCGAGCGAAAGACCGACTAGAAAAGAAGGGACTGCTACCAATATATGAAGTAGAAGATAAGAGCTGTTAATGCTCAAGCGTGTTCTTCAGTTACCCAGGATATGCTCTGTCTGAGCATGCAACTAGACTGTTCATCCAAGGCCGGAATGGATAGCAAGGTTACAATATTTTCTTGATTGTATTGCTTAGAATACAAATTTAATTTGGACATACAGAATTAGTTGAAGTTAAAGCTATTTCGTTCCCTAAATCTATGGCGACTGGGGGGTTATGGCAGCTCGGGGGAAGGAAGCTAGCGGTGCCCGTTCAATGTACCAAGACCATTCCGTGCTTTTCAGGACAACTCAGTAGTATGTATGTTAATATAATAAGCATTGGTACATTTCATTCTGCTATCAACACATTTGCAAAATGCCAACGTGAAAAATCATGCTTAGTAAAGAATAAAAGTGCATATTGTATCTACAGTCTGACCCTTGCAGATCAGGCTGGCGTTGCTGTGGCGCTCGAGAAAGCAAAAGGATTTTCAGCCCAGGCGATTGACGTGCCCTTGTGCATATTCCCTGCTAAGTCGATACAGTGCCTTCTGGGAAGCCTGGAAGCCCTTGCTTGGTTGTGCAGGACATGCTTCCCCACAGTGCCTGCGAACATGAGCTGTCACATCCTCTTTCAACCCGCATTATTGACCCAATGATCCATCTGGAGCGGATAAGCCTCTCCTGATACACAAACCTATCACTCGGAGTCCCCGAGTACTCCGGTTCTATGCTTCTCAACTGTGCGGGAGCAATCGCACCTAAAGGTAAGGTTTTGGATATTGTCCTAGCGATTTCCCTGTTCAATGAGGGATTGTCCAAGAATTATCGTCTTCCACATCACTTTGTTGTAGAGGGCAGCATTCTGAACTTTTACCTAGAAATAGAGAATCCTGAATCCCGACCATGATGTATACATGCCCCTGTCATCTGTGCTGTGCATGAGAGGTAGAGGTTGCATACACTGCCATACTGGTCAGCACCCTTTGCTGCTACCTACCCACCCGCTTGTGCAAGCCTGATCCTCTCACCGATGTTGAGGCTCAATTATCGCAGGCCATGCTCATGGACAAGGCTACATCTTCAAACTCATCTCTTTCACCTGTGACTCATAAATGTCCTTTGAACAACCGCATTAACAGATTTTATCTATCTTTGTTGCTGTCAACCTTATAGCTCATGTGTCAACAACGCTGGAAGGTATCTGACAGCGGCATTCTGCATCCTCACAACCATGTCGCCACAACATGAGATAATGTCAATTGACGATGCAAAGGACGCATATGATAGAGCCCTAGCAAGGCACACGCTCGAAGCAGCATGCAAACGACGATACGTGCGAACCTCACTCTTTGTAGACTGGTTGAAAAGCAAAGTGGATATCTGCAAAGATGGAAAAGTATATACGACCAGTCAGGCTAATCTGTTGCTTCTTGCTGCGTATAGAAACCATGTTGACAACGAGGTTCTACCTATCAGAATAGAACAGTTGAGCAATGAAAGACACCAATGCCTCCTGATTTTCAGCATATTGTTTGAAATGGGCCTCGGACACTTCATTCACGAAATCTTACGACAGGGTAGAATTGATAGGCATCTACCAATAGGGCAATATGCCTTACAGCAAATGTTTCGGGAGCTTGGGCCAGATATCTGTGACGAAGCAAAGCGATTCGATGAATTACAATGGAAGTTTTGCGCGTTTCAATTTGAGCTGGACATGGCTCGCGATCTTCTAGGCACCGACATACTCCCTATATGTCGCAGAGAAGAGATCAAGGTTCAAAAAGGCGGAACAGCGAAACTTTGGGAGATTGAAGTCCTGGAAGGATTTGTTGGGGAGGACTTGAGAGCCAGAGTAAAAAACTCGCGCTACGAGCGCAATGATGGCTTAGGCCCTGTATGTCCAGCCTCCCCTACTTGGCTATGATACATATATCAGGAGCTAATTGGATGATAGCGCTATCACTTCGCCTTGAAAGTCTTTGAGGAGGGAAGTAGATATGAGAACGAGAAGAAGGCTTTCCATGCGCTCCAAAATCAAAGTGGAATTGTGCGATATCTCGGGGAGTACACGCAACAGCCCGAAAATAGCAAAGATGAAAATTTGAAGACTACGTACAATATTCTTCTTGAGTACGGCATCTTCGACCTATCTGATTTCTTTGTATATCGGCTCCCACCAGTCTTTCCTGGAGAGATTGAGACATTTTGGAACAACTTGTTTGATGTAGCTTATGCTCTTGATGGTCTTCACAATCTCAAAATTAAGAGTGATGGAGTTATGAATGACTTGCTTGGGTAAGTAAGTGTCTGTAATTTATCTTCGATCTAAATAATGGCAGATGGCATGGTGACATAAAGCCCGATAATATAATACTTTTTGAAGAGGATGTAGCTGGGACGACAGGCGAACGATTTAAGCTTGCAGATCCAGGTTTTGCAAAATTCGTTCCACGATCACAAAACATTGAAGCTGTGATTTTAGATGGCAAAACTATCACATACAGTATGATTTCTAACCCCACTTTGGGATTATTGAACCTAAATGCTTTAGGTCCTCCGGAGTCTTGCGGAGAAGCATTCGACTCTCCTTGCTTCCAGACATTCGACACCTGGTCTCTTGCTTGCGTTTTCTCGGTAGCAGCGACTTGGGTAGTTCTCGGACTTCCAGGAACTAAGCAATATATACGAGTCCGTGAAAAAGCGATTGAAAGTAGAATCAAAGACCGTGAAACTAATCAAGAGATGAGAAGCTTGCCCAAAAGTGACTGCTTTCATGATGGCACTGGTGTGCTCTCGGAAGTTTTAGACTGGCACAATTTTTTACGAAATGCTGCTAGAAAGACTGACCTTATGACAGAAAGGGTGCTTGACTGGGTTGACGAGATTTTACGTGCCAGCGACCCAAAGAAAAGAGCGACAACAAAGAGCTTCTGTGCGATGTTGAAGAGAATATCAAACGAGACCAGATCGAAATTGTCAAGTCTCCCTGATATTAAAGAGAGCATTGTCCAACTTCTTCATGAGCTTGATGAAGAGGCGGAGGGAGAGGCTAGTTCTGAGCCAATTATTCAACCTCCCACCAGTACGAAACAAATGACTGCCAGTGAATCCCGCCGAAACCTACAATCTAAGATTCGCAGCGCTCCTCTACAAAAGACAGCAAATCGTTATGAGTATCTCAAGTCTGGGCCAAGATCTACCCGAGAGAGTCCTCTGAGAGAACATCCTCAAGATACTCAAGAAACGTTCAAACCTCGCACGGGTACACCGAATGCACAACCGGTGTCACTTAATTATAGGAGTTTGGAACACTCTGCCATTGCTCTAAGGCATCAACTAGTTGGCCAGATCGAAATACCCATGGCAACCCGGCTGAATGATGGCTCACAGGGTGGGTCGCTCTCGCCTCCAATGAGAAGGAAAATAATCACTCCTCCACAATACATGCAACAAGCAAGGAAAGACTCAGGTTCCAGCAGTAAGCCGAGATCTATTGCTCGAAGAGTAGCAGCCTTTATGCGAAATAGTCCAAAGAAGGACGGTTTATTCAAACAATTTTTTGAAAATAGAGATATAGTAAACACTTGTTCCACGAATATGGGAATTAAAGCACTAACAAAATTGCAAGGTTTTTCTCATCGATAATGGGTGGACAATGAGAGAATTTTGGGATGAAGCCACTGAGCTTCTTAAGACTCTGGTGACCCGCTGTGTGGGTTTAGATCCAGATGGAATGGATCTTAGGTTTACTAATGGCTTTGTCACCGTTAACAAAAAGGATGACCCAAAATCTTTCATAACGGCGATGAAAAACCCAGATGCGACGCCTTCGCCAACTATGCATACGGACATCCGAGACAAGCTCTCGGAGATTATTCAAGATCATCTTAGAGATGCAGAGAATCAAAAGAGATGGAATTCGAAGCCTAAGTACCTTACCCTGATCATATTCACTGATGGAATATGGCAAGGTACCCCTGTTAAAGAGCAGGTGCGACGAAAGATCATTGAACTAGTCACTAGAACAATGGAAGTCATTGGTGAACTTAAGCTACGTCCAGTTAGCATTGAATTTGTTCAATTCGGAAATGACGTGGATGCAATGTACAGACTTAAAGCACTAGACAATAATTGGGACTACGATGGCATACCGTAAGTTGTACTTATGGTTCAGAAACCCTAGCAGCTAACATTACCAATTTAGTGATATCGTTGATACTACACGTTCCGACCGCGACCCAGATAAGATGATGCTTGGAAGTTTTGTCGAAGCTTATGATTTAGAAAGTGACGACGATGAAGAGTCCTACGGCCCGGATATTAGCTCTACTTCTCCAGACCAGCAATCCTGTATATTTGAATCACCAAGCCCAAGACAAGTATCCCAGTATCAATATCTTGTATCGGAGGATGAAAGATTGAATCAAGCGGCGGAGCGTCAGCCATCTGGATCCAGTCTGGCACCGTCCAATGAAGAGATGTCTGAATATCCACCTTCTTCAAGCCGCAGACCGCAATCGTCACGAAGTCTTGCTTATCATTTAAATAAGCTCCGAAGATCGAGTAAGTAACTGACATTGAATAGGCATGGGGTCTTATGAGTATATGATTCATCTGTATAATACTGAAATGCGCTGGGTGGAGAAACAGTATGGAATACTAAAGTTAATTACCATTCTTTGTGAGAGGTTTAAATAGATGGCGCGATGTTTACATTTGCCATTGTGTTTCAGAAGATCTGATTGGGGCCTGTAAACTTCCGGAACTTAGATGTCTATACACAAATCATGATTGGAAGCGCACTATTTCACTAGGCCGCATTAGACAATGGTGATTGTTCCACCTCAAGTAGATAGTTGCCACGCCTTAGGTTTGGCCACGTCATTACCATCTCAACACATGATATTCACAGGGTTTTTCAATCCAATGTTGGCATAACCAGCCAAGAGGACAAATAAAACGCAACAGACTACAACATTGTGTAACCGAAATGACCCTCTGTTGCTACTTGCAACACATGTTCCTGTTGTGTCTACTTTTGGCTTGAAAGGAATTCTGAAAAGAAATCGACTTTCCCTTGTAACTACATGGCCGCTACAATCGAAGCTAATATTCTTGAGGTTTCATTTGCCAAGCAACACTATAACTGTGATACTGAAACTGTGGGAGCTATATAAAAGATAGAAAGCGACTAGCAAGGAAAGTTAATTTCAGAATATTTCAAGATTGAAAACTCGAGTTTAGACATCCCTTTCTAGTATCTATTTGTTGATTATAAATCTTTCCACGGCTTCGAACGGTGAACGTGAGATCAGAGATTGAAGACTTTATGACTCGTGATTGGAGATTTATTTAATTACTAAGAATACAATTCCGCTTCTTTTCACCCACAATTTCGCCATATTCCTAAATCGCTGCCGTCTAAAATATGTTGCCTGAAACAACTACTATTCTGCCACACAGTGGTGGTCACAATTGAACAGCCATAATAGTCACCAGACCTTTCAGAAATCGCGAAGAACCAACTCAAATAGGTTTTATATAATCCGCTTCGAGAGCCCGAACTGGGACTTCAATTACTCCTCCTCCATCCTCTATACCGTAGTACTATTAATCGATTTCATACTGCAACTACTAACAAGGCAATTGAAACCAATTGTACGCGATGTGTGCAATTAATTATTTGATTTAGAAATGTAGGAATCTTGTTTTCGATAAGATTTTCTATATTGGTAAAACTTTTCTGAATCTGTTGCTACCAATCAAATTAAGGCTCGGAGGAAATACCAATTGCTTCAACATATAATAGAAAGAACAAAGATAAAATGTAAGCAAGAAATCAAAGTAGTAAATCAACAAAATAATAACAAAATATGTAAATACAGCACAATATGTGTTTGTATCAATACCTGTAGAATAGATTAGCTACTGAATGGGGGTTTATCAACATCACATTCAACCCAACAGGCACCTACGTAGTTATTACGTGGTGTTGCCGCGGGTAGGGTGATCCCACAATATGTAACAGTAATAAATATATACAACCAGAATGGCAAAATGCATTTTAAAGCAAAAGTATTTTAATAAAATTAAGTATTTTTTATCTTTAATTAGTCAAGATTTCTAAAATATATACCTGGCTAAAAAGCTGAATGCCTTAAAAGACATTTAGCGAGTAGAGTGTTGTATGGATATAGTGTAATAAAGCCAGATATTAGTTATTTGAAGAATCCATCCCTTTTTCATTTGTAATTTAATTTATAACTGTATATACATCAACCAGTCAAGTATATTGCTAAACACGATTAAACAAAACTGTTAACGAAATATTTTCTATTGTACATACTGTTTTGGTATGCCTTTTACTGATTGGTAGAAGTAATAACTCTCGGCAGAATACCAATGGCGCCTAATTAGCGGTGATTGTTATATTATGTCACTACGCAAGGTGTTTTATTCTGTAGAATTCAAAAGTTCTATCGACTAGGCCGGGTTTTATATAGACTTAGGAGACTCGGAAGAATATGCTATATACTAACTTATACAAAACGGAAACTAACGGAGCTTGCTTCTAAGTCCTTTCTTCTCGAAGTTGTCTCTTGCTAAAATGTAGGAAGAACTGACAATACAGACAAGAATAGCCCAGACTACGGCGGTTGGCTTGAGCCATCAATAGTCTGAAATTATGTTCAACAGCAACTTCTCAAGATATACGACCAACTTTCAGGAAGTCAGCTAGGTGGTGGAAATCGCTTCTTGTTAAGAGCACTAAAATTTTAAATGGTTTGCATATTATAGTACACGGTGCTTAGAGCATAAACCTGCAAGTGTAAAAATAAAACGTATTGTAAACCGAGATGCGATTTTTGAAACACAGCCACTTTTTCTTATATGCGATGCTATATTAACTCCAGACTAGAGAGGCAGCCCAGTTCTCCTCAGTCTGTGGTCGTATGTATTAGCCGAACATTTTTTTTTTGGATGTTATAACTGATATTTTGAGAAGTAGTAGCCATAAGTCGGTAATTCCTGTGGCTAGTAAGCGTTGATCCTGTGACCGAGATGCGGCTTTCTGGAGAACTTCAGAAGCATACTCGCCTGATTAGTGCTCCATCCTGGGACTTATGTTCAGAATATGGGAACCTTAATTACCTTGGACAAACTAGATTTTTGTACTGATATCTTAAGTTTCAAAACTACTAGTATTTATAATAGCTGCTTCCGATTAGGTTGAGACTGAGGCGATTGCACTAGAGTAGAGGGAGAATAATTTATTTTACACCGATGTCAGAACTGTAGGACTTGCTCGGATGGTAAAAATAGATTATTAGGGTTTCACGAGGAAAATATCCCTATAGAAAGCTTAACAAGCTTATGGAATTACATGAAAAACGACTTATATATCATAGACTTACGAAGAAAATCGGATTAACTTAAAAACATATGAAAGCAATGTCCACCGCCAAAAACTGTCTGTGTAACTTACCCACCTCTTGCTCAACACAATTTCACAAGGCGATATCCTATCAGCTATTACCAGTGATCAAATGTTTAATCTCAACTCATGCCTGGAATTCGCGCTTGTGCATCACCGGATTACCAGGAAGGGAAGTGAGCCCTAGATGATTTGTTAGATTGGGTGCTATGATAAAATACTTGTGAGCTTACATCCTTCTGTAGACTCTCCGACATTGTCCTTAACGGCACAAGCGTTCATCTGAGCAACAGTTTGCGACTTAAGTGGATTGCCATTCCCGCAAGCGTCAAACATGCAGGTGGAGTCCATGGCTTTCTGGAGAGAGTCTCCCTTCCAGCCAAAGATGTAATCGGCATGACTAGAGTAGCCCTTGCTATCTCCAGTGCTCCAAACGAATGGCTGTGACCCATCCGTGGGCCACAGAGACTTGTCGTTAAACTGTCTCGTGTCCCACAGAGTCTCATAGGCGACTTGGGGCATGCGAACGGGATGCGAGGCTGGACAAGGTCCAGCAGGTGCAAAACCACTGTCTTTTGCGGTATCATACATGTGATCTTGGTGGTTGGGGCTATCAAGGTTCTTGCCATCCCAGCATCTGGTAATTATTAGCGAGTATGGAGTGAAGGAGAAGGATTACTAACGCTGGGAAGTGGTGCACGGCCATAATGCCAGCTGGGCATGGTGCTGTTGGGAATTCAACAGTCTCAGGGAATCTAGTCAATTTTGTTTGTAGGCAAGTGTAGCGGAGACCTGGCACTGCTTTGTCTTTCGAATTAATCATTGGGCTGCCAACCGTCATGCGGAAACCCTGAGGTGGTTAATTGATTATAAGCGCACTAATTGGTAGACTTACAGGCTTAAAAGCCGTGATCTTGTCCTTGCCATTTGTATTGAAATCCACTTGCGTATAATAGACGGTCATTCCACCCTTGATGTTATCACCCTCCAGCTGAGCATTGGGGTAAATTGGGACACGCTTGTATGTTCCGTTACGAGCTTTAAAGTATAATACCGCAGTCCAATAGTTGGAAAAGTCCTCGGAAAAGAAGCATGTTGTGCAAGTACCTTTATTGCCAATATCCATTCCCGAAGAGTTCATGGTTGGTGCAAAAACATTTCCACCTACAATTTGGTGCACATGTGCAGAAGGGACTCTGCCAGGCTCAACGAGGGGATCGATGCGCTGGATACTCAGAGTTGAACATCCAAATCGGAGGCCAGCCTGTGAAGGCGCAACAAGCGCAAGAGCAATAATTAGCCACTTCATTTTTTTTAAAGATAACCCTGTGAATAATTCTAGCCAAGATGGAGATTTATAAAAGCAGAAAGTGGCGCTGGCGCACTTGTGTATAAAACTTAAATTTTCCGTCCTCTGTTATGAGTATATGTTTATATGCCGTGCAAAACTTGCCGTTTCCAGGATATATATTAATGAAACACTTTATCGTTTTTTCCAAACTCGCCAGCCAGAGACATTCACTCTTCAAAGCTTACCCCGCATTACTCTAATTACCCATAAATATATGTGTGGGTTCCTTTACAATCCAGCGCGCCATACTTAGATGCTGGAGCTGCCGGTCTAGTTTGATAGGTTAGCATATTGGTGATGGCGTCAATCCTCTCATATCTCCTTGAAAATAAGGAGGCTATTTATCTGCCGGAGTAGTATCGCTTGAGAATTTAGAAAGATAAGAGCATCTGATCAAGCAGCGAGTAGTATTCACATTTGGAAATACTCTTAACTCGGTCTACCTTTA
This sequence comes from Bisporella sp. PMI_857, assembly GCA_021307315.1. Classification (NCBI taxonomy): domain Eukaryota; kingdom Fungi; phylum Ascomycota; class Leotiomycetes; order Helotiales; family Helotiaceae; genus Bisporella; species Bisporella sp. PMI_857. Next base: position 338,046 of record JAJSPD010000054.1, read on the forward strand.
TGATAAATTTCAGAACAAGAACCTCCTGGCATAGGAAGTATCACATTCCCGACACCTTTGTGCGATCTCCCTGTGTGAGGGAGAAATTGGTAGATCAGAGGATAAGCGGAGATATGAAGCTTAACGTATTATTTATATACCGTCTATGATGTATGCACTAAAACTATATGCTCAATTTGGGTACATTCACCAATTCACAGAGGTTGAGACTTCAATATTTCTGAAATATCGCCTTTGGAGAGAGAGTCCCACAATTTCTCGATTGGCAAAATTATTTCCCGTCTTAATATTGAGCTTGATCCTATAATGACAATCGCATAAAGCCTTCGTAGCTGCTAGCCATTCATTCACGGATGTCCTGTGTCGGGATGCCTATCACCGTGCAAAAGGCGTAGTAGCTATTGACTACGCTCTTGCAGTGGTGGTTTTGGTTCCTGGATTGAGGTTCTAAGCTACGGTATACAGAGTGTAGATGTGACCCACAATTCATGTGCCCCAGTGGTTTACGTGACTTATTTACATGTGTACCAACACTTGGTCTTGCCATTTAATGGAACAGACTTTATTTTCCGCTCTTGACTCTAGCCTCATCAGCCAAAACAAGGAGTATAATATCTTCGACAGTTCGCTACGTTCACTCACAACAGATTGTACAGTGAATATATTTACGTAATATAAACCTGAGATTCGGATATCCATATTCTTAAGTGGAAAGCCAAATATCTATAACTGGCAACTTAGAACTTGTTTCATCGCCAAAGAACCTAGTGGAATACAGTCTATAGGCCACGGCTCCATCTCCTGTTTGTTAGTACAAAATATCTAGCGTATAGCTCAATCTGAATTCTTTATCTATGGAGCCGGCCGCAGAGGAGAAAGAAGGGCCAAGTATAAAACACATGTCGGTCTTCCAATGCAGCCGGCGCCAGGAAGGCCAGAGGGAGGGGATCCAAAATCAGAATACTTAGCCCCGAAATGAGAGGGCTCTATCTCGAACGTCCGTGTTCTCTGTATAGGTACTGACCGGTTCTTAGAACATTCCTGTTTCAACAATCACCTATTCAGTATTTACTCCTAACTTCATCGACGCCTCAAAAGTCTTGGTCACATCATCTCATATATTCCTCCTTCAGCCCGGATAAGTTGTTAACATTGAGCAGTGATACTAGATAAAGCAGTTTATTGTAGTCTAATCTACCTGCAGATTGTCAGGAATAGGCTTACGTAAGTAGGCCAAGGAGCTAGAAATCATTTCCCAGAACTGTAGATAATATCATCATCTGAAAACGCTCATACAAGCCTGTATTTCCATCACCGTGATACCCTCACAGATCCTCTAACTGACTCCTCTTGACTAATAAACCCTATTTCTGACACAGATGTCAGGAATAGGAGATCACATGACTCGAGTGGGCCGACTATCCTCCGGCTACTGGCCGAGGAGGCACCTATATTACAAAGGATCCTCACTTTTCTTTTGATTCTCTAAGGATTAGCCATATTGCTATTGTATCTAGCCTGTTGAATACTATTATTGTTCTGTTGCTCTCAAGACTATATCACATCGTTTCTGAACCTCACATCTTGGTAGCCAGTCTCCTATATTTCTACCTCAACGCCCCACCAAATACTTAGTCAAAAGAAAGGCGAACTTGAGACAAAATTCTTCCACCAACACGTAACTACCACTTAAGTCAGACTCAACTCTTTTTCTCGCCGGTTCCGTTTTAGTGTTTGGACATGAGCAGCAGCTGCTTTAACCTGAGCCGAGGGTGAGCATTCCTGTCACGGCCTGAGCTCGGCCTGAGCAAACTGAGCACACGGTAAAGTCAGCCTGAACATGCACTGGGCGGCCATTTTAGCTCCCAAAAGGCTTGTTTTGGCTCCACTGATGCTCGGTTACACTTTCCTCATTTTGTTTACAAGCACAGATCCCATTTTGGGCTCCTTTTCAACCGAAATTCCCTAGAGCCATTTTCAGATCCACATTCGCTTATATACACGTGATAAGTAGGTCAGCTTCATCATTCAATAACGTCTTATTAATATCCATAAGGGCGATTTCATATAATACGATTTCTGTGGCATTTAATTCACTCCTTTTTGTTTTTGGATATGCTATATTTTCCCCGCGTGTTTCTTTTCTCTTTCTGCTAGTTTTTGTTCTGCTTGTAGAAGGCAAAGGGCTAAGGTGCCCTGACTGTAACAACACAAGGAATCACGGGCTAGAATAGAGGCATATAGGAGTGCGTACAATAGGCTGATAGTGACTGCTTTATAGGTGTCACAGGATAGACTCATGTGGTGGGATCATTGGCTGGATAAGCGAGCACGCCAAGGATGGCCAAGGAGCTGGTATTTAGGAGAACAGATCAATTGTAAATTACCTGTTTTTCAAGCGTGTATATATACAAAAATATTACTTCGCTATTTAAAAACTGTTAACAATTAATTAGCTGTTTACTGCACTACTAAGTACTTTTCGTAATAGTTATAAGCTTAGTTTTGTTATTAAAACATTTTTACTGCGTATATTAAAAACTTTTAAAAGCAAAACTGTCAGGCGCCAGGATGTCACGTGCTGAGGGGCAATGAAGGGGGCTCGGTAAAGGCACTGAGACTTGGCATGTATGGGCACGTAAGGAGCCGCCAGGGGTTCGGAGGGTATAAGTAAAAGACTCGGGACGTAGTAGAAAAGGTAGAGATTAGTCTTTGTTTAATATAAATTGATTTGTGCCACACTACTTCAGCACTTTACATTTTAATTTTTTTCAACGAAGTATAGTTCGGCACGAGTCAAAAAAGTATTATACTCGAAACGCTACGAAGGACGCGGCCAAAAGTAATGAGAATACGCTAAACAGCCACATTGCGCCACGAAGCTTGGCATTCTCTCCCACCTATTTTTATATGACAACAAATGCAAACGCCTTGAATTCAATGCACTCTCTGTGGATTGCGTACCCTTCCATTGCGTCCTTCCTTATATTCATTACCACCTCCTAATCGTATGACTTCTTGAATATGTATAAGGATCCTTTCTATCCACTTTTGAATCAAATCTTAAGGCAACTTTTCCCAACAATCTATCCAATCTTCTTTCAGTTGTTTCGTACTTGTTGCTATTTTTATCTCTGTTGTTCTTTTTTTCATCCAAGCTTAAGCACATTTAATAGCGTTCAAATCAAGAGAATTTAATAGCCAAAAAAGCTTCAATATTTGCCAGAAATTGTAAACTTGAGACTGATAATAATGTGCGTGAAAAGCTGCGTTATTTTTTTGTACAATAGTACCTGGCCGCTCAAGTAAACGTTCTTTTGCAAAAGGAAGTAGTTTTGCATGCAAAATCTTTTTTTGATATCTGTACTAATTAATGCTTCCTTTGCCATCTCGTACGAGCTTTTTTGTTGCTTTTGTGAATTTCCATTGTGGCTTTCTTTCTTTTGCGTTGCGAGTAATATAAACACGTCGCATTGCTGTTTCCAATTCCTATTTTTGTTTCTTTTAGAGCTTAAAAACTTCATTCTTTTTGTTTAGCTATATTTTTGCTTGTTTTTTTCTTTGTTTGTTTCATTTTCTCAAATATAACAAGGCCCTTTTTTATCGTATGTAAAACAACCCTAAAAACATAAACTTTTTGAACCTTTTCCAACGCCGACGAATACAATAATTGTTATATGCTTTTTTAAGCTGTTTTCCAAACGCGTCGTTTGCCTTTATAAGCTTCTTTTACTACGCTTGTTTCGTTTGACTAAATCACGTTTTTCCAATTTTCAAAAGTCCAATTTTGATGATTAAAACACTATTTCAAACGGCTTTAGCTTTGTTTTGTTATTAAAGCCTAGTTTTCGTAGTAGGTTTAACTGATCGATAAGAATTCCGAGCAAAGATTCGATGAATTGTACAACGAGAAACGCGTTTCGCAGGAAAAAAGCTTATAGCTATTTAAGCAGTTGAGTAAACTCGAGTTGTTGAATTTTGAAAAGAATATTCTTTACTGTATCTTCAACTTCAATA